>VZRW01007101.1:49997-100146 GCA_013398125.1 Aegotheles bennettii | reverse complement strand
CCGTGCGGTGTCCCACCCGCCCCCTCCCCCCCGTGCTGGGGGTTAACGTGCGTTCGGGCGCCTTGCTCGGTGAGACCGCGGCGCGTTCTCCCCAGGCACGGCGGGGGAGGCCGGTGCCGCTGCAGCAGCCGCGGAGGAGCGAAGATGGTCCCCGTGGCCGCTGGCTGCCCCGCGGGGCACTGCCCTCCCTGCCGGGCCCGGGCAGCCACGCGAAGTTGCGGTGCCGTTGCGGCAGCTGGAGTTGTCGAGGCGCCGCAGCTGAATTCGGTGTCCGGCCGGAGCGCGGGCAGGGTGGGCTGGTGTCGGTGGGCTCGGGGGTGTTTCCGAAAAATCGGGAGGGAATTGCTTGAAATATGACGTGAGCTTAATGTAGCAATGTAAGTGACATTACTCCCCAGACCGGGGTGTGCTGCCAGATCCCTGTTACATCAGGACTAATCCCTGTAGCTTTTACCAAACAGCTATCCCCATTTATATTAAAATACAGTGATTTTAATCTTGACCGCTAAGCATCGTGTCTGAGGTGGTACACGGCTGTTGCATCTGAAGGGGAAAGAGTGTTGAGTCTATGATGTTACAGATGGAGAACATAAATTTGTGCATTTGAGGTAACTGCTGACATCCAAAATGAGTTGCAGGCCTCTGTTTCCTCCTTCTCCAAATGACTCCTGCCCATTTAAGAAACAAAGTAGCTGAAAAAAAAGTCTTGGATTTCTTTTTTATAAATCTGTGAAGTAGAAGCATTGACAACTCGCATTCTCTTTGTGTAGCTAAATAATAAACAGCTTCATAGGATATTTGTCTCTGAATGCAACTTCCTCCATGTAAAGATTTTTTGGATGTGAAGGTGAATTTACAGTACAATAAAACAGGATTCTAAAAATTACAAAATGGGTGGTTTGCTTGAAAAAGAAAAAAAAATCCTCTTAGCAATTCGGGATGCTTTGAAGACCCTTGGACACTCATTAGTTCAAACACTTCTTGGCATGTCTGCGTAAAGAGTAGTAGTGATTGCGTTTGGATCCAGTATTAGGATTCAAATACCTGTCTTACAGAACCAGCCGTTAATTAATGGGTTTTGTTTTTCTGAATGTCTCACCTTTTATTCACCAAATCTTATGCTCATAAATTTTCAAGTAATCCTCATTTAGTTATGTTGTTAGGATTAACGTTACTCCAATCAGGAAAAAAAGGAACGCTGGTGGGTTAAAAGGGGTTAAATGCATTTGTGGCACAACAGTCTCCACCCTAAACAGAGATTAAGTGTGTAAAGCTCTGCTTGCAACTACGACTTTTCCTCCTGATCAAGAAGTTTCCTTCTAATGCTTAAAAATACCCTCAGCCTCTCCCATGGCATCTGATGGCTGATACCCCACTGAAGGATGCCGTAGCTGGCAGTGATTTGGAGGAAGAAAATTGCCTAGCGAAAGCAGGCCCAGCCGAGTGGAGCAGTACAGATTGTCTGTGCTTCTCACCCAGGGCAGGGTTACACCCTAATGGCGGGGTACTGCATCCCTCACCTGGAGATCTGTGTCAGCTCGGTAGTGATGGACCGGCAAGGTGACTGCCTTTGCTTCACTGAAGTTTTGACTGCCTTTGGTTCACTGAAGTTTTGTAGAAGCTGCATTTAGGAGGAATTCTTTGCAGTAATAGTGTTAACTGTTACACTTGAGTAATTTGATATCCTGACTCTGGAAGCCTCGCATACCATAAAAAACCCAACACCGTTATCTCTGCCAGAATGCTCATCGAAGTTACGGTCTTACTGAGTTAACTTCCACGGTTGCTTTTCGGTGGCTGGGAAAAGTCTCATGAAGTGTAAAAATGCAAAGTGCTGGATTCTGCTTACACTTGAAGAGGCACCTGTGCCTGCCCTGGAGAGTTAACAGTCCAAGGTCAGTGGCATATAAAGGGGAGGGGAACAGAGGGGCACTCTCCATCAGTAAAATTTTTATATATATTAGTTTGTTTGATGATAAAATATGCTCTGACTGTCTCCATGCCCTCTTCTATCCATTGCCAGTAGTCTTTGGGCAGCTATGTATCAGAGTTAGAAAAACTGGTCTTAATAGAGATTTCAAACCAAAGTTAATGGACTTGTGGATTAATTTAGGGAGGATGCTTCTTGGTGGAGGTTGAAGCATTCAAGAAGAATCTCCGATGTCTGAAGGACAAACAGCTGTGTCTAGAAAAGCAAAGGTACCTAAGTGGGATGGTGCAGTCAGAGGACCAGAAAACAAGGCTGCAGCTGTTGAATTAATGTAAAACAATGTAATTGTGTTTTGAATTGGATAAAGATAAAAGGAGAGAGATAAGCTGGAGAGAAGGAAGTCATATTAAATCGGATTCCTTTAATTCCTGGATGAAAGCTTTAGCTGCAGAAAGGGCAGAAGTCATACTTTTTTTTTTTTTTTTGAAATGGCACAAAGGGAAATGAAGATGGCTCTTCATGCTTTGCCTCTGCTTTCCACTGGCTTTTGCGGATCAGGAGTTTCGGAACAGGCTTATGGTGGATTTGAGCCAGAGGAGTGTAATACAAGAAAAGGAAGTGGAAGAAGGGAATTGAAGGCAGAAGTGACTGGGAACTGATGACTGGCAGATTTCTAAAAATCTGTGGGCTTTTTCAGCATTTGTTAAGGTTTTTTTCTATCAACCTCCTTCGTTTTGTTTGTTTGTTTGGGGGTTTTTGGGCCATTGCCATAACTATTGAGTGACTTTTCTATATGCCTGCTTTACTATTAAATAGTAAATAGTCTATGTACTCATCCTAGAAACCCAGAATATAATTGCTTAAGAAACAAAAATCCATGTGCTCACAGTTGTAGTTGTCCAAGATTGTTGGACTTCAGAGTACAGCACAAGGCAAATGCTGTAGGCTATTATATAGTCCTGTCATTAATGTTTTAACGTATGGTATGTAGTGGACATTGGAGAATTCACGTGACTTTGGGTTTCTGCTTTTAATTCCCCTGCAGTATAGAGTCACTACCAATATCGGTGACATTCCTGTATTTCAATTTCTCTGTTCCCCAAAGGGGGCCTATTAGCAGCTGCACAGCACTTAATCTAAAGAGTAATCAAGACAAGATATATCTGAGAATATGCTAATGTTAATATTGTCATTAATGCAATCCAGGTTCTTAGCAATAGACACTTAATTTACTGTTGCATAAATAAACCTATTAGAAGTTGAGCGTCCGCTATGGCAGTGGCATTTGGTGAAGGCTAAGCTAAGATTTTTGTATTTAAAAGAAAGGAAGTTCCTACTGTGGACATTTATAAGGAACTTTTTAACTGCATGCCTTGAGCCATATTTTGGTATTGTAAGAAGTACATGGGAAGTCTCAAGTTTCTTAATACTTTCCTTTAGTCAATACTGGGCAGGCATATTCTTCATTAGAATGTGGGAATGCATAACCACTGCCTGTATTTATTCTTCCACCTATGGAGCAGAGCAAAACAAAGCACGAGGTATGCCTTTACAAACTTGAGTTTGTATTTAATGTCAGCACCTGAATAATAATTAATAATTTTCAGTGAATCACATGTTCTGGTTGTGGAGATGAGATGCGTTTTCCAGCTGGAGATTAGAGTACCAGACCTCTTTGCTCTCAGCTGCAGACTGCCACCCAATGCCTGCAGACAAGGGTCCCAATTCTTCTTGAGGCCAGCACTTTGTGGTCATGCTAATAAGCCTGCACACATAATCTGAGGGACAGCATTGTTCATCTTGTGGCTTTCATTGCATTATCTATTTTTGACATATCTAGGTATTGATACGGAAATTTGGAAGATTTGCTGTGATTTTCAGTGCGAACAAGGTCCTGACTCAGCGACCTACTGTGGACATAGATTCACTCATTTCTTCTGACTCTGCAAGACATTCATAGTGTAGCAACTTCTGTTTCTCAACCTGTTTTTCACTTGCTTGTTGCCAGTTGTCATGAAGGCACACTGGATTCCTTCCGAGTGAGGAAAGGGGTTGACCTGGTTGTGGGGAGCCTGGTGTGGAGGGGCTCCGGGACTGAACTGTCTGGGGACAGAAGTACCTGTTGTTTGTAGTCCAGAGTGACTCAGCAGTTTTCAGCAAAGTATTCATTTGCCTTCCACAGTCTGCATTTCTGAATTGTTTGTGACCAAATGATACAATTCTGTACATCGATTTGGAAGCATGGCTTTCGGAATTCTTAAATAACTTCTTATTGCTAATAATCAATTGCAGAGAAGCTCTGCTCTGTCATGCTGATCTCGCATGGCTCTGCTTGTACTCAGAGCTGAAATCTTCATTAGCTATTCAGGTGTTGCCTGCTCTTTGCTATTGGATTCTCTGACTTCTTGGCCTCTCACTCTAATCTTTGAACAGGGTATCCCTATTCTTTGCAGACGCTTCTGAAAGTGCCAGCTTTGTTTAAAACCTTCTCGCTTTCTGCTCTGATGCTGTGAGCTTCTGTTTGTATTCTAAAGTTCCTGTGTTGGGTAGCTCAAACAATTAGTATTTTTTTTTTGTTAAAACATGAGTTTTGACTGTTGAGGGATTTATAAAACAACTCTAGAGCTTGGGGCTGATGGATGGTGACTGTTGGAAAGAGAAGTGTCATGAAAATTGCTCAATTAAAAAAATTATTTTCTGCCCACTTAATCAAATGACTGCTGTCTCTTGGAGAAACGTAGGCACAACTTTCGATCAAGCCGTCATAGAACCAAAGAGGGAGGAGGCTTAACTGGGACTGGGGCTGTAGTGAGTAATAACATGCATTTGGTTTGCTGCCAGATTTGGTTTTCTTTCTGCCTTGCTGTCTCTTCTCCCTCTTTTCCTAAGGTTTATAAGGCATTAGGCAAAATGTGTGTGATACTTTACTGTATGTTCAGTGTATGCAGTTCTGCAATATTCATGTAAGGATAAAATACTTCACCAATCTAGTAATATTTTATGGATGTGTAAATGGCAATTAAAATGTCAATACTCTTGATGCAGGTCCTGCCTTTGTGGAGAGGAAGAAAAGTGCTGAAAGCCAAACTTTACTATAGATTGCCACATGCTGCAAGGGCATTGAGAGTGCCCTTTGATTTCTGATGTAGAAGTGACTTTCAGATACACCTTTTTATAAAATATATCTATTTGTAGTATGTTTTGGTATCTTATAGGCTAAGACTATTTCAAATTTGTAGTTTATCCTTCTTTACAAGCTCATTTCAGCGAGTCTTTCCCTATTAGATAATGAGATTTGTTATGACAGTAGATGAATATGTCCAAAAAAATCATCCAGCAAAAAAACTCTGGTTGGTGCTGCCTCAGAGTTCACATTGTATTGTATCGGGACTCGGATTTTGAGACGTGATTAGAAGACATAGGTATCTTTGAAAATCCTAATCTGGGTAAAAGGGTGCAGGGGAAATCTTTGTTTTGTGATATCTTCTCTTGCTTGTGCCATAGCAGAGCTGAAAAGAAAGGTATTGCAAAAGTTATGGCTTAATCTCATAACACAAGTTTGTATACAGTCAGGAAGGATTTTGAAGGCTCAGATGTAACAATTCCTATAGAAAGTATTTTCCCCAACATTTGCTTGTTGCCATGGTCGGTGTAATAACTGCAAAGTCTGATACAGAAGTCCTTTCCAGCTCTGGTAATCAATATATCTGTATTCACTCCTGATCTGTGTTGGTGCCCCTAAGTGCAGGATCAAACCAAATATTCTTTCTGCCACTGTTTCTCTGAGGATACCTGTTTTGGGACCCCTGTTGTCGCTGATGATCTACTGTAACACACGATGCAGAAGCATCTTGTACTCCAAGTAGTGTCACGAAAATTTTGCTGAGATTTACCCAAATTATGGAGGCACTACATGTGAAGTTAACGTTCACTCAAAAATGTTTGCCCCAAGAGCGTTATGGAGGTAATGTATGACATTGTCATGGTAGATCTGGTATTATATTATTCTTCTGGTACTCCAGGTCCCCCTTGTAGTCTTCTCAAGAGTCACCTAAAGACTGGGATGATTATTAAGGCCCTTGTTTTAGGGCTCTGCCTGTTAAAACATTATTGCAGTTTTCCTGTCAAACACTGCTTAAAGGTCAATCAAACTGTGTAAAACCTTCAAAAGCCTAATAAAGTTCAGCTCTCCAATTGTGGGTCCTTCTGGCTAGTGCTGTTTCAGTGCTTTTCCCTCTCAAATCAGCTCTGCTGAGGTTTGTGATTCTTCCATTTACCACAGCTGCCTTCTGCCAGGTTTCTCTCCTCGGAGATGATGGGGATCATTGCCTTCAGCTCCCATGGGTTTGAGCCAAAGCTGCTTTTACTCCCTGGTAGATGGCCCTTCTGCTTCAGGGGGGTTGGACTAGATGATCTTTCGAGGTCCCTTCCAACCCCTAGAATTCTGTGATTCTGTGAATTCTGTGATTCTGTGTGATTCAGGGGAAGAGGCTCACTGGGTTTTTGTCAGATGATCTGGTTGCCAGCCTAGGCCCATGTCTATTTTCTGAGTCTGGATAACTGTGGATGTGGGGGGCGAAGTCCAGTACTATCAGAGGATGAAGTCCACTGCTCTTGGACACAGGATTGTGATGTCTTCCTATGTGATATCTCTTTCTCATTCGTCTACTCATATGGTTCATTTTTTTGGTCCCTAAGCTTTTTTTCAGTTAACCTGTTAACCATAACTGCTATATTTAACATTTCCAAAAATCACTGTGACTCCCGTCCTTGCTTTCTTTTCTCTGGTTTTTACTTATTTATTTTAATCTACATCAAATTTACTATGATTGTCTGTAGAAAACTTTCAGACAAGAAAGCCTTCTGAGCCCTTCTATTCATCATCTTCCCTATGGCTTGCCAGTGGCCTCCTGGGTAGTGTATGGATATGCTTTTCAGATGTCTTTTGGAACGTGTAAAGGGTCACAGAGGCCTGTCAGATGAAGTTTTGCTCTTCATAGCTGCAGGTTCTCCCTGAAAGTACTCCTCTGAAGCCATTGCAATACTTGCATTAATATGAGGAGAACTTGTTTCTGCAGGGATGAACCATGCAGTGGCAGCTGTGCTGAGCCACAGCCAAGCATGCAACCACGTCTCTCTCCTTAAATTGAAGCATGTTCAGTGCAGAGGAGAGCTCTGCACACAAAAGATTACATCTGTGCAAGGTTTCTAATGCTTTTGTGGGGTGACTGTGTGAAGGAAGGCTCATGTTTTTTCCTCAAACCTTTATTTTGTGAGCGCTGAACAGCTAAGGTGGCTGAAGAGCTGCATGGAAGTGCTGAGCACAGGGACAGGATGGATTCTGCCAGGCTGTGGTGTACACTTCCAGGATGGGGCTTGGCTGGTTGGCTAAGTTCAAGTGGAAAGCCAATGTCACCTGAAATGAAAGAAAGTGATTATGTAGAAATCAGAGGAAGTGCCAAATGGTGTAGAGCTGTTTAACTGTTGAGTCAGTAGGAGTCCAAATTGAAAACTGGATACAGTTAAAGAAAGTTAAGAAGCACGGCATTGCTGCTGGGCACTTGCCATCAAACAGTGAAATTTGATGATTCCCCTGGTAATTTGACCGGCTTTGATTTGTCTACCTATACCTAATTCACTCTGCAATCTCTCTTTTGTCTTTAATTTATTTTTAATGAAATGAATGTTGCCAAACCAGAAAACTGTAGCAAGTGACCATGCTTTAGAAAAAGCATATTCCAGAATAATATTAAGGTAATAATTAAGTAATATTAACACAAGGCTTAGAAAAAGTTTGTGTGGATGAATGCCTTATTAATGGTGCCTTGATTCTGAAAGTGTGGTGTATGTGTATGTGGAGGCTACAGCCCTGACGTGCGGCTCAAAAATTGCCCTGAAGAACAGCAGTCTGTAGGAACACTGTCTGTTCCAGAAATGCCTCTTGAGAGTATTTCAGCCTCTGAAATTCTGTGGGAATGAAAAAAATCCAGCAGCTGTTTCAGAAAATACGTACAGTGAAAATGTTGGTTCATTTTGATCTCCTGGACTGTATCAAGAGGAAAAGCACTTTTGAACTGTGCTTTATTTGCATTTTTCAGTTTTAAATTTGATACTTGAATGTAGAGGGTGAGTCATATTGAAAAAGTAATGTATGTGGAGTTGGTTGAGCAATGCATTGGCATGCCTAAGAGTCTGCAAGTTTAATTGAGCTCTTCTTAGCCTGTGATGCTGACAAAATGTTAGTAAACCTTCTGCTGTTGCCCGAGAACCACTTATGGGAAATGTTAGCCATGTTGGTAGTCTCCGTGTGTCAGAGGGTGCTTGTTACTTCCAGTGGGAGGAGCTAATCCTTCGGTAAGCTTTCTTCTGAATAGGAACTAAATGTAAGACCAGTTGAAAGTGTTTGGAATATGTCATTGTGTTGCTGAAAAATGTTTTGAGAAAGTTAGTGTGCACTCTTTATTACTTTTGAATGCTTTACTTGTAATGTAAAGGTGGTGTAAGTGGCAGGTTTTTGCAGACTCCTCTGGTGATGGAACTCTGTTCCTTTGTTTCTGAAGCCTACAGGAGATGCTGAAAAGGGGGCCTTTCTCTAAACATTATTGATTCCTCTCAGAGCTTGGAAAACATGCAGCTAAAAATGACCTCAAGGCACCATCTGCTTTGGCGAGGGAAATTCCTTCACTCCTCTTGACTGTTAGATCTGTTGAGCTTTTCTTCTGGACTTAAATGGTGTCCTTGAGACAATAGTCCTTTCTACAGCTGAATGACACAGTGATCCAGATGGGTTCATCCTCAAGTGCTGCCTGCCACACTGCATGGATGCCCTTGTTCTGTGTTCTCTCCCCCCGCGATGCGTTGTGTGTCGGTTGTTTGCCGCAGCTGTGCACAAGTAGTGGCTCATTTGGGTTGTGCCCACTTAAAACTGCCGGGCATCCTTGGGAGAGGGGATATTTCATTGAAGAGAGATTTTCCTTGTTTGAGTCCTCTCCCTCTCACCTTACACTTCTTCACAAGGGAGTAGGTTCACCGTCTAGTTGCACAGTCAAGCCCTGTAGTATCTAGTGAGATAGGTGGAACACGTTGCTCTACTGCTGTTGTATCTAGTGTTGCTCTTTGTGTTATATCTGACTCTCTGAAACCTACAGTTGCTGTGGGGGGGCAATGAAAACTGTGGTGTCCCTATGTCACAGGGCGAGTCTCTGCTTGGCTCCCTGTCTTGGTGTTAGAAGTGTGATCTTCAACAGTCATCAACATTTTTGTATGAATTATGGCAGGAAAATATTCTGAACTTTACAAGTTTTCATCCATGACTTTCCTTTGTTTCCTATTTGTAACCTAATATTTTATTAATCACCCCTATAATAACCTATTTTGTTGTACTTTTCCTTGCCATTAGTCTTTGATGGAAAGAACCTTGTCAAATGCCTTTTCAAAACACAAGTTTGAGCAGTTACCAATTTTTCTGTTTTTGCCCCAGTAGTGATATATTCTAGACCTCTTGCACTTGAGGTAAATGCTACCTTTTACGTGTGAAACTTTGTAGCTTCCCTTTCAGAAAAAGGATAAAAAAAAAAAAGAGGAGTACGGTTTCCCAGAAGTTGTTGCAGTTCTCCCTTTCACTGGGATATGAAGACTTTTACAACAATAGAAATTAGAGTAATTAGTCTCATAGGAAATAAAAAGTTATAACTAAAATTTTCTTGAAGTCAAATTAACGTCATCCTCTAAACATAAAAGCACAGCGAGTGTAAGATCCAGTACCACGGGGTTTTTCTGGTGCTGGAAACAAGTGTTAGATTGCCTCTTGGGAAGCAGCATCTTGCCCATTCAGTTACTTAAATTTGTCCTTTTAGATCTGTGAGATCAAATGGTAGTTCATGCTAAATTTGCTAGCAGTGACAGCCTGATAGTTTTCCTGTCTCCATTGCTCCATCATTTAACCTTGGGTGAATTTTTGAGAAAGTTGAAGTGGAGGCGAGGAAGGAGAGCAATGAGAGAAGTTTTCAGGAGAAAATAACAATTACTTTTTCTCAGTCAGTTGTAACTGTTCAAAGATGCTCATGGTTTTGGAGTGCCGGTGGAGGTCCAGGGTGAGATTTGTGAGCAGATATAGCCAAATCCATCAGAGCATCACACCTCTGCAGGACCTCAGCAGTATCCCTGCTACTGCCCAGGCACTGGAGCTGCAGTGGAGACACCTGTGTAATACACTGCATTGGTTTGTACTCAGCACTGTTTTTTCCTGGTGCTGTTTCCTTCATCTGTGTTTCTGGGTACCGCTTTTACTTTACCATATTGAGTAAATTCAAACAGCCTCAGATTTCAAACCCAGAAATAAATAAAAAAAGATTATTTAATTTTTTTTTTTTTACTATTGAGAAGAATAATTACTGACATTTTAGAGGTACAAGTAGTCCTTGCTTCTGACCCTGATTTCACTGACACTATGATGTTTATATGGAGAAAAGCTATTTTAGGTCATGTTTACAGCTTTGCCAATATTTTCATCTGAAAGATAGTGAAACCCCACTCAGTGAACTGGGTGATGACACCACGCTCTGGCTCATGGTGTTTAACTCTCCCTCTGCCCCACACTCTTGGCATGGAGAACAGATATGTGATCGAGGATTCAAAAATAAACATCTTATTTCTAGCTTTTCCTTGGAATAAATGACTTATTTACTAAATGTACCCCAAAGAGGCAGTTATAAAAGCCTTTTCATCAAAGCTTTCATCATTGTCCTGCAGTTTTTTCATTTAATAACTCCCCACCCCCACCCCCCCAAAATAAAAAAGCCCCACAAATGTTTACATTTATGCAGTGGGTAAAAAGAGAGAGCTTGCATGAATAACGATGAATAATGTTGATTAATATAGTAAATGAGTGCCCATAAATATTTAGAGAATGCTAAGGAAAGTAAAAAAGAGTTTTTGCAGTTCTTTAATATGCTGTGGTATGTGTATGTTCAGTGACACTGAACTTTTGATTAAAATTAGATATTTGCAAATGGCAATAGAGGGGGCCTGAGTAAATCATATTGCATTTATATTTTATCTCATATTTTTTAGAAAAAGATTCCTTGGCTTGGAGATGTTTGTTTGTATTACTAGACCTAGGCTTGTTTCTGGATTTTGTCTCCGAGCAAAGTTTTTTTGTTTTGTTTTTGCTTTTCTCAGTACAAATAGAAAAGTAAGTTTTTGAACAAATTTCTTATTTTATATACAGCAACAACACACTACACAGCTCTGGGTTTTTTACAACACAACTGAGGCTGAAAATTGTCCTTTTATAATGTGTACATGTGGTAATTATCACTGTATCCCTCTGTGGCAGCATAAATGTAAGTGTACAGATTATTTTCAAGACCACAGTTAAAATTCTTTTTAGGTAAATCTACATAAAATGTTTTGTATGTTTTTCGTTTAATGTCTAAACTTAATTACTAAAGCTGAGATCATTTCATACACACTTAAAGGATTGTTAACAAGTTGAGATTTTCATTCTCCTATTAAATATAGACCGGGGGGGGATTAAATTAATATCTAAGCAATCTATTCTTTTATAAATGAGACTGACTCTCAGAATGTCTGCTGTTAAACCTCATTGTTCTTACAAACTCTGAAGCATAGCTTTTAAGTTCTCTCTTGCTATGACATTCTGTATTGTTTTCTCTCTTGATGTTTTTCTTTCGAGCCTACAAATTTTATCAGAATCTTTTAAATAGAAACCACAATGCTATAAATAGTAGTAAATGTAAAATTCTTCATATCAAAAGGCAGGCATATAGGCAGGCAAAAGGCAGGGATAGGATTTTCTCATGACTTTTTTTTTTAAAAGACATTCTTCTCTTTTGATAGAAGCTTTCTAGTACGTTTTACTGGAAGAGACAACAATTTCCAAGTGCTTTATGAAGAATACTTCAGAAGTAAGAAACGTGTATTATGATGATTTGCATATTGTATCACAATATATTTTTATTTCTCTTTCTCCTTATTTTAATGAGGAAAAATATTAGTTGTCATGTTACTATGCTGCTTTCAACACCCAGCTAATTATACACAATGTGAGGAAAATTTCTAAAATCTTTCAAATTTCTTGTTAGTTTGGTTATTGAAGAAGATGCATAGCTTGTAAATGGTTCACCAGTGGTTAAAATGTTTGACCTATTTGAAATTAAAATCTTCCAAACAGACTTCAGGTTACGTAGAGTACAGTGCGTTGAGGCTCACCATTGATATGCAATGATAGACATTGGTGGTAGTTTATGTACACGTGTTCCCTTTGCAGGTGCTCATCCTTCTGGGCCAGTTTCTGAAGAAAGCTGATCCCCAGCAGGGGTACTGAAGGGCCTGTATCAGAAATCATCATTTTTTTGTTGTGTTTCCTTGTAATAATAAGTAGTGATATTGGTACTGATTGCCCATCTTCTCTGTTACTACAGTAATCCCTGAGGCATGGAGCAGGTGATTTAAAATAATTGGAATCACATTCTTCTTGGTTTGGCAGGAAGGGTTGCGTACCACTTATTTTTCTAGAATTCAAGCTTTTAATATTTGGTTTAGGTAAAATATCTTTGCGTTTAGTGAATCGAAATAATCCTTTCCACTCCATTTACTTTTGTTTCCTTTCAGACCTTCACTAAAATGCTTAAGCTTTTCAATCTTTGACAAAAGTTAGCTCTCGCATGGTTGCATTAGATGCATGGGATGCTTAGTATTTTCTGTAGGGAGACTTAGGGGCAGTACACGTTATGTGCCACTAGAAATTGTGTCTGAAAGTACTGCAGCTAATTTCAGAGTTGTTATTGATATTTTCCTTCAGTTGCATGATGTTAAAATTTCAGAACTTTTTGATTATATTGGAGGCATGGGACTGCACTCTTCCATTAAGTTGTTATTCTCCTTTCCTGGCTCTTGGTCATGTTCTGCATTGCGTGCATCTCTCCTGGTCGCCAAGAACTTGCCTCTTATGACTCAGTTGTCAGCTGTTGATGTGTCATGCCTATGGTTGTCGAAAAAGCCTTGAATTTTCTGAGAAAGTTCCTCGGTTTGAGAACTGAATTACATAATTGATTGTCTTGCTTCAGTGGTTTAGAGAGAGCCTTCCCAGGTGTCTGTCTTGTTACTTCTGCTTGAATTAGGTGGTATAGATGGAATAAAAGTACTTATTTCCTTTCTTTGGATTCTTTTATTGGTGTGTGTCTATGAGTGTAAGCTTCCTTTGCAGCCGGCCATTTAACCTGCTCACTGAGTAGACGAGTAGATGTTCTTAAAAATAATGCAGAGCCAAGACTTTTTAAAATCTGTTTCTTTATTTTGTGGTTCTTAACCAGATATTCGGAAAAATTGTTATCCTAAAAATGTACTCTTAGGGTGTAATTTTTTGTTATGCTGAATGAGATCTGTTAGCAGTCATTGAAAGGGGTTATCTGTCTTCCTCTTCATTCTCTCTTGCATGTCCCCTCCAGCTTCTTTCCATTGCACCTACTTGTGATGTGACTGTATAGTTTATTTGGATCAGCTTGTTTGTCTGACAGAAAATATATCCACTCCAAGTAACGATTAATTTTCTGATGCTGATCTGACTTTCTGGGTAGTCACATGAGCAAACAAGAGAGAGCAGATGGAAACATGTGGCCAGGATGGAGCAGAATTGTCCATTTTTGGCAGCAGTGCACAGTGTTGCAGTGTTTTACAGCCACCTATCAGGGTTGCAGGGAGGACTGCAGTTTCTGGAAAGGGCTGAGTTTTTATGGCTGTCCAAAACGTACATCTTAGTATCTCAGTAGGTTTGAGATACATTTGAGATACGCTTGATTGCGCTTGAGCTTGAACTTAGTGGTGAGCTTCTGGGGTTCGCACCACTTCTCTCAGGGGTGGTTACAGCTGTGTAATGTTTTTCATCTTAATTTATTAATAGGCATTTTCTCCCTTAAATCCACGTTAACAGCTTCTGTCAGGGAATAACTGTGGTCCAGCGTCACCTCAGAAATACATTAGCCTGGTAATTGTTTATCCTAGAGACATGTTCAAGGGAGGAAATTTCCCAGACCAGATCAATATGATGCAATATACATAGCAGTTAAAAACCAAAGCAAAGCAAACCAAAAAACCTGGCTCATTTTTGCACTTACAGTGAATTAGGTGAATACGTTTTAGTGGCAAAGGCTACATTCAGTATATATACATTTAGAAATTTAAGTTAGGCTTTTTATATTCCTCCTTACTGATGAATTCTCTTTTGGTACCAGCATATGGTCATATAGAAGACTTGAGTGTGCTGTGTGCACAGAGATAAATGATGGCACATGTATCTATGTTGTTAACAAACAGAAATTATAAAATACTGTAGAATGTTTTTTGCATTTAATGTAATGATGAAGAGTGAACAGCTGGATTGCCATTACTCCTTTGATCAGAAAGTGGTGGTTGCAGTGCAGATAGGTAAATGGAAATTAGCTAAAGTCTGCAAACGTGCTGCAGTGGAATGAGGGAATGACAAAGCTCACGTTGGCTCCTAGTACTTTACTTGGTTCTTGGCCTGTCACCATCCTCTTTATGAGCAGCAGCCTAAAAATTCACATCTACCAAGAGTAGATAGTATTTTAAAATAATTCAAAACAAACTCTGCTGCTTGAGAGTTGGAAAAGAAATGCAAATGCTAACATGATAATTTGTTGATGGTTGTTTTTGCTGTATTTGTGTATGTGCTAGCTGCTGCAGGCCAGAAACAGCTGAATGGTGGTCCTACATGTGCGTGTCTGTACGTGCTGTGGGTGTCCCGTCGTTGCCTCGCAGGTACCAGCCAGCTGTGTCACAGGCATTTGGGGCAAGCTTGACTGCTGCCTCTTTTTTTTTTTGTTATGTGGCTTTTTTAGATAGAAAGTAGGATTTTAATTATTACCCAGATAATGTAAACTATGTTATATTCAGTTAGTTGGTCAAAAATTATACTCATGCTTATATTTATATATGTAGACATAAAAAACCCCATTCCTTTGTAGGGCAACGCAAAAATGCAATAAACAAAAAAGTCGTGATTCTGTCGACTTCCCGTTTCTTTGTTGTTGTTCTTTTCCAGGGAAACTGGTATTCTTAACTCTTCTGGATTTAATGCCCATTGAAAGCCTGCCAGTAGTTTCAGAGAGAGTGAATCTGGTGATTCACATTATCCCATTCTGTCTCGTGTTTCCCAGAGTTTTCAATAAATCATTTGTTACAGTTGTACTATCCTGTATTGTATTTATTTAGAGAAGTGTTGTTTGGAGTTCTAAGTGGTTCTTCAGTGTTTCTTCTTAGATCCCTCTGTCTACATGCTTCAAATCTTAATGTGCAGATTTCAATGGAAAGAAAATAAGAACAAAGTTGAAACTGCTCCAAAATGCCTGAAAGTAGCTTTTCTTATTAATTAGTTAAATAACATGGCTGTTCCGTTTCTTGGGAGTTTTTGAGTCTAGAAACAACTGTTCCATTTCCATTGGATAGCTGAGTATTTTCTTCCACTACTAGAATAAATGTCCTATTTGTGCCAGATTGAGAGTTACAAAGTATTCCCATGTTTCTTCTCTATAGGACTGAATGAGAGCAATTAATTCACACAAAATAGATAGCAAAGAGAGAAAGAAAGAGAGATGTTTCTCTAGCACCCATTTTTGGTTTTAGTGACTGCTCAGGGAGTTGGGGTTTTGGGAGCTTTTCGGAGGAGATGGGTTACAGGGTGGTGGGCCAGAGCTTTACAGAAAATGCATCTAATCAGATTTTAGCCCATTGCTACCACCTCACTATATGGGCTCAGATGAGAGTCTGTCCGAATGAACAGTTTCTTTCAGGTAATGTCGGTGAGATTTGTGAGTGTATCCCAGTCTGAGCAAACCAGTAATGTCTCGGCTGTCCTTCACTGGTCTGTTCAGAGTCAGGTTAAGGAATGAGTAACACATTAGCCAAGGGCAAGTCTTCCACTTCCCTTTGCTCACGGTTTTGCCCAGGATGGGAGTTTAAATAGAAGAGCTATTCCCTAGGGTGTGGATGGGTTAAGACAGGAGGTTACTAAGGCAGAGCTTCCCAGTCACAGGTGGTGGTGTTGGAAATTCTTGTGTAAGCCTTCTAGATTTAGAAAGCAAATCTTTTATTCATTATCATAGACTGCTTTGTCCTTTTCAATGCAATTTTATTTGGTTAATGGCATACTGTTACTTTCTGCATTCACAAACCTGTATGATATATTTTGTTGTGGCTGAATACTAATTCCAGTCTTTTCAATATTGCAGTCTACCCATATTGCTCGAGCCAGCTTCCAAGTTGATGCTTTCGGGTCATCTTTCATCCTAGATGTGACACTAAACCAGTAAGTGATGACTGTATCTTACTCTACATTTGTTCAAGACCTGGTACCAGTGAAATGTCATTTTTGAATGGACGTTTTAGGGGCTGTATTATAGCACGGATGCTATTTCTAGGTATTGAGTTCATCTGGTATATTTTAAATTCTTTTGTTATTTTCTCAAGTACCATTGCAGGCTTTGATACTCATATTGTTGCTGCTTAATAGCAATTGCAGTGTAACTAACATTTTAGTGTTATAATTTGATTTGCCGTCTTTCAGCTTACCATAATGACAAATGACTATACTCATGCAGAGCCTCCCTGGATATTAAAAAATGGAGTTGCTGAAAACTAGTAGCTGTTAGCATTTTAATAACCAAGTGTAAAGTACTGGAGATACAGGAATTGCATTACAGCTAATCCTCAAAAAAGAATGAGATGGATAGTTGGGAATGGAGTTTCTCCAGATGCATTTACAGTCTGTTGGGAACAGAGAAGCATTATAATGCAGCAGCACACTGTGAGCTTCAGTCTACGAGGAAAGATTGAACAGTAGTAAACTTAAACTGAAATCTGGTGTGTGGCTTTCAGTAATGAGGTTTTGAAGTAGCCTTTTAACACAGCAGTTTAAAAATAGGAGTTGCTTTGCTTTTCTGCTCTGAAGTGAAAAGAGAGTAAGTAACATAGTAAATAGAAATGCTTTGTTAAGCAATTCGACTCCTAGTAAATGAACACAATGTTACATGGTTCAGTGTAAGAGTTTGTGCTCATTTGCTGTGAGTTTTTCTGCTATAAAGATGAACTGTTCAGGTTGCAATAGGAGTCACTCAAATTTCAGGTTTTTTTTTCACTTGTAAACATTTTTTAAACACTGGCAATTTCTATGTGCACTGACACGAGTTAAAAACTCTATGTGAATCCTTGCTGGTTACAGATGACAGAGACACTATGCTTCTGGAAGGGGAGGGAAAGAGGCTGGTTTAGAAGTATGACTTTATAACAACTGCATTTCAAAAGAATTCTAGAGTTTTGAAGAATTTCCTGGTGAAAAGCACCAAGTCCACAACATTGAAGTGTTTGTTGGAAATAGCAGTTTTGTATACATATTTATACCTTACTGAGAGTAGGTTGTAGAAACTTTTTTATATTTTGGGTGGCAGATTAATGATGTGATCACAGTTAGTTTCTGAAAGGTCAGGATTTACCTCACATTATGAATTTCAGGTCATCTTAATAAAAGTAAACAGATTTACTAACAGTGTATGGAAAGACAAGGATGTGATTTTATGAATTGCAACAGTTCTCAGTAGGTGGATTTTTTGTTTATGCACATAAATGCACACAAACACATATATTTAAAATTTTATTTGAGTTGGATCCTGTTTTTATGTCATTCTTTTGTTGTCTTTAATGATATTAAACAAGTATTTATATGAGTAACACTGTCAAAATGTGTCCTTACTGTTTTTAATAGTGCCTAAGGAGCTATGCTTTTTATAATGTTGAAAAAAATCCTATCCCAAATTGTGCAAAATGAAAACAAGAAGATTGCAAGGGAATTCAGGTGTTTGGCTTCTATCATGGTATTTAAATCAACATTTAAACTGTTTCTGCAATAGCACTTGCAGATCATCAAAAAAAAAGACTGCCAAATATACCAGAGCAACATTTAAGATGTATTCTTAATTCCTGTGAACAAGTATGTTCTTTTCAGAAGACTGTATATACTTTTCTTTGCTTGCAATTCTTGCTCTCCATATTATATTCTGTAGGTATTTTCTGAGGGTCCCAAGAGAAAAGCACTGGTTTTTTGTTTTTTTTTTTTTTTTGAGGAGTGGTTTGCAAATTTGGCCCACACTAGCCTTATAATTGAAAAGTAATGGAATGCTTGAGAGGAGAAAGGTTCAAGGTTTTAGTTTTCCTCTGGAAAAAATATCAGCTTACTATTTATAACTGAACCTCTGCTAATATCAAAAGCATGCTGAAGCAGGCCTTTGTGGTAAAATTGGCTTTTATGCATAATATATATTTGAGGAATGTTAAAGGAAATATAGAGGACAGAGAGGGGGGGAAATAATTTAAAATACACAGGTGTCAGAAAGAGACTCTCCTTGCCTTGGTCAATCTCCTTTCTTGCAGTCTCCCTGTGGTTTAAAAGTTGGTGGCATGACTTGTACGTGTGAGTATATCTGAGCATCATCTCTAGTTATGTCAGTGGTCGGCAGCCACAGAGAAAATTTTCATTCTTCCATATGATTCTCCAATTTATGGAGAAAAAAAAATCAAAATTAAAATTATAATAGCATAGAGAGTGCTTTAAAAAATCAGAAACTGAAATATACCCCTGCCTCCCTAATGTCTGTCTGCAAACAGATTTTCTTTGTTTGCTGCTTTTTTGTGGGCATTATTTTCTCTATCTTCTTCAAATCCATCTTTTTATCTGACAACCCATTTCTCGGTTTCCTCTGCTGCATTTGCCTGTGCTTTGTTATGCATCCCGTTATGTACTCTTTTGTATTTTGTGTTCTGTTGTGTTTGTATGTTTTCTATCTCTGTTCTTACTCGGTTCTCTGAAGAGTCATACATTTCTTTCTCTTCTTTTTCCTTTTGAAATAATTGTCCCTTGTGCCATTGTCATAGATACCACACAACTTCATTGTTTTTCTAGCAACCTTTTTCTTGACAACTTTTGGTACACTGCACGTTGAGGCTGGCAGAAATGCTTATGGTCTTCTACTTGTCTCTCTTTTCCCATTGCCTGATACCCTCTGATTTCTCTCTTCACCAAAGGAGATACTGCTAGAGACTCTACTATTGAATCTGGGTGTTAGATGAAGCAACTTTCCTTTCCTAGTCCATTCCTCTCCACCTCTCACACAACAGTGGCCTGTGACCAAAGGCTGATGTCTGCAATGAAACAAGCTGGGAAGATACAGGAGGTGGACAAGAAAATAAAAAAGCAAAGCTTATGCTGACATTTCAGATGTGAGGAGAACCGAGGCCCAGGATGGGATGTTCTGCCAGTTCTGGATTCAAATGAGAGGAAGGAAAAATAATTTTCTATGTGGCATTATAGTGTAGCAGTTTAATTTAACATTGAAATCTGCACGCTTGCTTCTTGCTCATTTTGGATTTCAGCCAGTTTTGAATGCGATTTTCACATGCAGATATGAGATACACTGAAACACTACCTTGAGTGATGATAAAAAAATAATAATAGAAAGCTGATATAATTACAATGTAGTTTCAGTTTTTTCACTGTTGGTATTTTCTCCACATACATCACAATTCTTTCGCTTCGTTTTTTCTCCTGAGTTGCCATAGTGTCTCTGCAATGAGCTTTCTTTTTTAACTTTTTTTTGCCTGTTCGACTGGCTGAAGTATTTACAAAGGAGCTTCCAGGTCGAATCAGCTCTATTTTTAAAAGGTTCAATCCCTTAGGCAAAGGTTAGGGATGCGTTGGTTGCATCGATGTGTTTATGGATCCATTGCCTCGGTATCCTTACACATTCAGAACTGCCTCTAATGGAGCTGTTTTCTGTGGCCATCTTTGTTAATGCCACCTTCAGCCTTAGTGAACCTGGGGCCTGGCTGCTGGGCCATGCAGGCAGGTGCTGCTGGCAGCCTCCCCTCCTTCAGCATGTGTCCAGCTCTCACCATCAACCAAGAACTGTGCAGGACCTGCATAGCAATTAACTGTGCTTATTTATTTATTTTTTAATTCCTTCCCCTTGAAGTTCTCAAGGCTGTGATGGAACCTGTGGCTCAACAAATGGCTGTTTCTTCTTTCATGCAGAATATTTCTTCTTAAATATAGCCACATGACCATTTACAATCTCATCTTGGGTTGTAATTATGCAATTAAACAAGACATGTTTCCAAAAGACTCTCTGGGGCCCTTTTGGTCCTGTAGACCACATGGATCTTTCTGAAGGGACTTGGACCAGGGCATGTTCACTTGCACGAGGCAGCAGAGACCTAATGGCATAATGGCCCAAAGCAAGCTGTGGTCACAGGGTTGGACTGGGAAAGAGCATGCCTGCGAGCTGGTTAATTGGAAAAACTACAGTGTCTGCTTGTCTGGAGTGTGGACAGGCCCTGGCATGGGGTGACCACCCCAGATTCACTTTGTGGTAGCCATTACAGGCAAGAAAGATGATCAAGGTCCTCTCTAGCTGTAGCATCATCCTTCATATGAGGGCTCAGGTGTCTCCTGTGGCAGAGACAAGCAGAGAGCAATTCTTTAGCCTGAATCTGAATTGTGGTCATTTCTGAAGTGCAGTGTGGGCACCAAGTGCCCTGCTGAGGGACTCTTGGTCTTCAGAAAGCTCTCTGGAGCATCTGGCCACCCATGTGTGCCCTGGCTCCTCATGCTGTAGCAGGAAGAGCCCTCCCTGATGATGGCTTTTTTTGTGAGAGTGAACATATCGATAGCTTGAAGTCCTCACGTTCATGGTGATGGGGAAATGCCTTGAAGGGTCACAAGCATAAATAAGCATTTCAAGCTTATATTCAGCACTTCAGGACTGCCCTGCCCTTTGTGGTGACACTCAGTCATGAGGATGGAACATAGTCACCACTTGCTTTCTCTTCTTGCAACATAAATTTAATTCCTCTGGTCCGTGTGTTAGTGGAAAATAATCTATAAAGAAGTAGTAGGATGAGCAAGATGTGCTCAGAAGCCCTACCCCTTTAGAAGCTCACACATCTTCTGTTGCCATCAAGCACCTGATCATGTCCTGGAGAAGTGACAACACCATGTATAAGCTGGTGGTCATGATGATCAGTGGTGTTCAGAAGGGTGAAAGATTTCAAATGAAGCAATTTTTATAAACTCTGCAATCACTGTGTTCTCTATGTGGAAAATAAATGCCTTTTTCTCTTAGTGTATCAAAAGGTAGGCAAAACCAAAGAAGCTTCTTCAGAAAATATTGATAGGTATTTTGTATATTTCAGTCTTAATTTAATTTTTTTCTGGTTGGTTATACTGGAAGGTTCCTGGCACGCAAGGAACTAATTATTTTGTCTGGCCACTGAATGGTTTTTGCAGCTTCTGCTGAGAAGGATATGCAGACGTTCTTTATGCCTTGTGGGGCATGTTTATTAGTAAAGTCTTTTAACTGGGATTTTGCAAACGTTACAGAATCAGCTTATAAACTTCATCAAAAAAACCCTGAAAACAGAAGCAAAATTAAAGGCAGCTTGACAGACAAGTGCCAGCTTTTTCATAAGACAAACTGCTGAAACCTTGCCTGTAATTTCTCTTGGCAAATGGTCTCCAACACTAATATCAATGTGTCATGTAAGCTGTAAATGAAAAACATATTCCTAAATTTGCTCTAAATTGTAAACATTTGGCTGTGTGGAATTCATAAGGATTAGCTTCCTGACAAGGTTTAAAAAATGCAGTTACACCGTTTCTGACTATTGTAATTTCTGGTCAGTCTTTCTTCTGCATCGCCCCTGTAAGTATCCCGCTCCTCCTGGTTGCTCGCTGGACGGGCACGCGGCTGAGGGGCTCTGTGTGATGTGATGTGATGTGACTTGCTGGGTTGTGCTGCTGGGTGTGAGAGGACCTGTCTGCCATTCCTGCTCTGAAAGTACTCCGTCCTTTACAATCTCCGTTACTCTGGTAATGACTCCCAGTAACTGTTTGGATAACTGGATGTCTAAGTGATGGTCAGATCAAACCTGAGGAGGAGCAGCTCTTTCCTTTCAGCTGTTTTGAGTCTCTGTCTAAAGTTCAACTCAATCCCTTATTAGTTATTTTAATTAATGCCTTGGCTGCACACAGTCCAAATTGTTTGCATTAGTAGCTGGAATTTATTTGAATCGAGGGAATTCAGACTCTGTTCACTTTTCTTATTCATTCCCTGTTTTGTTACATGCAGACCGAGGAGGTTCACTTGGGTACAATCACATTTTGATAATTGATTCTTACTTAAGAGAATGCAGGTTTCTTGTGCCATGTGAGAGTGCTCTGAAAATTTTAATTGTAATATTTGGTACCAGTAGCATGATATAGGCTGGGTTTAGGTCTTCTAAATGAGGTACTGAATCATGTTCTGTACTATTTTTGAATTATTTTTAAGTGATGTTTATCATGTGCTTTGTGATCAGAACCCCAGCTGACCCAACAAGATTTCACAACCCCATCTTGCAAAGTCATTCTTTGTACTTTCCAGTCTGATGGAAAAATCAGTATGATCATGATTGCAAACCAGACTTAAGAAGCACTTTCTCTCTGATATTGTTGCTTAATTTCAGAGTTTGATTTTTTTCTCTGGGAGGCAATTATTCTACACCTCTGTTTGTGTTAGCATGCTTTGCTAACATGTATTTTGTATGAAATGTTTTTGAATGGCTTATAGGTGTTTTTTCTCCTTAATGAAAAATACCAGTTCTACAGAGATTTCTGCCAACTAATTCTGTTTGGGCTGAAAGACAAAGAAATGTAAGACAGGAATTCAATGTTTTACTAGTATATCACTAAACGTGTGCTGAGGCTAGGGAGAATGCCCTGGATTATGCAGTTAGACCTATGTAGCATTATCACTAAGTGTTCCTATCTTTTTTTTTCAGTTTTGTATTGAAGAAGTATGGGAATGAAGAATTTGTCAAAATTTAAATTGTTTGAATAGTTGATTACCCTCACTGATAAAAGTTTGAACATAAGTTTTAGACTGAAAAATCCCTGTAGCATTGAGTTTTCCTCCCACCCTGGTGTGTGTAGCATATCAGCCTTCTTGTTACAAAACAGATTGAGGTCCTGGATCTTTGTTAAAATGGCATCTTTTAAGTCCTTTAAAAATTTCTGTGCCTTTTCGCAGAGTTTTGATAAACTCCCAAGTTTATCAGTATCCTTGCTGAATTGTAGACAGTATTGCATTTTAGCAGTGTCACATATAAAGGCAGCACAACTTTCCCATTTTTAATTGTTATGCCTGTTTACGTAGTTCCCAAGACTTTTTCTTTTTTTTTTTGCCTTTTTTCTTTTTCTTTTATTTTTTAAAAACTTCCTTCTTCCAAGCTTAGAATTGTCTTTTTAGTAAATATGATCTATGTTCTTTGATCTTGTATCATCACATATTGAATGTGATCCTGTACAAGAAAAATAATCAGCTTACTTTGACAAGAAAAAATTTCCATAAACCTATGTTGACTATCAGTAAGTTTATTACCTTCTTGTAATTTGTTATGTATAATGTTCCATTATGCTTAAGGCTTCTTCTGGAAAGGATAAATTGCTTTTGATAGCTCCATTACATTTTATTTTTTAATATTATAATTGTTTTAGGTTAACAAATTTCTATTACAATTATTCCTCTGTTATTATCAATAGGTTTTTTTTCTTGATTTATTACCAGCTACTGGTGGAGACTCTTGATATCAACACATGTTTGCTACTGACTTGAGTTGTATGGGGATATGGAAAGTAGAAGTGGTATCTGTGAAATGCTTGCAAATGCTTAATTGAAGTTTTGGTTAAAATGAGAACAAAAAAGGTAATTTGTTTCATTCATCTAGTATTTCCAAATGTGTCACTGTAAGGTAATTCCAATTGCCTGTGAGAAAATTCCTTTGATGTTTCTGAAACACCACTTAAAGCTCAATGGTTCATGATTTATAAGAAAAATAGCATTTGAAAACATTTATGTGTGTATACAAAACCTGTGCATCCCCTCATAAGACACTTTCCTAACCCGTTAAAAAAAGTTTTTGAAAAGGTCAGTCCTTTGTTTTCCTCTCAATGGATGTGATAAAGAACATGGTACTGCTTTTAGGTAACTGCATTTGTTGGAAGCAGTATTTGTTGGTTTATAGTAGAATAATTATAACATATGGAATTATCAGCACTGAGTAAATAGCCTTTCCATGGTCTGAATTTTTTTGACACAAAAATAATTATAGAAAATGTAGTACTGTGTATTTGTGAGTGTGTGTGTAGGAAGAAAATGATTAATTATTCTGGAGAGATATTATTCTATTACTATAATGTTTTCTTGATGATATTCCTTAAATTACCGGATCACTTAGGAGCTATATATCTTACCCACACATATATAGAAATACCTCATATGTACAGATCTATCATGTGCTATATTTAGCATCTTCTGTAAAGTAAAATGGCTTAAACTAGGGAAAGAACCAAGTTGCTTAACATATTTCAGTGCCTATGAATTTGTCTTCTAAGTGCCGAGTATCTCCAAGTGGCAGTAACTTTAACGATCAAATGACCTCTAGCTATTATGAAAGTTTTAAAAAGAAAAATTAATCATATTTTTGACTTAGCCTTTACAAAATGACTATGATAGTAAAAGTTTAATTTCTGGATTTACTGTTGAAATGCAATTATATCCTCATACTAACATTAGTTTGTGCACCAAAGTTTTTATTTGAATGTTTGGATTGTATATACATTACTGCCACTTCTGTAAATAATAGAAAACAAACCATTGGCCTTTCCAACTATTTCTATATTTGGTTATGGTTTAACAGCTAGAGTAGGATTTGTGTTTACAAAAGCAAGCAACAGCCATATAAGTTGGTTTAAGAAAAGCGATTATCTTATTTTCTGTCACGTAGATTCTCAGACCACTGTTGCTACCTCACTACTCTCTCCTATGAATTGTTACATAAATACTAGTTAGAGTAAGACATATGAAGAGGATAGTAAACAGAAAAATGCATGAACTGGAATGAGAATAGCAGGTATTTTCTATGCTGTAATTTATAGGGTACCTCCCTTGTGAGTCAACAGCCCTCCTGCTGATACAGTTCCCTTTGTATGTTTCTCCCTGTGTTGTCCAACCGCTCTGCCCTGTTTTTTACTTTCTCCTTGAGAACTCCTTTAGTATCTTGACTTTCTGTATGTGTGCAATAAAAATAGCACTTACAGAAACAGAGGAAGTGCTGTGGGCCTTTTAGCTTGGGGCTCAAGTACTTTCCTCAGCTAAGTAGTGAAATGAACTGGAATCCCCTTTTCTAGTCAAGGAGTCAAGTGATGCATGGAGCTAGGAATGAAAATATGGAGAATGAAAATAGTAGAAATTATTAGGCTTTCCGGGAGAAATCAGAGGACCTAATGGGTGGCTGAATAACCATCAGCGTACAAACTCAAGGTCTTTAATTCTGCAAGACTGTTACATGAGGAATAGGTTATTCAGCCCTCGTTTCCTCAGGATAGTGGTTTTACTTAAGAAATGTGTTTTTAATTCAAAGACTGAATCAACAGGCAGTATTAAACCAATATGTTGTTAATATATGGAACATCCTACGCAGCAAATAACAGTGCTCGACTTGTGCACACAAACTGAGATGTATCATAGAATAGTTTGGGTTGAAAGGGACCTTTAAAGGTCATGTAGTCCAACACCTTTGCAGTGAACAGGAACATCTTCAACTAGATTAGGTTGCCCCATCCAACCTGACCTTGAATGTTTCCAGGAATGGAACATCTACCACCTCTCTGGGCAACCTGTTCCAGTGTTTCACCACCCTCACCATTAAAAATTTCTTCCTTATATCTAGTCTGAATCTACCCTTTTAGTTTAAAACTATTTATTGTCCAAGTTCCATTATGAAATAGTAGTAGATGAATCAAACAATTTATATTGCACAGATATATTAAGAAGTTACGTAATGAAATGTACCATCAGATAATCCTGACAGAAACACTGAGCCATGTTTTATGGTACATTATTGAAAAGAACAGTTTTTTTAACCCCTTTTCTCTTTCTTTTCAAGTGCTTTAATCAAGGAGTATGGAATCTGCTCATATTACCATGAAATACAAATAAATTCATGTAGGCCAGAAAAGATTCCTTTATCAATTGATCGAAGGACTGGTTGTATGTTGGTAGTTCTATTTCTTTAAAAAAATAAATGAGAAAACAATGTTAGAGAGTATTTATCATGTGTCCTCGTTCTGTTCAATTTACTTTATTTCTGCCATCCCAAAGGAAATAAAATGCTGTCATTTGGTGTGATACACGGTAAGATGAAGGAGAAGAATCATCTTATACTTTTATTAAAGATGACCCACAAAGAGATATTTCTTCTAAATTGGGCTTCTGCCCTTTTTTGAGATGTAAAAGGTCAATTGAAAAAAAAAAAACCCAGACAATTTTTTGCTCTTGATTTTTTCTTCCCTTTTTTTTTTTTTTCCAAAGGAATAGGCCCACTTAAAATCCAGCTTCTTAATAGCCAGATTTATTTTTATCCAGTGTTGTTTACCTCATATCAGATATTCTTGTTTTTGCTGAAGAATCTATTGGGGAATGTACAGGAAGAGTTACAAATGCATGGAATATGCTTATCCCCTGAAGTAAAACCCCTCCTAATGACATACTGAAGATTGGCCTAAATACTGAAGATGTGAGATTTGCTTCAGAAGAGCAAAATGAAAGCATTCATGGCCAAAGGGCATGACAGATTTTAAGCCCCTGGTTTCATGTTATCAAATATACCATAGTGACAGTTGTGAGACTCTAAATCATTGTAGAGATTACTTAATACATCATTTTAAAAGAAAAAAAAATCACCCTGTCTTTTTGAAGATTTTGAATGTTTGGTGTCTTTTGGTTCTGCCTAAGCCAGCCAGCCAAAAAAGCACATCTTAAAGACTTTTCCTCTACAAAGAAGTTCAGTTAGAGCAAAACTGCCTTTTCTCACTGTAGATGTGGTGCTTTTTGTGCTTTCCTTTCACAGACACAGCCTTGGCCACAACAGTAAAATTACAATTACAGAATCACAGAATTGGTAAGCTTGGAAGGGACCACAGTGGGTCATCTGGTCCAACCTCCCTGCCCAACCAGGATTGCATCCAGACTGTTCTTGAATATCTCCAGTGAGGGAGACTCCACAGCCTCTCTGGGCAACCTGTTCCAGTGTGTGGGAACTCACACAGTAAAGTTCTTCCTCATGTCCAGGTGGAACTTCCTGTGCATCAGTTTCTGCCCACTGCCTCTCATTCTGTTGGTAGGCACTACCAAGAAGAGCCTGGCTCCATCCTCTTGACACCCACCCTTTAGATATTTATACACATTAATAGGGTCCTCTCTCAGTTGCCTCTTCCTGAGGCTGAACAGGCCCAGCTCCCTCAGCTTTTCTTTGTAAGACAGGGTCTCCAGACCCTTGACCTGGGAAGGAAGGAAACAAAGCAAAGGAAGAAGCAAAGGAATTCTCCCAATGACTTTAGGACCTTTGGGATCCATCCAAAGGCGTCAGATTATCAATGTATTTCTGCATGGGTCAAGTAGCCAATTTGATTACAGAAGAAACTTCCTAGAAATTAGCCAAAGAATACATTTGGTTTGTTATACTTCACTCTGCTAAGTTGCTCATCAGAAAGTGGAATCACAAAACAGAGAAACAGCAAGATCAAGCTGAATATGATACTGTAAAGAAGCTGCCTAGTCTAGCTAAAGAGATTAATATAAATACATTTTCAGTGTTAATGAAAAATGGTGGCTGGAGCTTTTAATTTACATATGCACAGCCTTTGCTTTGGTACAAAGTTAGATGGTTTCTTTTGTCTTTCTCTTTTCGGAAGAATTGTTAAATCTTAATACAATGCATTTTCTGGGTGAGCTTGCTGATCTTTAGCCTGTACTTATCCATAATCATTCTTTGATCTTCATTTCTTTTTTGGTATAAGAGGATGTATTTCTCTTTGGTGGTTTGCCAGAACAGCACTGCTAATGGATTTCTGGTGTGCTAGAAATTTTACAATAGGAACAGATACAGTAATGTTCCAGTGGCTTGCAAATGTGTGATGTGTTGCCACTTGAATTAGGCAGCTATGCTGTACTCATGCTTTGCTTTTCCTTTTGCCTTTCTCCTTACTGTGGGCATCCAATAGATGTGCTTCATCACTTCCTATTGAATGTGTTTATTTTCTGTATTTGGTGGTATAACTGGAATAATTTTGCAGCTGGGATCTGAAAGACTAGCAGATGAAACTAATGAATTTCTGCTATTCCACTGATGACCAGATTCTCACATGTGTTTTTATGGGTTTTGAGCTGTAAAGGTGTCTTGGTTTTCTGCAGTTAGGGCGAACTGTTCAAGACATAAATTTATTGCTTACTTCTTCCCAAAGGGAAGAAAATAAACAAAGCACGCGGCTGTGAGATTTAGAAAATCTAACCATACAAATTTAATAAAACAGGGAAAAAAGGGAACAGGTACAAAAGGGAAATGGAGGGAAAAAGGATAAATATATTTACAAAATCCCGAAACCAGGAGTTCAGGGAAGGAAGAGTTTCTCTCTCGTCTGGTCTGCTGCGAAGCCCAGGGCGAAGAGGGACGAAGAAAAAAAAACAGTCTCTCTATACAGGCAAACGCCGCTGCCTCCCCCTTTAGGAATGCAGTCCAAAACCCAAACACAGAGAAAGGAAAAAAAAAACTTAGCTCAGTACTTTTCAGTTTATCAGCAGAAGGCTTGATATGGAATAACTCGTTTAACTCGTTCGTTCCTGAGACGGACAAAACTTCAAACTATAACAGAAGGTCATTCAAGTTCGTCTTCATTCCAGTCCTGCTCTGTCCGGACAGCAGAAATGAAGCACATTAAGCCCAAGCATACAGGTTTGCTGGCTGATAACCATTTCTGCCCTTCCCATAAAACTTTGATTTAAGTTAGCCTGGTAAGGTCTTAACCATGTTTGAATACAGACCTTCAGATACCGAGTGCTGGTTTTCATGTGGTCGGTTGCTGCTTCTCAATAATAATTCCTGCTTCATTTATCTCACACGTTCACAGTGGATTGTTTCACCAGTGTAAAAACTGGAATGTGACCTTTGGGTTTACCTGAAGGACAAAAGATGAGCCTTTCTATATGACTATGTTTCTAACAAATGATGGAACATTTCATGTTAAGGCTTTGCATGGTTTGTACCCAAAAGCTTGACAGATAAAGCCACCAGTATGAGATTTCAAGGACAGAGTACAGAAGAGGGTTGGTGGTAGGTGTCTGAAAAGAAACAAATGCTGAGGTCAGGACCAGTGGTATTATTTTAATCTTCTTCAGTGTTGATGCCAACAAAAATATGATGAGATAATCAACTTGCTTTACTAAAATTATATCTTTTGGGTTTGGGGCTGCATTATCTCAGTCCTCAGGCAGTTACTGTGGTCTTCCCACTGATCTGATCTTCCTAAGGGGCTGAAGTATTTTTCTGCAGACTGAATACAAATTGGTGCCGAGACACATTCCTCTTCTTCCCTACATGAGGTATGTTGAACCACTTCAACAATTTTTTTCTCCTGCTTGATGATCTACAAATCCTTTGATTTTGATCTTTGCTGGGTTGAGAAGAGAACACTCAGAAGAACAAGAGTGCATGACTTGTATCCATGCCTTTTTCCCGTGGAAGCAGGTAGGATTGTCCCCATTGCCCAGCCTCTCCTCCCTGCAGAAGATGTGCAATTGGGCAAAGAGGAGTGGGTTAGACCTTAGAGAATTGTGAAGTGCACAGCAGCACAAAACTGGTACCCTGGAGACCTGCTTTTTTACTGGCACCCAGTGACTTTGGTACGTTGAGAATTGAGATATTGCCCGGAACAGTGGGGAAGAAAGTGAAGAAGTGTAACTTTATTTAGTCTCTGGAATTGCTTAATCTTTCTGGGATTTACATCTTAAAATTTAATTTGCACTTTTAGAACTTGTTTCAAGAAATCCTAGTTCCCTTGCAGGTATGTGCTAGCATATAGCATAGAAAAGCCTTATCTTTATTATTAAAGTTTCCAATAACCCAGTGCATAAATATCCCTATGCCTGTGCAGGGCTGAATGCTGTGTGATGATAGGTCCTGTGCTTTAAAGCCAGTTTTCACTGAGCCACTGTTGCATTTCCTCCTAAGTGACCTGTTAACTTTTTAAATGTAGCTTTTTTCTTTGTAAACATACTCAGGCTTTTATTCCTGGATGGACTCATCATTAAAATATAGTAACAAGAGTTTATCATTAATTGTTTGGAAAGTTTTTTTATTTTCTTTTCCTTCCATAAAATCTCATATAAACATTCACTAAATCAAGGTCTCCATGGAAGTACAAACAAGGGAGAAAACTTCAAGGAATGTCGTCTTAAGCTGCAGTGCAAGTTAAATTTGAGGGATACCAAGCACACACTGCTTCTGTTGACTTTTTGGACTTTCTACAGAAAATTATCTTTTGCTCTATTTTTTTTTCTTTGACTAAATTTAGATAGTCTATTGATTTATCTTTGAATCATTGTAATAGCCTTCGTGTTAGTCCATGCTGTAATGCTAATGGATTAGACCAGTACAGTTCTACTATTACCTAATTGTATAATGCAGTTGGAATAGGTAGAGGCTGTCAGACAATCCAAAGAAATGTGTATTATATGACAGTACTTCACAAATAGCACAATGAATTGTATTACTAATTTTAGTAACTTCCTCTGTGCTTTTTTAAAATAAACACATGTATACACACACACACACAGGGGTATTTCTGCTCTTTCTCTCTTTATAGGCAGGTCTGGATTTAAGACTTTCAGTAATTCTTGCATGTGTCCTGTTGCTGATAGCAGCACAAAAAGGCTTATTTACAATAGAATTGTCCAGACATTGTCTGGGTGTGCAGATAATAGAGCAATGCAGATAATGCAAATTCTGGACTTCGCTTCTCATATGGGAGATATACTTGAATACCTACTTCCTAGCATGATCCTTTCAAATTTCCCACTTTCCATTTTTGTCCCACCCTCCGCCCCAAATGAGCAGATTGAACAAGAGGCACTTTGGCACTTCAGTGGCGTGAGATTTTTACTACTTATATTACTTTGGCAATAAAGGGTGGTTGTTTTTTTGGAAGCAAAGGCTCTGCTTCTATTCCAGTTTCAGTTCTTGTGCCTTGATAATTGTGCAGATAATTCCTGAGAGCAACTCACATTTCTTATGAAATGAACTAGAGAAAAACAAGGCAATTGCTGCTTGGTCCTTGCAAAGCCTGTCATGAGAAAGGATTTTGCTTTAGCTACATTTGCTTAGGACAATGTGACTGAGTGTGTTGGGGTTTTTTTTGTTTTGTTTTTGTTTTTTAAATTCTCTTTTCACTTCTTTCTGTCACGGAGAAATTAAAGCAGCAACATGCATACAACATGCTGACATGTTACTGTGCCATCAGGAGTAAGAAGAGTATTCAAACTGACCTTCAACAAGGAAAAAATGTCCACATTTTCATTGGTTTTGGTATATTGAAAGCAACCTTAAAGTGTTTTTAGAATGGTTTGCAGGTCACCATAAATCACTGTGTGCATAATCCCTCCAACCCATGTTGCTGGTAGCACAAGTTCTTTCCTGCTCACACTGAGAGAAGGAAGACCACTGTGGTGCTACTTAATTGACAGCCTGGGACTCGGGATAATGGCTGGGGAATGAGCAAGTCATGGGTTGTTCTCCACACTTTTGGCCTTCTAGTCCTTCAATATTTCTAGACAGAAATCTTCTTGTGAATTCAGACAGCTTAAAGATGCATTAATACTCTTTGTGTTGTGTCAGCTGTGTCACCCCAACACAAAAAGGAGAAGATGCTAATGGGATTGCACACAGGCTATGGCAAACTGAATTATGCTTCTGCACTTGGAGAACTGCTGCCTTTCACTTTTGCTTTATGCAAACCTAACAGCTAGTTTTCAGTTATGCATTTCATATTTTCCCTATTTAGACTTGTGTATAGCATAAAATAAATGTTATATGTCAAATTTTGCCCTTGGATGAACGTTAGTAGTTCTGGTTGACTTCAGCAGGAGCTGCAGGCGAACATACTAAAAAAAGAACTTGGCCTTGGACCTAAAATGCCTTTTGCTGCATCCTATATTCCAGGAATGTGTATCTCCCAGATTTCAAAGTACAGCAGTTACCAGCATTGTTAACAAATCTCTTTCAGTTGTCCTTGGCAAGCCAAACAGAAGGAGCTAAATTTTATATGGGAATAAGAGGCCAACGTTTGAGCACCTTTGAGATCTCACACCTTGAGATCAGGTGCCATCAAACCAAAACATTTAGGATTTTGTGTGTGTGTATGATTAATACCCTAACCAGAGCAGAATGATCTTAAACATCATCCATCTGTAGAAACTGCTATAGATATGCTTATTGAAATAGTGTGTTTTGTATAATTTTTAAGCTGCATTTTTATGCATTGTTAATGTATTGTAACTATGTAGTCACATTTTCCCTTGGGTTTCTGAATGTAGCTAACAAGCTCTGCTGTGGATTACTGGTGTTACTTAAGGGAGGAGGCAGAATACCAAGCTGGGGGAGGCACCTCTCAGCTGTCAGCAGTGGAACCAGCAGAGGAGCATATCAGAAATAAGGAATCCTTTCCCCTCCTCTTAGACCAGATGGCAACCAAAATCTTCCAATTCACTACAAAGGAGCCACAAGACAAAGGAATTTAAATTGCCAAAGAGTAGGCCAGAGGAGGGAATAATCAATATACAGAGAAACCACCTGGAGAAGCTAAAAGGCTGAAGCTGCATTAGGTATTTCCCAGCAGATACTGATGATAATGCTGTTGTAAATGGGTAAAGCAGGACTGCCTGCTTGCTGGTCAACTGGGAAATCTGCTGTCAGTAAACTGAAGCCAGAGTAAGAAATGTTTCTGTGTTTCTACAAGTTTCCCCATTTAATGGGAAGGAGAATTCCCAGTACCTGATGTAGGGCTTGCACCAAATTTGCCACCCCAGCCCAGAGTGGCTGGCTGCAGAATTTACCCCTCAAGGCATGATGGTTGTTTAGTAAGTATAGCAAATCAGAAGCTTTCCAAAAGCCCAGTGTTTAGACCAATATCCTAGGATGCGAGAGACCTTATTTGAGGTTTCTTCTGCCAATCAGCCTGAGTAGGGATTTTTAAAACAGGTCTGCTAGCTGCCTTGTTTCCTTAGGTGTCTATTATTGTGTGAGAATTTATACTGGGTGGATGCCAAAACGAGATAGAGAAATGCTTCAGTAATCTGTGGCAGCTGTGCAGGGATAGGGCTGGTGTCAGCATCAGCCTGAAGAACAACAAGGATTTGCTGGTATAGAAACTAAACAAGGTTGCATTAAATTAGAGGGTGTGAACAGATAAAGTCCTGTTTATGGATTGCTGTTTTTTTCCTTATTTGCTTTTCCTTTTTCCTTTATTATTCAAACTGTGATCTGGTTCAGTAATTTGCAAATAAATGGTCAGTGGGTAATGAGATTATTTTAATATAATACTGGGGTTTGTGTTAGTAGTGTGCATGAATGCCATAGTTTGTACTTTCATTGACCCTTGGTATAATCATCAATGAGATATTAAGTATTGTCTCAGGACAATTAGTCTGTTAATAAGTGCTTTCAAATAGAGTTTGTTTTTCTGGTAAGGATCAATAGAAGCCCTCACTCTTTAATGCAAGATTGGTCCTGCCCAATCCCCTTTGTATAAAGGTAGTTTTCTCCCTGGGTACAAACTGATTGTTTTCAAGGTTATCTGGGTTTTTCTAACCACAAAAAGTTTTTAAAAAGGTCTTTTTTGCAAGTTTTTAAAAGTGTTTACAATTTTACAAGTTTTTAAAAACAAAGAAAGATTTTAAACACAAAATTTAGATATTAAAAATGCAGCATTAAAATAATGCCAGGACCCCCAGAGTGTCAAGCTGAACACCCAATAAGACACCAGGAGAGTTTTAACCACTTTTGAAAAATGTAATCTTAATCTTTCAGCCAGTGCCCTGTTCTGAATGAACAGGATCTTTTCATTATTCAATGTGGGTTTGTTTTTTTGACTGAGAGAATGAAAGTACACCCTTGGTGCTCTCCTGGTATCACTTTGAGCCTGGCTATTTGCTCCTAACCCAGACACTGTTTGCTGCCTCTCAACAGTTACGTGCAACTCTTTGAACAGTATATCTGGGGAAGCTTAAAGTTTCAGTGTTTTTCAGTTGTACTGTCTTTGTGACAAACTTTTCTTTAGCTCTATGATGCTGAGTGTGGTGGGTCTCTGGGATTAATCACTTTTCAACTCTAGGGATGCAAGAAAGTATGCCCTTTACTCTGGTGCCCCTTTGAACTCTTGCAATGTGAGTACCGCGGTTACTTGGCTTGACATCAAGAGCAGCATGATGTTGCTCCGTCAGTCTCACAAGTGATTTTTTCAACAGTACTCCTCCTCCTCCTTCCCTTGAGACTTTGCCTTACTGTCTTTTTAGCTTGCGTGCTGCATTGTCTCTTCTCACATATTGTTGTTTTTGAGCAGGATGTCAGGCCCAGGACATTTATGTCCCTCAACTTCTTTATGGCAAATTAATTTCAAATTGCGTTTGTACTTGGAAAGAATGAACTGTCTCCATGCTGGAGACACAGGGATCTGAGTAAGCAAAGGGTTTTTTTGTCTTCCCCTAAACCTTTGCAGAAAGTTTACTACCTTTTAATGTGGTTTTCCCTGATTTATAAATTTGGCTCTTTTCCCTTTATTTTTACTGTCTTATTCATTTTCCTGGCATTAACTCTAGCCATGCCTCTTCTCTCTTGATGACTTTCTCCTCTGCTTTTTCTTCCCATTTAAAGTCTTCTCTCTTCCATCAGTTACCAAATGCGATTCATGAATTATTTTTTTCAATTATTGTTTTGAAGTCTTTTTGTACATTCATTTACGATGTTGTCTTAGTGTGTTTTATAGGACTGTTGCCTCTATCTTTTCTAAACAAGAATAATATTGTTTCTTAGATTTTAGAACTATGCAGCCTTTAGTGCTGTTTTTTTGGGGTGTTTCCACTGCAGAGATAGTTATCAGCAGTAGTTTCCTTCAGCAACCCGAAATCAGTTTGCAGATACCATGTATTATCTGATGCACTACAGAGCTATTGCACTTTGTACAGATAGTACTCCTGTACCATTCTACTAAAATATTGCAGATCATTCTGTATTCAAAAAGTGGAGGTTTCAAAGTGACCGTATAGTATATTTATATACAAATACTGTTTTTTCTAGTCTCTTGTGTTCTTAACTGCTAAGTGTGAAGCCTCATGGTGTTTTCACTGCATGTTCTCACATTGGCTCATGCTGTCTCCCACAGCCTGGGGGGTGCCTCTATAACAAGGGGGTAACTTATATAACGAATCACCTATCACTTCAGGGGGGTAGTCTCCGTGTTTGCAAACTGGTGTAAGGAAAGGTCTAGGACTCTCTTTGGTGCATAAACATCAAGTCATTATCTTAGCAGCAGCCCCAGTGGTTTAATCATCACCACCCTCTTTTGAATTGTCCTGAGATCTTTGTCAGGAGCTTCATGTTGATGGTTAAGATTTCTTCCTTAGCAGTCTTGGGTTCATTTGGGGTTATTTTTGTATGTTTTCAAACTGTTAGAACACTCTTGTTATTTTTACAGTGATTGCTTTGCTTTGTTATGCCTTTACTGTATAGAGTATTGCTCATACACTTTCTATCTATACCTGAGAAAAGGACTACCTATCCTATGTTGAATTTTGAGATATGTGGACAACCTGCTATATTGTAAANTTCTTCCTCATTTCTTCCTTGGTCATAAACATTCACAGATATAATTTAATTATAATGTCTTTAAAACCAGTGCGCAGCTGAACTTCAGAACAATGTTTTGGACTAAAATTAACGTGTATGCTTGAGTTAGTTTCTCTTGCAATGTGGAACAGTCTTCTAGTTCTGATGTGTGCATAATTTTTACATGAGTATTGCTCTTTCCTTTTTGTGGAGCTCAACGCCGCTACTTTTTTAAACAGAAGATTGTTAAGTACTTCCAGGCCTGTCTTCTTCTGGACTTCAATTTATGGATGAAATAAGAGTCAGGATCATCATTGATTTTAGATTGGTGTAAGATACTTCTAATTCCTTCCTGATGCTCCAGGATTTGATATTCTGGTCTGTATGTCTTTTTTGTCTCTAATACTTGAGGAGGGCTTGGTGTCTGCCCCAGGTAGTTATTTGTATACTGTATGTTTAGCTTGTGTGAAAGCTTCCTCCATGTTTGAGTTGCCTTGGTAGTCCACCGTCCACCCCCCCATATGTCTAGTGGTTGTCTGAAGTTGAAGGAAGAACAAAGGTGATCCAGTAGCTAGAAACACCTCTGGGACTGGGCAGTCCCCTGGTTTACCATGTGCTTCACTTAGTCTTGGGCAAATCCCTTTGTCCCACTGTAACTCGGCTTCTGTCAAGCAGGATAATAGACAATCTGTAACTTGAATGGGCATTGTGGGCTCTAACATATTAAAGACTGTAGGCTGCTCACCTAATAGGTGAACTCAGGTCATGAGGGTTGCACGCAGAACTTCCAAACTCAAAGGCTTTAACTATATATATATTGCAGGACCTATAGTGGTACTAATTTGCTGTTTGAGTGGTGCAGAGAGACTTGTAATGTGCACCCTCGAGAATGAGCTGTCCTCTGATGCTTTGATGATGCAAATGGGTGGGCATATGTCAAAGACAGCTACTAAATTGAAATGAAAACGGGAGAAGGCTGTGATGTCTTGCATGCTGAAACAATCCACGAGAGAATCACTGTGGCTTTCAGCTCACTGCTTTTTCCATTTTCCCTTGGTGGGTTAGAGCTATTTTTAAACTCGGTATCTTTTAAATAATGTATAAGTTAACAATAGAGAGTTACAGTACCGGAAGAAAAAAACCACAAATGAGCTTAAAAACACCAGAAAAGCCTACCCAGACTGCTTCCAGGAGGGTCTCTGGGAGGAACAAAGCACAGTCGTCTGTTCAGTTTCCAGGCATCTTTTTGTGAAATTCCTTTTTTTAGAGCAAATCTCCTGTCTTTGAACTGAGATTTTTTCATTTACAAAGTACCTTCCGAATCAGAACAACTGAATAAACACTGTGCCGAGAAGGTACATCACTTTGTGGGCCATATGTTTTGACATAGCACAGCCCAGTCTGGCTGTGGAAGTACCTTAGCATCTTTGCATATCAGGAGGAGTGTCAGGAAAACCCTTCTCCTCTGGGAACAGTGTGCATGAGTGGTTCAGCTGAGCTGTGCAACTGCAACTAATCTGTTTTTTCCAAGCAGCACCAGATCCATGGTCTGTGTGCTCCAAGGCTATCCCATACATTGGCAGCTAAGCCACCACAGCTCATGTATGCATGTGAACATATAAGACCTGAAGCCCTAAATGGCTGTCCCAGGAAAGATGATTAACAGGGATGGTTACATCCAAACATCTATTGCAGCATGTTTCCATGCTACGCTTTGTCTCTGTAGCTGGCACACGTTCATGGAGGAGGATCAAGGGAAAGTGGTGGCTGGGAACATTGTCACCACCAGACCAATTTATCTGGCCTCGATTGCTCTGAGAAAAAAAGAGGTTGCAGCGGCTGAGCTGCTGGGCAGGTTAATTATCCTGGCAGCTTGCAGATTTGTAACCTCTGTGGTTATAAGGACAGTGTAAGCCATAGAAGCCTGCGCTTGCATGTGAATCATGTCAGCAGGCAGAAACTGGAGAACTGATTTTGTTTTTTCTTACGTGTTAATCTCAGTGTTGCTGGGCCCGAGTTGGAGAACTGCAGTCTCTCTGCTCTGCTCAGCAGTGAATTCAGAGATGGAGCAGGACTGTGAAATTAAGAACATAGTGGTGAAATTTGGTCTGCTGCATTTTTTCATGTCATCTAGATCTAGTTTTGCTAACAAGACCTCCAGAAGAAGGAAATGGAGGATGTCTGTTTTCAGTAATCTCTGTTTGCCTTTACTTTCTAAAAAGTGAACTCTAATGATCTTAAGGGGAAAAGAGACAGAAGCACAGAGTATTTATGGACCCAATATCAATCATGTAATTTTACTCCCTTTCACTTGTGTCAAATGTTTTTATACCATCATGTAGACAGTAATAAATATTCATGTGGGTGGAAAGATAGCACTTTTTTTTTTTTCCCAAGTACATTTGGAAGTAATCTGCACTCTGATTGTCTGAAAAATTACAGTTCTGTGCTGGTTTTCAGACACATTATTTTAATACTTTGTGAGATATTTTGGATGAAATGGTTAGCTACTTGGAACTGTTTCATTGTAAGAATTCTCTTTTCTCTCTTTCTTTAAATTTCTAAGAATCCATAATACAGAAGATGCTTACTATTGATTATCTTTAGAAGAAAAAAGTTACTAATGAATGTCTGTTATTAAGATATTAATGTTTTACAAGGTTTAAAGAAATACAAGGTCTACCAGTGTGTTAACCATAGGTCAGTAACTGACACAAGACAAAAATAATCATCAGCCTGATACGAACATAGGAAATGCTTTTAAAAGTAATATTTTTAATACCTTTTTGTGTCACTGCATTGAATTTTTAACTAGGTTTTTATAGAAATCAAACCTCAAGTGATGTGTGTCATACATGTAGTTTTTCAGGATATTGCTTATGGTTTAGTGTCAAGGGGAGAACGCTAAAAATTTTAGGATGAATCTGGGTGGAGAGTTGGAGAACTTACTCTTTGCATTACATATTAATGATAGGAAATAAGGACTCCAATTAAAAAAATCTGTGTGTCAATTACAGTGTGCTTTGTAGAGGTTGTGAATAAGGGATTGATTTGACTTCATCCTGCAAAATATGTAGTACTCTGTTTCTGTAGTATTGCACATATGCACCTTCTTTGAGAATTTACCCATATATACTACTGAGTGTGCATTGGCACTGCAAACAGTGTCAGTGGGGTTTGTCTTCTACAGTCTCACAAGGGTGCACATGTCTCTTGTTTTCCCTCACGTTGGAGGCCTAAGGGCGTAAAATGTGTGCATGCTTCCACTGTGCATCTCATCCAGCTTTGGCAGAAGACCATATTTTAGGATGTCCATATGGTCTGCAGCTGTTCACAGAACCTCTTCTTTCTCTCCCTCTCCCCTGCCCCTTTTCTTCTCATGTTGGAGTCTTTCAGAAAGTTGCTCTCCCCTTTTCTCCATCTCCAAGCTTGTTGCTACATGTGAAGTGATGTACAACAGTCTTCTGGCCTCTGCCCTGTGACCTGTAAACAGAAGTGACACTTCAGTTTGGCTTTCCCAGGTTGCCTGGCTTCAAGTGGAGCACTAGAGCTTGTTTAGGTGAACTGAATTTCCAGGTCTTATTTGTAAGATTTTATTCATTTTCTGACCCACAAAGATGCGTTAGACCGAATTCCCAAGTTTACCTGGAGGAGAAATCCTTGCCCTTGGTCTTTAGTCCCAGAGTGTGAAACTGCACAAAAGCTAGAAGAGCATGGATGCCTTCATGCTTGAAGAGGTCTTTTTGTGTGAGAATGTTCCCTAAGAAAGAGGACTGTTCCCAGGGTCTTTGGCAAGGCTTTCTTCAGTCTCTTCTTGCTTCCCAAACTGGTAGACCTTGTAGCCTCATGGCACCTGTGTCCATTTTCAGGAACCTTCTCCCTCAGGGCATGGTATATGAACAAAACTGCATATCTGAGCAGACAACTCTGTGGATAAGCCTGCACCCCAGTCATACTCTGCTAGATGTGCCGCTTGATGTGGCACCTTATACCTACTGATTCTGGTTTCTTCAGTGGTGCTGCCTTGTAATGCCCGCCGTGAGCTGGGAGGATTTCTTTTACACATTCTTTCTGTATATACATAGACTGTAGTGCATAGCCATTCCTTTTTTTGCTTATGATACATGATTAAAAAAGTTATTTATGTTAATTTAAATTAAAATAAAACATACTGTTGATGTATTTATTTTTTAAATGGAAAGCATCCTGGTCCTTGAATATCTCAGAGATACAAATCCACCTCAGAATCCTGGCCAGGTCTGGTTAGGTCATGGTAGAATTCTTCTTCCATCTGGAAGACAAATGTTTACAAGTCTTAGCAATTTTCATTGAAATTCTGTCTTAATTGGTACTTGGAGTTGTGTGGACTGTTCTGAACTTCTAAAGTAGGCTTGCCAGTAATAACCTGTGTTCTCATCAAAACTAAAATAAATTGCTGTAAAGATAGGTTGGTTTTCTCCTGATAAAGAAGACAAAACTGACAACAAGAAAGAAGTCTGGGGATTTTTTTTGGCCCCAGTTTCTTTTTTTTCTTGATGGATGAGAAACAGTGACAGTGAGAGGGAAGGAAAACAAAAATATTATTTAAAAATATTGCAGAAGCTTTTGAAGTCTTGGCTTGAAAAAATCCAATGTAATTTAGAAAATTTAAAACATTTTCTCAATTTTTTATTTCACAAACAGGTGTACATTTGTACTTCTTATTCTTTCGGTTGTATTCTTTTTCTGGAAGCTTTCCTTTTTCTCCCTGGACAAAATACTGCATTCTATGTTTCATTCATTATTTGGTGTGTTACTATTACCCAGTCACTGACTTTTCTTCAGTCATAGCATAGGGTTCTTTGCTGCAGAGCTCTGAAAAACTTGAAATTGAGACAAGAGTGTTATTGTGCTTTTGGAAATTATATTTTGCAAGTCTGGGATAGTAACCCATTATTTTTTCCATGTCCTTTTATAGACCCATATCAATAGTACTGCTAAAATACTTATTTGTATCCTGAGTAAATTGCTGGGGCTCAAGTGGCCAAGCAGCAAAGAATAATTGCTTATTTTGAATTGTTTTCCAATGCTTTAAACAAGTTGCTCATTTGGTAAAGATGAATAAGATTCTATTTTGGTGTGTTTTTCTTATTTAAGTATCTTTGAAGATTAAAAAAGGAATTGCTTGAGGGAGAAAACCCATTTGGAAAAAAAAAAGTTAATACACTCTTTCTCATTAAACTAAGGGGCCTGGTATTTGTGTGCTGAATAACCACTAGTGAATGGAAACTGTTCTGATAAAAGTGTAAAGCATGGATGCTATTTGTGGTTCATTTGTGGCATGACAAAGATGGTAATCAAATAGAGCATTCTGGGCTTTCGCTGTATGGTTTTAAAATACAGGGTGTATCAAAAAAATGGACCCAATTTCAAAGCACCTTGTCGGTCTTTTTGAAACACCCTGTATACTGGGGAATGAACTGAAAGGATTTCAGGGGTACAAGAATATGATACTTAGAAATACGGCCTGGACAGAATTATATCAACATACTGTGGGTAAAAGCCTTTAAATACTTGAACTTTGCTTAGATAGCCTAGGAGGCTTCCTTCAGCTTCAGGCTGTACCTGGGTCAGGGTGGCGGTGGGAGGAGCTGGGAATGGGCTGGTGACAACTGGGACACCTAATGAATTTACTCTCTGCTTCTGTCTTTCACAGTTTTGGTCTATTTGTGGTTCTACACCTCTTGTGACCTTTCTGAGGTGATGATGTAGTACTATAAATAATACTCAGTTCTTTTGCCGTGATTTCTGTTGAGTGCAAGGCTGGGGTTCTGCCTTGCTGCTGAAGGAGCAATTTCTATGCTGTACTGCACACCAGTGCTTTTCAGTAGCAAACCTAAGTCTATATCTTCTGAATATGTGTCATCTTCCATTTCATTTTCCCTGAATGAAGATAAAGCACATACATGGATTCGGGCGTGCCTGCCCATCTATGCTTACAGACCCACTCTTGTAATCTGAAATAAAGCTGTCAGGAGTGGTGTCTCATATCAAAGGGTTTAGTTCTTTCAGGAGCTGCGTGCCCTTGGCTGCCACTCACTTAAACAGGAATTGGGCACCTGCACTTTCTGCATGCTCAGATTGTGAGGACTGAGGTATGAACTTTGTCTCGGAACAGTATCATCATCCCATGTATAAAGAAAATTTCTCTAGCAATATCTGGAATAGCACTTCTTCAGCTCCTGCATTTTGGTTACCTCATTCTGAGTTGAAAACATTTCCTCTCTTCACCTTGTCCTTAATGTGTGCTTCCTGCTGATATTATATATTAATTCTGCAAATGCATTATTTAACTCTAAAGAGCATTTTGGTCTGCAAGCTGTTAAAAAGTGAAATAGCTTGCAGTAAGGTAGAACACATCTACTCTACTTATAATTTGTTTAAATAAATGTTAATTTTATACTATTTTTACATATGGATTAAGACTTTGCAGAGAATGTATTGTTGCATTTCATGAGTTTGCTAGTATTTCTGCTGTTAAATTGAGTTCTGTTTGAGGAGATTTTAAACTCAAATATTTCAACACAAAATACAAACACATCTATATCTGGATAGTTTCTGTGTTACTTGTCATGTCTTCCACAATGAAAAGCTGTAGAATGTATTGTAGAAAAATGAAATGAGTTTTGCAAATGCTGGAATTCTCCATGAGAAATTTGTCTATACCTCAGAGATTGTGCATATCAGTGAAGAGAAAGCCAGATGTATTTAGAAAAGGGTTCTGCTCTGTTAAAATTTGTTTTCATTCAAAATATTTCATAAGAAAATGTAAGATCACTTATGACAGGCACTTCTTGTAATGCAGAAGTGGTAGCAAGTCTTTGCTCTACTATTTTAACTCAAAATACAAAGCTGTTGTGCAAAGCCTGAACTCTATAAGGTGATGATACAGGCGTTTGAAAATCAGGAATCCACCTGTTCTGCAGTGCATCGCCCATCTGCCATTGGGTTTTAACAATGTTTTCACACAGAGTAAGTTTCCATGAAACTTGGGTTCCCTTCCAGATTTTTATTCTTGTTTTGAATATTTTAATGCTTACATATTTTTGGCCAAAAATATCAATCTCAAATGCTCAATCCATATTCTATTGATTGAATAAATGAACTGATTTTCCTAAGTGCTGCATATTAATACCCTATGCTTTGTTAATGGAAATAATGAACGCTTAGCAACTCAAAATATCTCGTGTAAGTTCTTGAGAGAAAGTGTCAATTTGAGAACAAAGAGGGAAGAGAACTGATAGCAGGTCCAGAAGACTTAAAGCAAAGCCTGCTATATTGTGGATATGCTGACATTTTTCAGTTAGTCTTGTCTTTGCTTCCTCAAATCAGGGCTTTCACTGATCTTTGGCTATATGGAGATAGTTTTGAAAAAAAGGTTTTGTTTAAACATTTCTGATTAAGTTTCACCTTGGAAAAGTTGTAGGAATTTTTTTTGGTGAAAATTTGTTGGAAATTTGTTGGAAATTCCTGACCAGCACTAATTAAAAATATGTTTTCAGGGCATCTGGGGTATCTCGGACATCTTGCTATCTGTTCTTATGCTCTAATTCTCTAACTGCTAGGCAGTGTAGTCTTTCCACCTCCACACATCGCTGGTCTGTAAGCAAAACAAATGTAAATGGAAAAATGCATTTATCCCTGGTAAGGCATTCCGTAAACTTAGGCACTTTACTTTTGAATTATCTTTTCAGTAAGGGTATATATATTTCTGATTATGGTAATCAGTGTTTGAGACTACATCACCTTTCCCGAAACACTGATAACTATATACAGAATTGATTAACTTGTAAGGAAGCATGCATCAATGTATATGCCTTCGTGATTTAAGAAACAGCTATATTTATTTTTCTAACTTTCAGTTTAATACTCATCCCCAAATATTTAGATAGAGTGCTGCAAATTTAATTCATACCAGCAGTGTTTAGCAGATGTACTGAAACTATTTCTATGAAAAAAACATTACAGGATTGATTAATTGGTAGTATCACTGTAAATATGTCTGTCTATTTTTGTGAGGGAGAAAAAAAGTCTGGGTTATATATTTATATCTCCATCCATCCATCCATCCATCCATCCATCCATCCTACCCTATAACTTAAAACCCATTAGCGTCCTTGGAGATTGGTTAGTTTTAATTTATAGTTTAGCTCAGCAGTCAATTCTACAAAGTTGTGTGGAGCTTTTGGAAGGCTTTTTCTTGTTCTGCAAGCCAGATTATCCTCCCTGATGATTGCTCATCAAATGCATTGCACTGTAGAACTTGAATCTTAAAATCCAGTTTTTATTATAAGTAATACATGACATGTTAGAAGGACTATTTTTAGATACATAAATAATTTAAAGTATTGAGCAAGATTCTAGAAATATGTAGTAAGAAATGTAATAAGGATAGCCTTGCACATTTTTGTACTGAAGTGGAGAATACAGTCTTGAATGTGTGTTTGTCAGTGTGAGCTGTAGGTATAAACAGTGATACCATTTATCTAAATTAATATTTGCAAAACCACACATAATGTTCCTTAAGAACTGGTGAGCATTGTCGAGAGGCTCTCAAGCCCTCCACTGAGGCACTGGTTTGTATTCCCGGGGGCGTTTCTTCACCTGATTTTTCAGGTACGATGAACAGAGGCACCTGAATTAGAAGGCTGATCTCCTAGGGCTTCTGTAGCCAGGAGGGAGAACGTGTGCTCCTGCAGAGGGTGGTCAGGGCAGGAGATTGGTGGGAGGACGATGTCTTGCCTTTGTGAGCAACTGCTCGCTCTCTCCACTGATTTTGCAGAGGGGAATCCCATAGGGACCAGTCTCCCAGCTGGATGTACCATTTCCCCCTGGCTCAGCAGAGTGAAGAAGAGGGAGATGATTTCCTTGTCTCTTTAAAATATCCTTCTCGATCTTTGCTCAGCTGCAGAGGTTCCTCTAGGACACCGGGTTAGCTCAGGATGAGGGAAGTAAGGAGCTGGAGCAGCTCTCTTGTTAAAACAGTGTCAGCACACCATTGAGATGCCAAGCAAAGATGACAGGGGATTTGAAAGTAGGTTTCTTGTAGAAGTGCTTGGTCAAATTCAGACTCATCATTCACTGAACAAAAATTTTAATTAGAGACAGCTCCACACTCAGATGCAGATCATCGCTTGAGCCATCTGTGTGTGACCATGTCCCTGGCCGATGGGATGGCTTTACAGATGCTGGATGTGCTCCCAGCTGCAGACCCCATCAGCCAACTGTGTTTTGCATCTCAGTTCTGGATGCACAAGTGGACCCCTCGGTGGGCAAAGAACAGGAGTGCAAGAGGGATGGTGGCACTCGGGTGATGCTGAGCTCTCTAGTCCCTGTCCCTTTGCCTAGCAACAGTGGCACTTTTGGCTGTTGAAGGCCTTGTGATGAAGTGTCGTGGAAGGAACCATTCAGGGTAACAGTCAAAGGCTCGGAGGGAGGATATGTTTTACTGTGTGCTCTTCAGGGCAGTTCTTTTGTTCTTTCGAGGCTTTCCACCACACTGCTATATAGCATTTAAAAGGGTCTGCAGCTGTTCTACACCTTTAGATGTTCAATATTTTTATGAAGAAGCATCTGGCTATGCAATTGCTTTGTGAAAAGCAACTGCTTTTCCTATGAGGAAAGGCTGAGAGAGTAGGGGTTGTTTAGCCTGGAGAAGAGAAGGCTCCAAGGGGACCTCATTGCTGCCTTTCAGTATCTAAAGGGGGCCTATAAGAAAGATGGGGACAGGCTTTTTAGCAGAGGCTGCTGTGATAGGACGAGGAGTAATGGTTTTAAACTGAAGGAGGGTAGATTTAGGTTAGATATAAGGAAGAAGTTTTTCACCATGAAGATGGTAAAACAGTGGAACAGGTTGCCCAGAGAGGTGGTGGATTCCCCATCCCTGGAGACATTCAAAGCCAGGTTATATGGGGCCCTGAGCAACCTGGTTTAGTGGAGGATGTCCCTGCCCATGGCAGCGGAGTTGAACTAGATGACCTTTAAAGTTCCTTCCAACTCAAGCTATTCTGTGATTCTGTGAAAATTAAACAGACTTACCTTTTCATCTCGGTTATATTCAGCTGTTTGGAGAGACACTGACTTGGAGCCCTTTGGAGGAAAGCAAGGCATATGCCAGAATGGCAGAATACATTCCGGTTCCCTTCTGCATCTGCTAGAGTTCTTTTTTAATACCTGCATCTTTTAACTCCTCCTGCAAGATGCATTTTACACCATCACTGTAGTGCTTTGCTGTGCCTCCTTCAAAATGTAACTGTTTGATGCTAGAAAGTTGCCAAATTGCAACTACAGGTTTTTTTAGCCCTACAAATCTGAGATCGTAGGTGCTCAGCCTGATTTACAGAAAATATGACCATCCTGGAAAAATCCCAACAAAACTAGAACAGGTAAGTAATCTCTGAATGAAGAGGTTAGTCCTCTGAAAAGTGATACATGGAGTTTCCACGCTCAAGTATGAAGATCCTTTTTCATCTTGAGGAGAATAATTCAGGATAAAAATAGATAAGATTAATAGATAATCATAAATAACATACTTCTTACAAATCTATTCTCATTTTATAAATGGGTATATAATGTTTCTATCTATAGGCACATTATGGCTGAAAGATGAGAGGCTACAGGAAAAGGCAAAATAGTTGTTATAAAGATTTGCATTATGACTAAAAGAAAATTTTGAGTCTTTGCTGGCACCATAAGCCCACTTCAGAGAAATCATCATGGCAAGTGTTCTGGAGATATAAGGAGATGGTGATTCAGATTTAAGACCCTGTGGAAAGAATGCAATATACTTGGGTCTGCTTTGACCCTGGGATGTTTTTCATTCCCAGATATGTATCTTCTGAAATTTAAATCATTGCTCAGGTGGCAGCATGAGAAGTTGCAGATGGTTTATTTTTGAGCATGGCTGAATAAAGTATGTCAAATTCTGAAAATGTCTGTTAGCACATTAGACACATCAGTAGGCATGCAGGATAAAGCAATTTGGTTTGTGTTTTGAGTCAAGAGAGAGAGCGTGTAGTCTGCTGCTTTCTAATCCTACGAATTTTGAGCTAGAATTCTCCAAACAGGCAATTCTGCAAACAAGGCAATGGATTGGACCTGATTTAGGAGAGAACAGAAATGAAAGATGAGAATAAAGGGATAGAAAAAGATGTCGTGAAGGAGCAAGAGAAGACAAATAAACAAATGGGATGTATAATGCTCAGTTTATTGCTGACAGATTCCTCCAGGGATATAAAATATATATCCTGTATAAATTTATATGGATATATAGCAAGTAGAGGATCTCTTTCTCTCAGATATATGTGTGTATATACAACATGAATGGCAGCAACAAAGCATGAGTCACGTGAGAACTTTTATCAATGCTGTATGAGTGAACAAGATACAAAGCTTAAGGTTTTGTTTGTAACTTTTTTTACCAATTAATGCACCATGTTAGTTGAATATATGTGAAATTTTAGTAATGCCATGGGTTTCATCCTATGCCCTTTTTTTATTACTTAATAGTCAGCTGTAGTTATGTCATTTACCAGTGTAACAGAATTTGGTTTTCGTTGAGAAGGAGTATGAAGATGGGGAGTTTTGTACATAGAAGAGCAAAGCTGATGTTGGGATAGGAGGGATATGTTACCTATGATAGGGGAAATATTCAAACTCTGCAGGTGTTTTGCTGTAGGACTGTCATTATGAGGTGAATCATAGCCTTATCCATGCAGCAGCAGACAGAAAACTGTCAAAGCTGTGTTTCCAAAGTGGATCTCCCTGGCCCATGCTGTTACAGATGTGGAGCAGTCTCTGCAATAGATGTAGCTAGCAGGGTGCTGCTGACTGCTGTTGCTCTGTACAGCTATTGTAGGGTACATGATGTGGGTATGAAGCATTTATTTAAAAGCAATCCTGTGCTGATATGTGGAAAGTAGTTTTCATCCTATAAGCATAAATGTATTTTTTCCTAATTTCAAGAAATGGCTTTGGATAGAAAGGTAATTTAAAAATATTGAATTACTGTATTAATTTTACCCTAAGGAGCAGTGACAGCAATAAAATACAAAAGAAATAAAACTGTGTCATATCAATGGTCCATCTGTCCTGGCATTGGCAATGGGTGATGCTGTGAAAGGGTGCATGGGCTGTGCCACTTTCAGGGTCCATTCCACTCACCCCCCCAACATCCATGGCTGTTTGATTAAAGAGGCCAGAAGGTAAATCTCTCTGTATGCCTTTTAGTATCTGTTTATGAACTCTTTTTCCATGACTTCAGTCCCTTTCTGGGATACCTTCTGATACTGTCTGCCTGTACAGTCACCTGTGGCAGCATGTTGCAGAGTCACACAACTTGTGTGCCGTAGTGCTTTCTTTGATTGGTTTTAAATTGGTCTTATAATTTCTTCAAGTACTTCCTTATTTTACTAATGTGAAATTAGGTGAATAACAGCTTTGCATTAATTCTGTCTATGATCCACATGATATTGTAAACCTCTATCATATTACACCACCCTCACGTCATCCTCTCTTCTCCAAATTGAAGAGCCTTTTGAGTTTAGAGAGGATGATTTATTGGTGGGTAACAGACAGAGAGGCGAAGTAACCTGCTGGGTCATCAGCAATGCCAGAGCTGTCTGCCAAGCCAGACAAATCTGACTTGGAACAGCATTAGGAAATAGACTTTTTATTTCTTTTTTTTTTTTTTTTTTGTCTCTCTGAAGCTAGCTGTTCTCTTGCACTTGTATATGCTAAATGAAGATCGATGATTGTAAGTTTGGGGAGCTGTGATAATTCCTTGGACTGTGGTTAGGTGGTTGGTGTTATCTCGGAATCTGGCTCCTGAGGACTCAGTGGTGAAGGCACTCTTGTCTTCCCACTCTTCATTCATTTTTAGGATGAGCCATAAATTTTATTTCACAAAGCTTGGTGTCATTTGTCATGTGTGGATGTTCTGTGAGATTTTGCCAGTAATGCAGACTGCTTCTTCAAGAGATTCCTTTCTTTGTCTCCTTTAACTGTGCATTTGGGTTTGTTTGCGTGGTTTCAGACGGAATCCTGGCTCATCCACAAATGCAGTGTGAGACCTCTGACTTCTGATCCACACAATGTTCTGTGCTATTAAAATGGACCTTCTTTATCAAAAGAGAGAGATTACAGTGCTACAGCAAGTACCTGTAATTTCATTTTTTTGCCCTTTAATTTGCCTGCCATTGTAGATATTTTTCAGAATCATACCTCATTTTTCCTTAGTGCCTCTACCAATAAAAGGATTTTTTCAATGTCTTTGCAGTTTCAAGCCCATTTCTATCTTCTTGAAATTTTAAAGCAGATTGTCTCCATCAGAATAGTTTCTAGAAATGAATTAGTTCCTGGATTTAAGGTTTACTATCTTTTGAAATAATAAAGATATTTTCAGGTATACTCTTTTCTAAAGTTTACACGTTTCGCCAACAAAAATAAAAGTAGTGCTAACCATTTTTTCTGTTATAATTTCTGAAACATCTCAGGTACTTGAACAGTTGATGCATTCATTAGATGAACAATAAAAACAAGCTTTTCCATAATTTTTCATTCCATATATGCTAATAGTCTTTAATCATATAAAAATGCACACTGTTTAGAGTAAATTATTCTTCTCAGTGATTACTACATAAGAAATTCTTGGGACATGAGCAGCATTTCATATTTCAGGATAAAATGCAAGTTCTAACAGCAGGTAACCATGAGCATAAGGGGATGATTGTCCAAGGTACTTATAAAAGAAATGACAGCACAGTGGGGGAAAGCTTTGCTGTCATTAAGGATGCACGTTTTGGGATGGATGTGTTCAGTGTTAGTTCCAAACTGTAAATTCAACCTTGAAGAGATACTGACCTCTTCACTGGTCTTTCTTGGCATCATGCAGGAGTGGGTAGCAGCAACATGGAAATGCTGGTTAGTAAGAAGGAGTGATGGGCTGGAGAGTAGAGGAGGAGTAGGAATGTGGCCAGGGAGAGGGAACCTGAGGACAGAGGAAGTGGGTACAGTGATGGGGAGTTTGGAAGGACATGATTAAACAGTTAGGAGCTGGAGCAGAACATAATTTGCCCCCTTGGTATTCCTATTTTATGCAGCTGAAGTTTTTTTTTTATATTTGACATTTTGCATTTGACACTGTCTCCCACAGCATCCTCGTAGATAAGCTGATAAAGTATGGGTTTGGTGATCAGGTAGTGAGGTGGATCAAGAACTGGTTAAAGGGAAGAAGTCAGAGAGTTGTAGTCAATGGGACAGAATCTAGTTGGAGGTCTGTGACTAGTGGAGTCCCTCAGGGGTCAGTACTGGGACCGGTGTTGTTCAATATCTTCATCAACGACC
>VZRW01007101.1:0-49265 GCA_013398125.1 Aegotheles bennettii | reverse complement strand
CAGGGGGGTTGGACTAGATGATCCTTCGAGGTCCCTTCCAACCCCTAGAATTCTGTGATTCTGTGATTCTGTGATATTATTTGTGTAATCAGATGCTATTCGTTGCTAAAGTAAGGTAGTCTGGGAATGAAGCAAGGCTGTGCTGGCAGTGAGACAATTTTCTGGACAGTCCCAGTTTACCCTTTACTGGGTTCAGAAGTACTTAATGTGCAAAGCAAGTGGTGATGCCTGGTCCCTTTGACAGGGATTTTCTATGTCTCTTAGGAGAAGCATCCCCCAAAATTGTGCCTTCACTATTTGCTCTAGTGACTGTCTGTTGTTCTTTGGGCTCCCCATGAGCAGGACTCTTGGGATCAGCCTCGAAGAGCTCCAAGAGCTCCTGAGTTTTCCTGACTGCAACACAGGGAAGGACACATCTGAAATGTGTTAAGATGAAAAATATATTGTATTTCTACAATATATGAGTCTGTGAAGTTTCAAACTGAGCACCCAAAACAGATACTTCACAGCTTTCTAGTATTGAGGAAAATGCTAACAACTGATCTCCTGAGGGGAAGTATGTAGAGTATGTTTGTGCAGAAAATGTGTAGCCTATGCCTCTCATGTGCTTGTCTCTTGCCTTTATTATTAATTTACCATCTCTCAAATACTAAAATTAACTATGTTTAACCTGGTTTTAAAGTAACAAGCATATGAACAGAATGGCATTGAGGAAACTGCTTTGTAGTAGTGGTATGAACATGGTCTAAAAATATCTGCTCATTTTAATAGGACTCCTTCTGAAATTTCTGTAGGAAAAAAAAGTAATTGCCTGAAGATATACTGGTGTAAATTATTCATCAGGAAAAGCAGAGTGAGGTTTTATGGACACTTGCATTACCATCAGTACTGTATGGAAAGCTAGGTAAGGAGCAGAGTAAGTGAAACTTGCCCAGACTGCTTTCAACTGTGACTGTGAAAACAGAAGTCTAAAGCTAGAAAAATCCTATTTAATCTTTCTTCCTGACAGGAGTCATTATATATCATATCAGATGTTATTTAAAAATTTCAATATTTGTATTTAAAATGTCAATATTGATGCACAAAATAGTAACAATAATTTGATATTTAAGTTGCAATAAAAAACAGAAATTGAAATTGTGATTTCAGAGCTGCTTTGTGTTTGTCTTATTCTTACTTTGTTGGTTAGGGAGCTACATTTAGATTTCCTTAAAACATAGTGAAAAGAAACATGTAGTGATATGAGTCAGTAAATTATTAGTTTTTCTTTTCCTAGCTGCAGAACTTTAATATAAACTCTTAGTTTTTTTCCCTGGAAAATACAATCAGTATATGTTCATCATTATGTGCCACATTTACCGTAATTTCTCATAAAATTATTTATATTGTCATTTAGAGGAGATCAGACTGAATTGCGAAGGTTGAAAGGGATGGGCCAAAAAGTCCATGGCATAGTAACTGTAGATGGACAGTGGCACCACAAAATGCCTGCTGGCAGTGACTGGATGTACTTCAGGTACAGTTCACGTGCACAAGGCGTGTCCATCATCAGAATATGGCCACACCAGCCTAAGTGGTGCATTACCACTGTTGCTTTAGAGACTTTTGCTGAAGCTTTTGTTGTCTCCTCTCTCCTTTTTTATGTTAGTAATAGGAACCATGTGTGTAATGGAAATCTAGTGAAGCTAAGCAAGAATGTCTTCAACCTGCTTAGGCCTTTTCCATCAAGAAATAAAGCCAATACAGTAAATCAAACACATGCTGTTTCCAAGCCAGAGCTGTAAAACTTCATGTCTGATGCTAGAGGTGGAGGCCCTGCACAGGGCTGCAGACTTGCTCTGCAGTTTGGTGTCTGCACTAGGGTGCAGTGCAGTTACAGTGTCCCACAGGCAAATTATCTATTAAGGGATAAAGAGACTAAGAGTGTTTTCAAGTTGGATGATATTAGGGATCTAAGAGAGAAGTCCTGGAGAGGAAAAAAATTGAGCAAATGTTAGTATTTGGAAGAAACTTTGTAAGAGATTCAAGTTGTGTATCATTGTCTGTTACTGAAATGTGAAATTAAGCTCCAGGGAAGGACTGAGATTGGGTATACTTCAGCATTTGTGTCTAATCCCTTGAGGACTCATCCCATTTGTAAATCCCTAATTTCTTTTTGGAGAAAGTCTTAAATAGTCAGTAGGAGTAGAAACATTAAGAAATTAATTTCTCCTTTCTCCCCTTCATATTGGCAATAACAAGAACAGAAAAGAGTATTTTAAAAAAGGGGAGAAGCTCAATTTGTGCAGACAAGATCCGGCTCAGTTTTTCTCAGTTTTTGTTTTTTTTTTTATTTTTTCCTCCTAGTAGGGACTGTGAAAACTGCTGCCGTATCTAAAAGAAGCTGCCTTATTCTGATTGATTAGTCCATTTGGCTAACTGAACAGATACAGTCATTAAATTAACTATCCACATAAAAAGAAATTCAGCAATTCTTTTGAGGGGAAGAAGGGGATGAAAGTTTTAGAGCTGTGGCTATTAAAGCAGATAGATTAATGGAGCATGAAGAGAGTTAATCCCCCATGAAGTGCAAGGAAAAATCATGTCTGAGCAAAGAGAAGGTGTTTGGGTATGTGTGAGGATAAAGAAGAATTAAAATGTCCTAGCTATTCAGATACATAAATCTGCCATAAATCTGCTGGCTTTTTTGAGTTTATCATGCTGTATTTTTTAGTTAGCTTATGGCTGATATTGAAAGTGTTTTAGGGCCACAGTGTAATGCGAGGTAATGCTAATTGTCCCTGTACTCTTATTGACTGGCAGATAGAAACATTCTTTTTGTTCCATCTCATCTAGTTTTCCACTTTCTTGGTCCTTGTTTCATCATAATAAACAACGTGCCTTCTCTTCCTTGGTGTACAAGATGGGATGTACTAAAAATTACCTCCCCTAGGCACTCCTTTCATGTCTATTAGTCTTGTTAGTAAAAGACTTCTTTCAGCACTTTTCTCAAAGCAACATGCTGGTAGTTTCCCATCATGCACCATAATCCCCTATATGAATCTGATTCCCTCCCTTTTCCCTTCTTTTGAGGGAGATAACTTCCTCTTATACAATTAAGTTATAGTTCAGACCTTTTTGGGTTACTTGGTAGAGGATATACACCTGGATTTTGGGGGAAAAACTTTCACTTGATGGGAAGTTTCCTCATCCTCGTGTGTTTGGTACCCAACAGTGCCCATTCCTTTTACCACAGCCCTCTCAAGCGTGATGTTGCAGGAAGCTCCCTTCTCACAACTTGCTCCTGCAACATGAGTTAGCATTAGTTGTGCAGTTGACATGGCATCTTTCTCTTATCAGTGTCTCCATCATTTCCTTGAATCTGTCTTTTTCTTCTGAATGTCTCCATGTGTCTGTTGACAATTTCCTACTGACATTCGACACATCCAGGCCTTTCTGCTGATTTCAGCTAAAACTGTCTTCCTTTTCAGTAATGCATCTCAGCTCAGATCTCTCATTTGATGTCCTTGTCTGACATTCTATTTAATCTGAAATTTCAGGTGTTCATAATGGAGAGTTGTGGAGACAGAAATCAGGGTGAACAGACGGAAGAGATGATAAAGAATTCCCATGGTCTCCAAGGAGGCACAGCAACAACATCAGATATCATGAAGCCAGTCTTTTCTGTCATTTGTAACAACAATATGCTGACAAAGATGCATTTTAGTACTATGTTTTTGAACTCCCTTTATGTCTACCTTTCTAAAGTTTGTAATTCTTGTGGTCTCTAAAGAGGTCCCTATCATGTTGGCATTTTTTCTTCCATAACTTTTGGTCATTCTGTCTTTACAGTCTCTTCAGTCTGGAGAGTTAATTTGTGTTTAAAAACTGGTAGTGGTCATTTTTCTTCTCTTCTTGAAAACAAAAGTTTCTGTTTAATTTCCAGGGATAATTCTCAGTTTGTTATCAGTTCCATATTCAAATACAAACCTGTTCCCTTTTGCAAGGTCTTTTATGGCCTCTTTCTTCTTCTTTCAAGTTGAAGTGCTTTATAATCTCCTGGTTTTTCTTTCTGTGTCTTTAAACATGTGGCTTATTTTGTCCTTTTTTCTTTTGCCATCTCATTTTTTTCTTCCTCTTGCTTCCTGAAGCAACCTCTTTCTGCTGGGGAACCCATCTATTTCCAAAAGCTCATGTATTTCCCTGGGTTCCCAGTTCTGGCTTCCATTTAGTAATCCTCATATGCAAATACTACAGTTAATTCAAGGTAGAATTTAAGCACATGTACGTGTATGATCTTGGATAAGGATACTTTTCTTAGTTAGAACATTACTCCACCTTTGAGATGATTTCATGAGAGAGGCATATCTTTTGGCATAAGTTTTTAAGACTGCATAATTGTTAGGTTGCAGCTTAGTTTGTAATAGCACTGACTACATCATTGGATCTGCAAGGGTGTTGTGGTTTTTTATGATATTTTGTGTGCAATGAGTCATAATAATAATAATAAAGCATAACATGGCATCATTTGTGGATTTTTATACTGATAAAATATTCCCAGATATATTGTGCCTGCCATGTTAGGATAGGCTTTAAAATGTCTTTAAATTTCAGACCTATCATCTGTTTGTAAGTTCTGGGCTTGGTCCCTAGGACCTGTGCAGACTGGTGACTCCATGGCATTTCTGGTCCAGGCAGACTCATTTCTAGAACCAAGACGCCTGCAACAGGCCTTGCTGCAGCCTTCCCAGCCCTTTTGTCCCGAAAGTAGGGACTGAGCAGGAGGATGAAATGGATGAACCTGTTTAGGAATAACTCTTGGCCTACTTTGAAAGTAAACACAACTGAACAACCTGGGTATGTCCATCAGAGGGGTGGCAAGTGGGAGAAGAGCAGCTGACTGACTACTGGCAACCCTGGAGTTGGATGCTGAGGGACCCTATGTAACCCCCAGGAGGAATGGGGCCTGCCAGGTTGCAGGCAGAGCAGCCCAGATCAGATCAGAGAGAAGCTTGGCCAACTGTCTTGTCCCAGTGGCCCAAGGCAGATGCTGAAGGAGGAGCAGAAGAGCGGAAGTGTTTATGAGGCTTCTCCAGAGTCCTTTTCTAGGACTCCCAAGACTTCCGGAGTCAGGTGCAATTTCTGTGCGTTTTGCCTCAATTTAGCCATTAATTATGTCCATTAACTTGTCCACTCCCAGCTTGATGCAGTACAGACCTCCGGCATCCATGCTTTCCTGTGGCAAAAGGTTGCACAGTGTAACCAGGGGCTGTGCCAGAAAAGTACCTTTTTATTAGTTTTGAGCTTACTGGCCTATTCTGTTACTTCCTAGTTCTTGCATTGTGCAAGGCAGAGAATGATCAATCTCTTTGTTTTCTCATGCCAGATGCAATTTTCAGATCTTTGAGAACATAACATATGATCTTCCAGAATATAAAAAAGTTAGCAGAAGTATCTTTTAAAAAGCAGTGATTTTGTCACATGAGAAGACCCTGAGCTTCTCCTTGTCATCCCTCCAGATGCAACTGTAAACTCTGAGTTAAGTCACTCTGTTTGATCTCTGTCTTTTGTACTGTATACTTTAATATTTTACATTTTATAATGTCTTCCATCTTGCTTGGCACAAAACCCTTTGTGGCCATCATGTAAGGAGGACCACCTTAGTTTAATTGAGTCCCCCAGAAACAGCTGAGAGTAAAAGTAGTGCCCTAAGCTATAGCAGTGGCTTTAGTAAGCCCATGGAAGCATAGACTTTTGCTGGAAAGAAAGTGTAGTGAATGCTGGGGAGCTATATATCTAACTTCAGCAAGCTAAGCAAAATACACTTTAAGAGAGCATCTGTCTAGATGTCAAAATCTTAAAAAAGGCATATAGACCTTACAGAAGTCTTTGAGCTTTCCTCAGGTGGATGATTAGTCTAAATATTTAATACTCACTTCTAAGAGGAGTTAGAGGATTGTAATCAGTAACTCAAACAACAGCATCATCTCTTTTAGATGCTCCTTAATAATGGCTCACTCTCAGGCTGCTATGCAAAGCATCAATATAGGTATATGGCCCTGACCAGAACTAAGGGGGTCCTAGAGGGTGAACCTGGGGGCAGCTAGTCATGCTGGTACTGCAGTGGCTGAAGGAGTTGCTTCCCCTTTCTTCCTCCCCTATTTACAGCTGCTCAGGTATTTTCTCTCCCTTGTATCAGCTCTGGGGCTTGTTGTACCTCTTCACAGGGCACTTGAATTACCTAATGGAGCAAAAACATGGATTTGTCAAACCCTCTCAAGAGTACTTTGATGAGTTTCACTGCTGACACCAAGAGTATTTTGATGAGTGCTCATGCTGACACAAGGTAGGTTCAACGCTTGCTGCTGAGGGGGCATTGAGACCTCCTGCTTTCAGCAGCAACTAGCCGTGAACTCGCTGTGACTGATGGGACCCCACCTCTATGAACAGTTATCCCATGGCTGCTGCCATTCAGAAATTTATCCCTGTTTCTGTTGCCTCTGTTGTTTGCACTTAGATACAAAGTCTTTTTTTTTTTTAATGTCCAGACTCATTGACAGTGCAAGTTTGTTTGCGGTTCTGCCAGCATCTTCTATAGCCTAATTAGCTACCTTTACATCTTTGTGTACAAATCCTCGTGCATTCAGACCCCCTCACAAGTCAGTTTTTTGCTAGACTTCAGGAGGTTTCCCATTCCCTGGTTATCTCAGGAGGCTCTCTGTGCTTGCAGGTAATTCAACTTCCTAAGCAAAGCTGTCCAGTATCTGTTTGCAGTATTTGAAAAGAAGTCTCTTTTGGGCAGTGATATTAATCTTGCTATCGTTTGACTGGGAGTGCATCATCTTTGATGTATTCTGGGATGACAGTTGTGTTTTTCAGGAAGACACCCTATTGATCTGGCAAATCATTTTGCCAGAAACAAGTGTAGTCATATCTCTCTTCCTAATAAACCAAGCTGTCCAAAACAACGTAATAGAAATTCCCTCCAGCCCTTAAGTGCATAAATTTACTGTCTGTAGAATTGAATTTGATCCTATTTCTAATATCCAGTCTTGAAGATCATCCACCTCTTTCCTGTGGGAGTTTTTTCAGTCTTCTTCTTTATACCTATGCTTTCCAACTTAGTGTTATCAGCATATTTCACTGCTGATATATTTCAGTGCTCCTAGTTTTTGTGTGGGGGTTATTAATGCAAATAACAAGCAGGCAGTTTGTAGGGCTGATATGGAAAGACCCATATAACCAACCTTGTCCCACATGGGGCTCACTCTGGGCAGTGACCAATGCCTATGTGGGCAAGAGTCTATGGCCTTTCCTGCCTGTTTAGCCCGGGAGAAGCCTGGGAAAGCCACGTGGCTGCTGCCCTGGGTGCACTTGGCTGTCTGTGCCCCCTCCCATAGCAGCTCAGTTCATCCGTAGCCTAGGTGTTTTGCTGTTTGAAGGAGAAACATTTTTGCTGCTTCTGCTGAGATGGTTTGTGCTTGTTGCCTCCTGTTCAGACAGTCAGCGTGCCTGTTGCCATGTTTTCTTTACCAGTTCTTCATCTTTTCCAGTTTAATCACGCCCTAGGTGGGACAATATCAAATCTTTATACAGATTTCAACCGGTAAAATTTTGTGATCTTTGAAAACGTTTGGTGAAATTTCTGATAGAGAGGATTTGCTTGCCTGGAAAATAACTTAGGAGGGAGAGGATCCTAGTGGTTTAGCTTGAAGAGTCTTGTTAAATACAGAATGCATTTGATTTATATACATTTGCCTCAGGTCTGATAGTTTTTTCTCTCCAGTGTTTGTTCCAAAGCCTTGCGTACTTTCGAGGCTGGGTTTGCCTTTGCCCAGAGCGTTTTCCTCTGACATTGCTAAAGCTGCTGGGCTCTTGGGCAAGGTGATGGTGAGCCCGAGGCCAGCGTGGCACCCGATGCCCACCTGAGTGCCTGTGGTGGCAGAGCTGGCTGTGAGCCTGCAGCGTGGAGCAGCTCTGGTGGCTGGTGGCTCTGGTTTAGTGTGATCCTGAGCTCACCATGTTGGCACTGCAAGGCAATTTTGTTATTGTGCTGTTGTGTCCTTAGGAGCCTGCTGGAGGCAGCTGCCCTTTTCCCTCGGATACAGCCTGCTGCAGGAGTGACCCCAGCTGATTTCTCATCCTTCTGCCTTTTTTTTTTAAAAAAAGATCACCTATCTTCCTTACTGTTCTCTTTTAGCAGCACACAGAAAAGTCCATTGACTTAAAATAATAATCAGTGGCTGATTTTGAACCTTCTGTGGAGAAAACCCCCCTCAGTTTTCTTTGTCCTGCCTTCTGGTATTAAAGATTGCTGTATTCCATGCACTGTGTGACTCTATTGGTGGTTGTTTCAGTGATTTTTATGAACATTTTAGGAAAAGTATCCTGCAGGTTTTGCCCTTTTCAAATGTAAATGTTTAATCAGTGCTTGCTGAATGGGATTGCAAGAACACATGTGTGAGGCTTATGGTTCTTTTTTCTTCTTCTTGCAGTGACCTGCTGTCTTCTGAGTATCTTGAGAGGCATATCGAGCAAGGTGGGAAGACAGTGGAAGTTAAAGTAAGAATTTCCTTTTTATCCTTTGCTTTTTTAATTTGCTTTGCTTTTGATGCAACTTCACCTAGTTTCTTGAAAGGAGAGAGAGCTGATTTTTCAGGTGATTTGTTTTACTTTTTTGAGGCAAGCATGTTTCATGTCTTCTAATTCATCAGCTTTTTAAATAAGATAAACTTTATTGGCAAATTTAGTATATTAATGTTTATATCAAAGTGTTATCCATGAGAAACGTATACATGGTAGTTCTTTTTACTAGAAAATATAATTTGCTTTTAATGGCTATTGAAGAAAATCTTTCTCGTTTGGTAGCTATCATTTCCTTATTGTATTAACCCTAAGTTTGTTGTTTTTAATGAGCTTCTTTGTCAGTTTGAGAATAGTGAGTTTTATCGTGTAATACAGGGTGTTTCAAAAAGATGGAGCCAATTTCAGTTGAAGTTCCATTTCAAATGGGTCCATCTTTTTGAAGCACCCTGTATTTCCAAATATCTAGACACCATCACAAATTGTGGTTTTATTTCTCTGGATGTTTGTTAGCGTGATGGCTACGAGATCCTGTTTGTTGCAGTTGTCTTTGCCTTTGCAGGAGTGCTTTGTTATTTGCATGCAATACGGCAGAATTTTCTTTAGGACCTTCTGTTTGTTCAGACAATATTTTTTAAACGCCAGGTATAAAATTGCTGCAGGTTACAGAAAATGTACAGGAATGTAATATATGCTGTGCATAATGGAAATTCTTTAAATTGGCCGATCAGGTCAAATTTTGTTCCAAGTTTGCATTTTATTAAAAAAACCAAACAAAAGTATTTTACTAAATCTGAGATCACCTAAATACCTTGAAACAAATGTGTTAACCTCTGCAGTGTGAAAGTGGAAGTGGAAATGGACAAAACAATCCTTTAGTTACTGAGTAGCTGAATCCTCTAGCCCCTGAGGAGCTGAAGATAGATGTTTCCTTTGGTTTATCTCTTTCTAGCTTTTGCAAACTTGAAATCTGCTCTCTTTTTACTTTCTGATAACAGTCTGCATGCATTGTCAGATTGAGGCAAACACGTACACGTTCCATTTAATTATAAAGGCCAATTTCCCAGTCAGCCATGCTCTGCAGTCAAGAAGTCTTGAGTCAGATTCAGAATATGAGTCAAAGGAGAAATAAAGATAATAGCTGATATTAATAAGAACAAAACAATCAATTTGTCTGTGTCAAGGTATATATACAAGTTAGCTAAGTTAATCTACCCGAGTCCCATCACTGAATTAGGACAAATCTATTTCTGATGAGTAAGCCTTAATCAAGGAAGGAACTGTTTGAAATCAGCATCTCTTCTCATATACATACTGTTTAATTGCATGGGGAAGAGACGGGAGGATTGGGCCTTTCAGAGGAATGTTTTCTGGGCAGAACAACTCCCTGTCTACAGGGTCCCAGAAATTATTTCCCCTTCAGTTAGTGGCCATGCAGGGTTGTGGTGTACGTTCAGAGGTGACTTTTACTGCCTTGCTTAGAACTCTCAAATCTGCTTTAAGTAGAGAACCAGCAGTGACCTTCATGCTCAAGATGAACTGAATTGGGAGTGAAAGGATCGCGAGGCTGCACTACAAAAGAGGGGTGTTGCTGCTCGGGGGACATGCTTCCCTCTCCATGCTGCCTTGCACCTCATGCACATGTGGGCAGAGGTGAAGGGATGGAGGGGGCACACGGGGGGTATTTTCTGCCCCCTCCTCACTCACCACTCTGGGAGTTCGGCAAGCAGCAGTCCTACAGAAGTGTGCCAGGAAGGGAGATGTATGTTTTTTGCTTGTTTCACTGCATCCGAGTGCCCAGGATTGGAGAAGAGGGAAGCAGCTTCTGTGTCAAAATTTCTGGAAGAGCCTGTTGGCCACAGTCATGGGCACATTTTCAGAAAAGTTTAGATATGAAAAGAATTTTGGAAGAGTGCGGGCTGCTGAGTACATTGTGGTGCCAGACAGTGAGTAAGGCTAATTTCAGTACCCAAGAAACGTTTAAAAATAAATCTGGTTCCTTCTGACCAGCCATTATTTTTTAGAGCACCTGTAAGTACCCTGGAGAACTCTGTTGAACAATTTATGAAAAGTCCAGCAGTGTCTGTTTTGAGTCTGAGAAACTGAATTCTGGTTTTACATTAAATGTTTTGAAAATCTTACAGTGAATGCAATAATTTTTCAGGATGGTGATTTAGTACCTTCAATTTCTGTGGAAACTGTTTACCATAACCAGTAAAGCCACCTTTAAATTGGTACTTACAATATGCACCAGGCAAAACATTATTATACTAGATTTTAGGGATTATGCACATTGTTTACATACTTATTTAAAAGTAGCTACTGAAAGGGTGCAACTTACAAATAAATCACAAAATATGCACTCTGCTACTTAGAATATTCTTATACAGAAGCAGGAGAAGAGGTATTTCAGAAGGGAGCCAGGTTTCTATCAGTTGCTTCAACGCACTGCTCCTCACCCACCTATGTGCGATTTGTCTTTGGCTGTAGGCAGAAACAGAGGCGGCCTGGCAACATCTTTCTTGCTGTATTGGTGAGAGAATCGGTGGCAGAAAGAAAATGTCCATCTGCCATCCACTGCCAGCTGCTGGCTTTGTGCAGGTCTGTTTACACAGCAAAAGGGCTTTCTTCTGTTCTTGGCCGCCTTAGTGATGTGAGGAGAAGTCTAATTTAAAATACCTGTATATTTCCCCCTTGCATTTCTCAGTGTAGGAATGCTGTGCAAACATGCAAATCGTCAGTGCTGCTGTTGTGCCACCAGCAGTATGGGGGAAGGCAGGCACTTTGAATCACTGTGGGAATACAGCTGTAGGTACACTCGGCAGTTTGGGACTGTTACAGGCACGAATGTGTCTGGGAAGCAGATGCCTATCCTTGGATCATAGTTTTGCCCCTCCTCCCCCTCTGCATTCCCCCCAGTGAAACTTCCTGTGCTGTGAAATACATACAGATCTTCTGCCGCTACTTAGGATGCTTCAGAGAGGAGAGGGGGGCAGGGAAAGGGAGAAACATTCAGATCATTAAAAATGCCACTTTGAAAGAACAAAGGGATTTTTGTAGGGAGGAGAGTCCTCAGTTTAACACACCTTTTTATTATACGAGAAAATTTAATTACATTTGATTCCTGCATAATTCATGTAAAGGTGGAACATGTTATGCATGTTTTTGCAGGGTACCGGTGTTTAACAGCTGCAGGAGAGAGGCTTCTCTGTGAGATGTCCTTGTTGATTTGGCAGTTAGGCAGTGCCTAAGACATTCTCTTTAAACCAGCAGCAATGTGCAGTGCTTAGGAAAACAGAAGTAGGCGGATCTTTGAATTATTTCAGTGGTTTTCTCCCCCCTCCTTCCGCCCCCCCTTTACTTGTGATCATGTCTCTAGATGGTAGGAAAGCATCAGTACTGGCCTAAATTCCCTCTGGTAGCAAAGAGAATAATCAATTAATAAGGAAGAGAAACACCCTTCATGCATTGACTTTTCCTGATTGTGTCAGTTGAGATCATCCTATGCTCACAGCACATACTCAACTTGTGTATACTTTATGTTGCTGCAGTATATCTCTGTGTCCTTTTATCTTTCTCTTTCACTCCCTTTTTTTTGGGTTATCATTCTGTCACTGATGTCACAGTGAGATGAAAGGCAAAAACCAGCTATAGTGCTGAGTAATTCACACTGCTGGATTTTTCTCCCTCAGAAGGATATCTGTTCAGTGACATCTTCTCATATAAAATGTTTCAGTTTTCCTCTTTAGTGAGTGTAGAAAGAAATATTTCTGCCTGTATTCCCCCCAAACACTGGACAATTCTATGAGTTCTAAGAAAATTGCATTCTGAAAAAAACTGAGCAATGAAAATAATTCCGATCCAAGACAGAGAACTTGCACAGGTAGAGTTGTGGTAGATAAATGCCATGATTTTTTGATGGCATGTTTAAGTATAACTAGAAGAAACTATATATCATAGGTAATAAAATTCTGAAGTGTGGTGGTGTAAAAACAGTGTGTGTATTATTGGCACAAAATTACAGCAAGAGTGCTCACAGCATAAAGGAATGTTGCTTTTTGCTTCGACAGCACGTTTGTAATCATGATAGCGCAGAACAACATAAATGGAGTAATATTAAATGCTAGGTACTGTTTTTCTCCACTGGAGTGTTGACAGAGAAGCTTTGGCCAAACTTGCCATGTGGCTTAGGATTTTACTGTCCCAAGCTGTGCTGAGCCATACTGCTGGCCCCCGCAGTGCTCAGCTGGTGCCTGTGCAGCAGCCAGCGTGGGCAGGGCAGTGCCCCGTGCCTGCCTTCAAACCGCCTGCGGCCAACCTCTCAGCTGGGGTGCACCAGTGTGGCCTCGTGCCTCCGCATTTGGGGAATGAGGATTATGGGGCAAATGCATTTCAATGCTGCACAGTAAAGCAGAGCCCTTGATTTGCAAAAATTGTTATTATTTCCTTTTGTTATGTGTGCTGTTTGGCTACTGATGTGTGCAAAATGCCCGTTACTGCAGCCTACAGCTATTTTAATGGCTGGGCACAAGAGGGGAAAATTACTGTTCTTTATTGCCTTGCTGTGGTCAAAGTCTTGGCTCATGTGTGCCACGATGTGCATTTAAGGGGCTCTTGAAGTGCCCTTTTTAAGGAAAACAATATAGAAGGGAGAAAAATATTTAAATTTTGAAAGGCCAGAGTGGGCTGGGGACACTTGACACGATGGGTATTGCTTTTTGTGGTTAAGCCCCTCCTTCAAATCTATTCTGCTTGAGGATTTGTTAAGATACAGCCCCTTGACTGAGGGCAGTGTCTGTGTCTGTCACGTCTTACTGCCATAAGTAGCATTTCAGCATTTTGCTGTATGGCCACAGGTGTGATTCTGACCATAAGGCTACAATAATTGATGGTGCACCAGGATGAGCACTGTGCCAGTGAGCAGGTAATTTTTGTCACTGAGTGGTATGTTTCCAATCTTGTAGCAAGGTGCTACCATCAGCGTCTTCCAGTTTTAAGAGCATCCACTGTCTGAGTTCTGTAGAAGAATCTTTTAATTTTTCTTCAGCTTTTGAAAGCTTGCTGTTTTATAACCAAAGAGGAAGGCGTTCCAACTTGTCAGAAAAGCCTGTATGCTAAACAGACTTTCCTGTGAGGGATTACATTTTCTGCCTGAAAACTGGAGAACTTGTTTAGGTGGCGGGAGGGAATGGGAGAGGAGCACAGGGGAGGCTCTGCCCCAAGTGGCTGGAGCCTGGGGCTGGTGGGGAGCTGTGTGTGCATGTACCTGGAGCTTGCACAACCTGGTGATGAGCCCCTGGGGCAGAAAAGAAGCTGAAAAGGAACAAATAATAAATAATGCAGGAATTATATATGCCTATTTCTGACAGGGCTTTTTCAGCTGTGTCCGGAGACAGAGAAGCTGTTAGTACCAGAAAAATCACTCTCTTGCTCATTTGAGAGAAGATTTTGAATAAGGGTTCCCATAATGTCATGAGAGCTCCTCTCCCCTACTCCCTCAACAGAACTCTGCTTGCCTCATGGCAAATTACTAATAAATCTAGGTCATAATTTACTTTCTAGGGAAGGCAATAAACTAGCCGAAGAAGAGCTGACAGGGAGTCTGAGAGTCTGACGCAGTTTAGCAGGGGATTCCTGTAAGGCTGATCTTCAGACTGCTCTCATCAATATTTTCATTCATGACTTGGGTAAAAAAAAGCATGTGTATATTAATGAAATTTGCTAACAGTACAAAAGTGCACAGAAGGGTACACTGATCAAATTCTGTAGATTTTGGCTGGAATTAATGTTACTGATGAAGAGTTAACAAAACTTTTAAATTTCTGTTAATTTTTGGTTACTCTGGACATTTATTTTTTTTCAGCAGTGTCATGCTGCCACACTGAGTTGAAAGGTATTAAGGAATATTTCATTCTCCTGTTATAGCATTCTTTAAACTATGGAAGCAATTCCTTTGGGCTTCAGTAAGACGTAGTATCCTCTGTGGTGTGTGAGGGCAAGATAATCAGCCAATGTATATAATGCATTTGCCTGACTAATAGTCCTGCACGCTGGCACTTTTAACATACATTTGCATTAACTTTTTTTTTTTCTGTTTATCTCCCTGCTATTAATAGCTTATTTTCTATATACACCCTGCTACTGAGGATGAAATTAAAAGGGCCAGCTTTCAGTACCAGAAGTGTGTCCTTCCCGGGCCATATTTTTGAATATACTGCACTATAATGAATCTTAGATTGTGTCTCATGTAGGATCTTGCAGGTTTAATTGTCTTCCTTTTCTTTGTGACATAAAAAAATAAATCCAGTGTCCTGCATATATTTAACTAGTCCTGGAGGGGGAAAAATTGTCAGAAAGTGGAAGCCATCAAAAGCTTTAAACGTACATCCCATTGTGGGTGTGGGCTCCAGGGATGAAGTCCTGGTTCTGCTGAAGTGGGAAGCTGGGTGACTTGTGACCATCAGGAGTCACCTCTTGAGTGCTATCTGCTGCAGTTTTCACACAGTTTCCAGAGACAAGGCAGCAGTCCAGTGGTTGAATTTGCAGGAAAGTCCTGCCAGACTTTGTGCACCTCAGGAGTTATTTATTGTGAGCTACAGCATACATAGGCAGAGAGTGGCATCAGCCACGTGTTCTGTAAACTCAGGCCCTGCAAAGACTGAGTATATCTTAGAGAAATTAACTACTGCTATAATATTAAAGAACATTAAATCCCTTTGTAGATGCTCTTATTAAAAAATAAAAGTATCTTTTTGGGTTTAACTTAATCTGTTTGAGGGGGAATTAAGCTAAGTGAACTGAAGCTGCTGTACTTCTGAAAGAGCGCTTCCATGCAAGACTTCAGGGTGCTTTAGCTTGACATCTTTACTTACTTGATCTTGACTTCTGTAAATAGCTTTGCCTAAACACATCTGTTGTACCCCATGGGTGCCAAACTTACACTGTATTATATACAGTAGGTTAATGCTTCTAGACACAGTCTAGAGCTTGAGCTCTGTGAATTCTGACTTAAAGAGAAGTTTCTCTCATTCAGAAATAATGAGCCAATAAGGAAATCTAATTAGTATTTTTTCTCCACTTTACTCAGAACTTCTTCTTCTGACTGATCGATATCTATGTAGGTGCATTCCAACATCTCATCTTCTGTGTTGCATTTATAGTAATCTTGTACATCAAGTGCTTATAACTTGCCTTCAGGCTTGGTGTTGACTGATGAACTGATGTGACAGATTAGTATGGGTAGATTATAAAGAATTTTCATATAGTCCCTTAAAATGTTTACTCCCTTTTCCCTACATACGGGCATGCAGGGATGGGGCAAAATGACTGTCATTAAAATGACTTGTATGCCATGATTCAGAGACACCAGGCACTGCTACAAGAGCAGACTTAAAGACAACAGAGTAGGCAGGAAGAGGTAACCAACCCTGCTCTCCTCTGCCTCGTCTTCATCCGGCAGCTGATAATTAAAATAATTTTCTCTAACATCAAAGTAAGTCAAGGCAAGGCAAAAGGCTGTTTCCCAAGCAGATGCCAAGGCAGCTCCCAGACCAGATGGTGCTGCGCTGGCATGAGCTCTCTGTCCACACCCTGCAGCTACATTCGTGGAGCATCTTCTCTCTTAGCTACTGGGCAGTAAACACAAGCCTCATTTGGCCTCTGAACCAGGAAGCTGGGCTGATAGCACGGGCCATCTGCTGAGAGCACCTTCCGTGAGTCATGGCAGTTGGAGTGAGTCGCCTGTGTGCAGGATCCTGTCACGTACACGTTGTCTGTTTTTAAGAGTACTGCCAGCAGTCTTTAAACATGGGCATTTCGTGGAGAAGCCTTAGAAGCGGTGATGCTTAATCCTGATTTTGGAATCCATGTTTCTGATTTCAGAATCTGAAGTAGCATTTTAACCTAATGTCACTGCAGCATGTCAGCTGTGAGTTGTATGAGTCCATGTGAGAGCTGTCCTCCTACAAAGGGAAGGCACTGTTTGCATTTTGTAACAGTTGATGTTCGGGAGTCTACATTACACCACAGCTAAGTCCAGACACCTACTCTGCAAAGAGGTGATGCCAGGGTCCCTGGAGTTCTTACTGAGCTGTGTAAGGGCTGAGCCCAGGACTCTGCTGCAAGACAGCACAACCTTGCCAGCTGGGCCTTTGCTGAAGCACATGTCAATTAAAAGAGATTCTCTGGACACAGTTCAAAGTGCCATTTTCATTTTTCTATTTACAAATAGAAACCCATCTGTAACAAGTCATTTTCTGACAAAGAAGTGCATCAGAGGGTGTGCATTTTCTGTTCCTGTTGCTCCTTCCCATGCAGTCTTAGTTATCACTGGGTCAAAACTTGTGCAAGCATCAATAATTTGTAAATAGATCTAGGTCATTACTAAAGAAGCAGTTTTAAAACTAGTGACCCCACAATGGGTAGCTCTTTAAAATGGTAATTGTTGTCTGGCGCTTCACAGAACAGTGGTGTGGTTGTTAGCTGGCCTTTTGGGAGCTTTCTGCTGCAAGGAAAGTGGGAGCTATGTTACTAGGATCTGAACTAGACCAGCAATCTCCTTTCCTTTGGATTAATGAGTGTTAAAATAGGAATATATAGCTTCAGGAAGAAGGAAGTTATTAATTTTAAGGTCAGTGTCTGAGCGTAGCAAGTGTTTTAATGGCCAGCACCTCTCCTAATTGCAGAAAATTGCTTACTTGAAGATCTGATGTCGGGTGTTATTTGAAAGCAGATGAATGTGCATCCTTAATTTTCCTCTCCTGGGAAGGTCATAGTGTCTCTGAGGTGAATAACAAACACTGCCAGTGTATGGTCAGCAGATGCTTTCTTCACTGAGACTGCAGAGTGAACCGTCGCCATCACTGACTGTCATGGCTGTTCTTTCGCTTTACTTATTTCCCCCTTCACTGTGAATAATAGTTAATGTGGTTTTTGTCTCTTTTGTGTTTACTCAGCAGCTGGTGCCTCTCTGGCTGGGGACAAAATATCTTAAAGGATAGAAATGGGGACAGAGTTTACTTGCTTTGCTAACACCTGCCTTCTCATTTTTTAGTATCTTTTGTATCTTATTTGCTACACTATCTACCCAGGCTGCAGGGACTTGGACTGACATGGGCAAAAAGGGTTGCATGCTGGTTGGCAAGGAGTTCACAGGGCAAGATACCCCTAATTCAGGATTTTGCTGCAATTATCCAGCTTAAGCATTAAGATAAAGATTAAGTCATAAACTGACCATTATCATAATGACTAACATTTTTAATTGACCCTGGGGTCATTCTGGTTTGGGGTTTGTTGGGATGGTGTGGTTTTTTTGTTTGGTTTGGGTTTTTTTTGTTTTTTTTTGCTAGGACGTTATTACATTTTTAGCTCCCCAAACCAATAGAATTCTTATTAAACATCTGTGTATTCTGTATTGCTATTGGAAGTTACTGATAAGGCCGAGAGATTTCACGAAGGAAGGAGAACTTGCTGAACTGAGGAAATGGACAACCATGTGTCGTGGGCATTGGCAGAAAATTTTCCTTGCATTGTGCTAACAGTGACTATGCACCTTGGGGAGGCGAAAGTGTTGAACTTCTCTCAGCTGTAGTATTAGACTGCCTTTGGATAATGGCATATGTGCATGTGTGTGTTGCAGGCTTGTGTTGCAAGCATCGTCACTAGGCTCACCTTTTCTCATGGGATATGCTGTTTAGCCTAATGTTCTCAGAGACTCTACACTTGGCCCAGTTTAGTTTTAGAGCAGAAAGGGGTAAATGTGCTGCTCACACTGATGGCTGGCATATGTTAACACTAAGCCATTCCCCAATAGCTGACAAAAGCCAGAGTGGAGGTTGAATTTGCTGGGTTGGGCAATTATTGCCTGCTTTTGAGAGAGCAGAGAGGGGCTCTAACAGCCACAGGAAGCCAATAGCTCTTCACAAAACACCCTCGATGCTCTGGACTGAACTGTTCTTGGTAACAGTGCTAATTTATCTCTTGGGGGAAGTCTTAATTTTCATAATAGACCAGAATATTTTTAGGAAAAAAATGAAGATTTTTATTTTCAGCTCCCATCTCACTGCTACAGAAAGCGATAAAGAAGAGAGATAACCCCAGTCCTTCTGTGAGTGTTTCCAAGAGCAGAGTAAAAGAAGATAGATGTGATAATTACATTTAGTCTTTTGGTGGTCTTAGATCTCCCCTATACTGCGATTATTCCTGTAGTACAGTGTATTTTATTACATCACCTGCTATAAAGGAGCTTTAGTACACGTCAAAAGCAACAGCGTTTCAGCCTCAGCACTACAGGGAGGCAATGACAGTAAACTTCTTGTCCAAAATTGCATGTGGTCTAAAGGAAAAGTTGACATGTAGAGTCCCTTCAGTTGTCTCCTGTACAGAACCAGTCCCAGACTTTGTAGCTTTAAGTGCTTCTCTCTTCACAGGCTTTGTGGTCTGTTGAAAACAAGTCTCCCAAAAGTACAGCACACAATTTGCACCCTCCCGACCACATGCCACTGGCATGTTTTATTCGCTTGAGACACTGTTAAGGAGTGCTAAGCAATCACTCTTCCTAGAGCCATCCAGTGCAAGTGCTGTCTGCCTTCACTGCATCACATCTTATTTCCTTGCTGAGATTATAACAATCCTCAGAACTTTATTTAGGAATATCCTGATAGCAGAATTTCTTACATGGAAGAGTTCTCTTTAAAAAAAAAAAAAGACAACACTTCATTTAAGCCCCTTAAATTTTATAAACTGGCTTGAGGTGACTTACATTATGTTGATGGGAACATAGGTCCCATGTATAAAAAATATCCCCCAGGTGTTAGCATTTAGAAAGAAATGTTTTGTAACGAGGCTGAGAAGATCAGAGTTATATTTCTCTTTCCACCAGAATTACTGTGAACGTCAGTAGATCAATGAGTTGAATAGATTTGATTAAATACAGGGTGTTTCAAAAAGATGGACCCATTATCAATTAAGGTCTATTTCAAATGGGTCCATCTTTTTGAAACATTCTGTAGAATAGAATTTGTGTGCCTGAGTTGTGTTTTTCCTAGGCAAGAATTTAGAGAGGTTTTTCTTAAATTTTTCTTTTCTAGATCTGTATGCATAAAAATTTGTTTATGGATTTATTATGAAATAAATTAATTTGGAGGTACTATCATGGGGCATTTATTTGATTCTCATTAAGAAGATCAAAACATGCTTTTGAGCTATAGACTTCAATTCTTAGTGCAAAAAGATGTTCTCCTGTACAAAGACGTATTTTTGCAAACTAATGGAGCTGGAGATTCTACTTCTGGTACATATTAACTACATTTTTCAAGAACAAACCAATTTTTCCAATTACTCCAGGTTCTTTCCACAGCTAGAACTCTGCACAACTCCCTAATGATAGTCTTTTCAATGTTATTCCCATATTCATGTGCTTAATCGAATTACATCTTTTACAGGAATACTACTGCAAGAGTTCTGTTTAGAGAGTATTTCATTACTCATAAAGTGTTAGCTTGTGCATATAGTTCGATTGTTAGTTTTGTTATTAGCTTACTGGGGTCTCTTTGTTGTTTACTTTATATTCATATTTTCTGAAAAGACCTGAAAGCCTGTATTTGTGATCCTGTAGTGAGGGACATCCTACAGACTGGAAGAAAGAAAATCTCCAATGAAGAGAGCTTAAAGTAACTAAGGATAGGAAGTAAGTAGGTGTAAAAAAGGAGAATAAAATAGAGAAAATGAGCCCAGGTTTCAGGCAAAGCAAAGCAAGATGTAGTCTGTCTAAAATCCCATGTAACTTAGGATGTTGGTGGCTAAAATGCATGTGAGTGCAGATCAGAAACTCAAACCATCTCTCCTTTACACTTGTACTCCCTCCGAGGCTCAGTGCTTGATGGTCCTGAGAAATGCTGGTTCAAGGGTCTTATGTCTTCTGCCAGACACCCACCCTGCTGTAGCCTGATATGTAGTGTGGGGCTCAGAGCTTCTCATGGACACGAGCCAGATAAACATCCACACAGACTGTCGGAACATGACCTGTGTGGCACCAGTAGCATTTTCCTGCAGACATCTTAGTAGAGAGGTGCCCGTGGTGGGTAGTATGATGGCCACTCTGCAGGTAAGTTTGGTTCTGTATCTGTACCAGATACACAGAGAAAAAGATGCTGAGCTCAGTAGGCAGTGAAGGTGGGTGTTGTCACTGCAGCAAGTGGAAGGAAGAAGTGGTATGTAGAAGAGGAAATAACAAGATTGAAAGAAATTGAGAAAAAAAAAATAGCGCACTACTTTTAACGGAAGGTATGCCACAGGGATTCTCCTCGCAATCAACAAGCCTGCCAAATAGCGTCAGGCTCCTAGTCTGTGGAAGTGGGTGTTACATTTCTTTATAGTGTTGCTGTTGGTCACAGCAGATGCAAGCTGCCCCGAGATGCGCTGCAATCCGTGCTTTGGGGTCCCACAGCAGCACAGCGTACACGAATGCTCCAGAGATTTTGCGGAGGAACTAATGATTTCTAGTGACTAGGTTGAGATCAGGTCTCCTTCCGTGTGAGCAGCCACACTCTGGCAAACAGGCTTCTGTACTCACTTAAGGAGAGCATCTCAAAACAGAGACGCCCATATTTTGTAGTTGCTTTCAAAAATAGCTTGCACGCCTTGTAGAAAACAGAAAAGGATTTCCTGATCGAAGCACAAAACTGCCAATGTATTCTATCTGTTTTCTTGCCTTTTCCCTGATCTTGATTAATACTTTTTTTCATATTTGAAAAATAAAATCCAAGAGCATTTAATGTCTGAAATGACTCTGCTATGCATCATGCAAGTGATTGAAAGAAAGGCAGAAGACTGCTGGCTTCTGAAGAACCAGTAATTGTAATGTGTTTCCCTCCCTGCAGTAAATGGGCATAAATATTCACATGGCTGGGTACGTGTGTCTAGGTAGATTATTCATACATTTGCTTTACATAGTGAAGTGTTACTATTAAAAAAAAAAAAAGCACTGAAATTTTTCTTAGTCCTTTAACTAACAGTAGTGCAGTAATACAACACTGCTGAATTTTTCAAGGCACTAATAGGTAAGTTCCTCTGCAGGGTAGAGTGGCAGAATTTAAGCGATGTTTGAATTGTTTTTCTAAGTTTGCATATACATATTGACATTGTGCAATACTGAATATATTCAGTGCATGTGCAGTAGGCTTACTTTGCTATCAGTGTGACTTCTGTGAAAGTAAAGGGGATTTTTTGAGTAAGGTCTGCTGGATTTGATTTGAAAGGTGTATATTTTATTTGCAGAAGAAAAGAGGCAAATATTAATTTTCATAGTATTATTTTACTGCTTGGTTATACTTAAATTTTCCATTAGTTTTGGAGAACAAGTGGGCACTTCTGATTTATTCTTTTTTTTAATCAAGCATTATCATTATTTGATAAGCATATCTTTCTCCTCAGAAGTAGGAAATTGCCTTACCCTCAGAGTCTAAGCCCCCTATTTCCGATTCTTTTACTAGTCAGTGGAGAAAGCTGAGCACTTCTGGAATCATTTGTCTCTGAAATCTGTCTCAGGATGCTAGGGATTTCACACTGAAATTATCTCCATTCAGTATAGAGCCTTGGAATGATCATGTTTGTCTAGGTACCAAACCGTGGCTAAAGGGAGATGGGATGAACACCCTTGTGAGTGATAGTCAATTCTTGGTGCCATGGCAGTGGATTTATGAAAAAGCAGTGTTTGACAGAATGGAGTGTGATACTGTGGGATGTTCTGTGGATTTACAGTTTCAATTTCCAATTTCAGGGAGGAGAACATTGCTATTATCAGGGAGAAATTCGAGGAAATCCTGTATCGTTTGTTGCCTTGTCAACATGCCATGGATTACAGTAAGTCTGCTGTTGCGTTTTTACTGGCCTTTGCTTATTAGTCTTTTAAGCAAAATAAAGCTGTTCATAGTAAAATAAGTGCTATTTATTTTCTCACTAGTTTGTCACCAATATTAAGTGCTCAACAATCTTTAGAAAAAATGGGCGTAATTTGAACCTTGCAAAAGCCTTGTTTGTTTGTTTTCAGAATTCACTGGCAAAACATGCAAGTTTCTTTTCTTTTTCTTTTTTCTTTCTTTTAAACTAAGGACATATGGCAGTGGCCAAGCATTTTTTATGATAACTTGTTATAGAGATAGAAGAGTAAAAGTAGCTGGAAACATCCTACAAGAATAAAACACACTGCCAGTATTGACATGAACCATTTGGAAACAGTGTTCTTTTCTTTTGCTACAATGCTGTATTTTATCTTTCTTTTCTACTCTCTTTACGGAGTAAAGTGTCAGTTTAGTTTCTCTAGTCCTATCACTTTTCTTCACAGAATTGCTAGCTTTAAGCTGTAAGCATGGGATAATACCTTTGATATAGTAAAATCTTGAAAAATCCAGAAGGAATGATATAAAATTGTGCAATAATATATTTTTTTAAAGTAAATTATTTAGTGATAATATAATTAAATTGTCTGTCATCTGTTGGTTACATGGAGCTGTGTGTTGTTTGTACAGCTTTTGGACTTGTCTACTTTTGGCACTCCTGAAAGATGCTAGTCAGGTTTTCAGAGCAACCAAGTAACTTCAGTGTCTGTTGAATCTGAGAATTACAGGATCTCAGCGCTTTCAATACTGAGATCAGCTTGAAAACTCCTGGCAGCAAGTGAGCCTGTGTGGAGATTACCTGAGCTTTGCCTTTTTCTGAGTAAGCAGGGCTTAACTGATGGAAATCTTCAGCTTGTTGTCTGTCTCCAACTATTCTGTAGTTTTGGTATCAGCCATATAAGTACACATATTTAAGTAGTGTCTTTCTTTTATATTTGTATATTCTTTGTTAGGAAGGGGGAGAATGCATGCAGAAGACTTGTCATCCTTCACTTCTCTGATTTACAGCCGCGTTTCTCTCTTTTATACTCAAGGTTGAGCAGCTCAAGAAACCTGACCCTAGTTTCAGTATGGACAGTGAGCCTAAAAATAGTAGCATCCTAATGCATCCTGAGCCACTGCAGGCTTCCATTAGCAGTGATCCATTAGGTTTTGGCCCCTGCTGACTCCTAGGAGAAAAAGCAGAAAGGAGGGAGAACCTGTATATGTCCTTTCCGGCCCTCCTTTTGTGGGTTTGTTCTTAAAAATGACCCTCCTGCTGCTCTGTATTCTTAAATTGCCTGATATTCAAATTGGTCCCTTCTAACACAGATACATGATGAAAGATGCATTTCCCCCCCCTGTATAATTCAGCTCTCCCTTGAGAGATATCTTTTTTTCTTTCTTATTTCTGATACAATAAATTTTCAGCAGAGTTATCCTTCACACAAAGTGCAATATGGAGGCTGGTAATTCCAGCATCCAGTATTAGAGAGTAATGTTTTCCTGAGCTGTATTAAACTCACGTTCTCTGACACTGTATTTCCATCATTATAACTAGCTCCTCCACAGTCGATTTTAAGTGCTCAGTAATTACTAGAAATACCAGCAATCAGAGCTTCTTATCTCCAACCACAGTTTGGAGTGTCTCACTGGAATAAGGGAACCTGGGGAGAGTTATCTTCTAATAAGTTCTGCAGGGCAGGAGTTTTGCTTTCATGAATTTCAGGAAGTGTGTAAGACAGTAGATGCCTTTAATAGAATAGCAAGCTTCATATTACCAAAGTTCATGCTAATCTCCTCTTTTACTTATTAGTATCCCTAGATATTGGTCAGTAACAGAAGAGATTTTCATACATGTGGGAAAATGTTATGTTTTTTAATCATAAATTAAAGTTGTCCTGTTGGTAATGTCTATGTTGTGGTCTTCCTTTTGTTAGTTAAATGAATCAAATGACTTGTTGACAGTATACTTAAAATTATGACTTTCTTCTTTTCCTAATGACTGTGTGAATGAAAAATGCAACCTTAACTCTGAGTGGGCCATTTTGTTTGGATTTTTTTGTTGTTTGTTTTTTGTTTTGTTTAGTTTTTTTCTGTGGGCTATGCAGTAACCACAGTTTCCTATGAGTTAACAGAAAAAACTTCGAATGCAAAACGCACTGGTTGCTGGGATATAAATAAGCCCTAGCCAGGCACGCCTGGCAGCCCTGGGTTTCCAGGCGAGTTGCAGACACCAGGTTGGTCTAGGATTTTGCTGCCCACTGGTGGTGAATAGGAAAACTGCTGTTACTACCGCAAATTAGACTTTTCACGACTACACGTACGTTTGTTTAAAGAACAACCATGATGAAAATTCAGGTTTTTGAAATGACCCGTGTTTTGGTGTCGCTTTTCCCCTAACGCATCCGTGAGTGTGTGGTTTGTTCACAGAGCACAGGACTGTTGAAGTCGGTTGGCAAGGAGCTGTGAGCACCTTGAGTGGGCCAGTCACATCTCTAGGTCAGCCGTGACTATTATTCTTGTCACTGCTAAGTGACTTGGTCAGAGGTCAGTGCTGCTGGTGGCACCAGTTGCAGGAGAAGCCATTTGCTGAAAGTGCTTTGTCTGTGTTTCAGTGAAATTGCAGTTAGAGGGAAGGAAGTTTTGCCCAATTAAGAGCTGCAGGATTTTCCCAAATCTCATCTTATTCCCAGGCTAAGAACCTTCAGCAGGTGCTAAAATATTTATCTTAAGCTGTGTAGATAGTATTTGTTTCTAAAGAAGATGCACAGGTAGTTTGAAAGGTGGAACAGCTTTAAATTGTAGATATACTCATGGTCATGCTTGATGTATGTTACACAGTCAGTAACCCAAGCTACTTCTGTGAATGGTTAACCCTGTAAGTGAATGATATTAAGAGAAGTATGCTCATCAATAGCTGTAATGGTTTACAAGCTTAATATATGCTTGTAATTCTTAATAGTCAGGAAAAGAATGACAGTATTTTACTGACTGCATCTGGGCCTGTGCAGAACCAAAATAAGTTTTGTTGATTAAAGAAAAAAAGCTATATAAGAAAAAAGGAAAAGGATCTGGTTTTATTGTTCATAATTCCACTATGTTTTTTTTTAATGCCTAAAAATTTGCTCAAGTGTAATCTAAATAAATAAATAATCTTGCTTTCATGCTCTTGTTGTGTACTATGTGCCAAGTTTGAACTTAAAGCTCATATTTATGGCCAAGCTTAAAAACCCTTAGTAGTGGCACTTTGAAAGGAACATGCTGATACAGCCTAATCCCAACCATGCATGGATGCCACTGCAATAAAGGCAAAATTATTTAAAGAAAAAGCTGGTTTGATTTAAGATCAGAATGGTAGAAATATAAGAAATCCCCTTTGGTTTTATGCTCTTACAGTGAAATGTCTGTTCTTTTAAGGTGCAATTCAACCACATTAATGCATCCTGCATTCTGTTAAAGACTAAACCTCAGTACAAACTTTACCTAAGTAAATTTCAGGTAACCCTTAATAGAAAACATCCTTGCAGGAATGGACCTTACCTTTGCTGTACATTTAAGTGGTAATGCAAAAACATCTGGTGTTACTGTCGCAGACTATTTTCACCCATTTAGGGAGCCTTAACAGTTCAGTTTGTTCTCCATTTAGAGTTGAACTGTGTGTTGGAATTTAATACAGAAAATTGGTGATTGTATGTGGGCAAAGTGGCAGGTTTTCTGAGATACATAGCAGTGTGCTTATCATGAATGACCTTCAGATTTCTGTGGTTTAGAAGATTTTATGCCATTGAGAGACCATGAGTACTTTGCCAGAACAGTGGGTATGACAGAAGGCTTGGTCCACTGTACCTATTTTCACCACAATACGTTGGAAGCCTTTCTGATGGGGTTTCTTATTGCCTTATTGTGAACACCATGTAATGTCCATATTGGTATGATAATGTATATAGCCATTAATGTTTCCTAGAAATACAAACTTAAACTAACTCAATTTAAAAAGAAAAGACCATCTCTCATAATTATTATTGCTGAAATGCCCAAAACATCCCATTATGCCCTTTGTACTTGGTACTGTATGAAATTATTGAGGAAAGTTAATCAAAACATTAAAACCTATGGATCCATTCAATTCAGTAATATTTTTACTTGGGGGAAAGGTGCCTCTTGAATGGGAATGAGGGCTCTGAACCAAATATTCGCTTGGCTGAATTAGCCAATTTTTGTGGTGTTTATATGTGTTGTAGAAAAGCTTTAGGGAAGAAAGAAGAGTTTGTATCACCACAGGAGAGAATATCTTTCTTTCTGAAGGGAAGAAACAAAAGATTGACTCAGAATTACATTCAGTTCCTGAAACCATTTTTATCTGCATTTTCTAAATATTTAAATTTTTTAAATATATGAACTTTGTATTACTTCCATTTTGCAGTACACATTTGTTTATTAATTCAGTATTTACATTTCCTGCTCTTGACAGTGGGATGTTCTATGATGGAAATCATACTTATCTTATTGAGCCGGATGAAAACTACACTTCAGATGTAAGTAGAACTTACAGTACTTCTGCTGTGTTGTTTCTTGAATACAATCATTCATAGCTACAGGGTAGGTGTAAGGCTCTGGGACTAAAGCTTCATCCCCTCATTTCCAATACATTAACCTCCTCTGTGAGTCCCCATCACCACAGACAAAAGCAGATCTCCAAAAATTAGGCAGTGATATGTTTGTATGTGTGTATTCTGTAACCCTTGGATGTAGAGCGGTGCAGCACCAGAGGGTGAATAAGGCCCCTGGGAGCCAGCAGGAAAAGCCTGTGAGTGCCCTGTCCCCTTTTCTGGCACTTCCCACTCTGGATTCATTACATCCTTCTCCTCCTGGTTCAGCCTTGACTCCAGTTCAGCAGCTCCTGTGACTCTCACTGATGTTCCCTGGGCAGCTCTCTTAAGCCTAACTCTAAGCATGCTTAGCCACTCCATTTGATGTTCTTGGGTATTTCAAATGAAGGATAATTAGCTGTGGCATTAGTGATCACATCACAGTTGGGAAAGGGAGAAGAGTATAGAGTAATGGTGCCTTGCAACTTGTATGTTCACTGCTGTAGGTATTGGATAACAAGGACCTTTGGAACTGTCTAATTAATGCTCATGAGGTGGACTAGTTTACCCAGGTTTAATACATGCAATTATTTACTATTTCAGGATGACTTCCATTTCCACTCTGTTTACAAATCCAAGTTGTTTGAGTTTCCTTTGGATGACCTGCCGTCTGGTATGATTTTTTAATATTAATGACTTATTGACTTGTTTTAGTCTAAGGCCAAATTTGTTAATTGTATTTGATAGACAGTATCCTATCAGAAGATTATCTATTTGTATATCTCTTCTTTTTTCCAATTAAATAAAAAAGCACTGAAAAAGAAAGAATCTGAAACACTGAAAGCACTGGAAAAAAACTTGAAGTGCTGAAAAAACCCTGAATCCAATGACTTAAATCTCCCCTTGACCTTCACGTTGTGATGTACGTTTCTCTTAACAAGTCATGTGGTCTGCGGTCTGCATTATATGCTAGTAGTTTTAGAAAGGAAAGGCCTGGGGTAGCCTAAAGATAATGAAAATAAATCCCATGTTGCCAGCGGTTGATAACTCCTCATGGATTCTTCCTGTTTTGAGATACAAGGTGAGTACTATGGTGTCAGTGTAAGTTTGGGAGCCAAGAACTTGCCAAATATTGTTGCTGTTCTGTGACTCTCTCATCTCCAGTCCATTCAGCATCTTTCACAGTACTGGCTGTAGCGTGGGTCGTGCATTTCAGTACAAAATTAATTTGGAGACAGAAGTGGTTTCAAGTGCAGGTGGTGATGAATCCCCACAAACAGTTTATATTGTGTATGGAGGGAGAAGAGGATTTAAAAAAAACAAGTTTTCATCTGAGAAGTTGGCTTGTTAATTGAAGCTAAAATGGCAGTATTTATGGCTATCTTCATTCTGTCAAGGATTTACTGGTTTTACAGATATGTTTTCCTCTCTACAAAATATATCCTAGATAAATAAAGCTGTCCTTTTAGACACTTTCATTTTGGTAGAAACCACCTCTAGATTAATTTCTTCAGGAGAGTTGCAGATATTGAGTCATCTCGTTACAAACAGTTTGTCCTATGGTAATGGTTGGATCTAGGGTCTTATGGTGCTGAGCACTGCCCTTAGATGGGTCCTTCCCTGGAGCATAGTGTGTGCAGGTTTCCTAATTGTTAAGCAAAGTAGAATCGTTCAGTGAGCTAATGAGAAAAATCAAGGGAAATTGGTACAAACGAGGCACCTTGATTTCAGTTCTGAAAAAGGAATCTTTGAGTCTAAACAAAACAGTATCCCAGCTTGGTGCCTATCAAGGTTTAATGCTGGGCCAGCAATTAAACGAATGACAGATGCTCTCTATTAACCCCTCTCCCTTCCCTGAAAGGGAAAAGAATAAGAAAGAGACTCTTGTGGGTTGGAAACTAAACTACGCAGCTTTAATGAAACAGTAATGGTGAAAAAGAAATTAATGAAATATATACAGATATATACACATTTATACAAATATATACAAAACCAATATTGCACTCTCCTCAGTAATGCTTATGTCACCACCGAGGCTGCAGGGCAGGATCTGAGGAGGTCCTGAACTGGACTCCTGAAGTCAGCAGCAGATGAGAGCTGGATTCAGGAATGCACAGAGTCTGGAATGCAGAGATTGGGATCAAGGGCAGATGAATGGGCAGAGTCCTCCCAGGACCCCAGCCACAGACAAAGAGAACTTGACTCTTGTGATCCCTCAAATTTATACCAAGTATGATGCATATGGGATGGGATACTTTGTTGGGTCAATTTTGGTCACATGTCTGGTCAGCTCCTCCCTGTAGGAGGGTCACAGGTGTGATCCCTTTCCTCCCTTTTGTTTCCGGAGCGTAAGAAGTTTAGCAGAACCAAGCAGTGGCCTTAGTTCTGCACACCATTCTCCAGCAGTAACTATAGACATCAAGCATTATCAGTCCTAGAAGCAGACATTGGAAAACGTGCTGTTAATTTCAGCAACAGTGGTTACTTGGAAGAGACTTAACTGAAAAATAAAATTACTAAAAGAAAATTGGTTCTGTCCTGGCTGAAAATAGGACAGTGTCTCACATCCTCTGCTCATCCTAGGTGAGATGGAGGAGGCATTGCAGTAGAGGGGCAGCACAAAAGGCTCATGCAGTGCAGGACATTGACATCTGTATCATGAAGCTTCCTATGTACTTGTGCCTTGGACACCTACTGTGGTTCCTCCCTGTACTTGTAGAGATGGCAGTGTAAGGAGAACAATTTATTGAACATAAGGCCAAGTAATAAAGTGCATCTTTTATCACACTTTCTTAAGGATATGTCATTTGAAAAGTTGGAAATAATGCAACCACTGCTGAGTTTAAAATAATTCTTCTATCTCGGGTTGTTATAGTAGGAGACTACTGCAGCTGGTATTTAGTAGATCTCTATCAGCTGTCTATAAGATTTCCTAATAGTGGAATTTTATATTTTCAAGATTTTGGAATAAAATTATTTTCTGCTTTAAAAATGATTAAAAGGAATTAATTGCAAGTATAATACCCCAGTTTCACCTTCACCACAGCTTCTTGATTTTTTAAAAAACCTGTCTAAATATGGCATCATTTTTTCCCCAAAAATCCAGATATGCATGTACAGTTTTGATTTTACTGTAATTACCAAGTAAATAGTTGCTGGCTTTGCTGCATAATGCCTGGCATGTGACACAATGGAAGATGCTGCCCTTAGATTGAATAAGCATCACAGGATTGTAGAAAAGATTGAAAAGGAAATTTAATTGTGGAGTGCTAGCAGTCTTAATTATACAAGTATTTGACATGTGGATAAGAGCTATAAGGTGCTAATATTCTGTGGCTTTATGTTTAAGTGACCATATATGGAGAAATAAACTTTAACTCACAGTCTGCTCTTCCACATGCCCATACTTCCTTTTGTAAAACTGTTTGGAAAGGTGTTTCTGAGGTTTGTAGTGCAATTTTTAATATATGTAGTAGATTATATTCTCATTAGGAATCCCACCATTTTTGTCGGTGGTTATTCAATTTATCTCTAAGTCATTCTTCATACATAGCCAGAGCTTCAGAGGATGAGGGCAGTCCGCATCAACTTCTGCTTCCCCACCCTTCTCCCTGAGCTCTGTTGTTTATCCCCCAATCTGCTGCACATCCTGCCCCACCTTCTCCTTTACTCCTCGCACATGCTGCCCCACCAGTGTCTCTGCTTGACACTGCCTCTTCCCTGCAGGTCTGGAGAGTGCTGACTGTTGTCTTGACTTTTCTTTGTTTGTTTTCTTTAAACAATATTTGTAATTAACTGCTAATAATATTGTTGTGATTTTTTTCAAGTACTACAGCAGAATAATTATTAGTAGTAGGTTATGTCACTGCTGTGCTAGGTTATGTCATCAGAATTTCTTATATTCCTTACTACTTTCATATTTTATCAATTTGCCCAGCCTAAGGAGATCTTCCTTGATGTCAGGTTTTTCTTCTTATCTTTAAAAGAGCCTGTGTGTAAGCTAAGATTTCCACTCAGCACTGTGGTAGGAATAGACTGGCTGTATAATCAGCTTCAATATTGATGTCAGAAAGGAAAAAAAAATCAAGTAATAGGCATTACTCAATATTGGTGATAGTAAAAGCACACACTGTTATACCACAGTTTGATAACAATGTACTTTTTACATTATTTTGATACTTGAGTATTAGAAAAAAAAAAATTTCAGAAAAGAATAAATTGCACTGTACTTTGCAGTGGTCTGAGGACGTAATGAGGACTTTAAATAAGGAAAGCTTGCATGGATGACTTGGCATTCTTAGAGCATTTGACTTCATAATTTAGTAGACTATTTTTTCTCACAGTCCATATTGAGACATATAGTGCCCTGGCATGGTCTTACACAACATTATATAATTGAAGGTGTTGTTTTTCAAATAATGCAGAACAGATGTCCTTTTCTTTTGAGGCCACTTGAATCCTCATTACACTTTTTCAAGGTAATATGTTCCCATCAAAATTTCCTCTAGGCTTTCTCAGTTATCTGCATTTTCTGTGATTTTGCTGGTCATGTTCTTTTGCCTGAAGGTCCCTGGCTGGAAGTGCACCCTGTGTGAATTCATCCAGCTTGTGAGTTATAGTGCAGTGTTAATGTGTGTTAATGTGTTAACGTTAATGGCTGCATCATTCCCCTCTGGAGATGACTGACTTCAGATGGTGGGTAAAACGATTGCATTTGCAAGTAAAGTTATCCGAGACCCTATATACACATAGTAAATTATTATTTTATTGGTGGAAAAGTTGTATTTTTACCAGTTTCATTAACAACAATATAAAACCTGAAATGACAGGTGGAGACCCATTTGTGTGGCACTAGAACACAGGCTAAATTAATCAACACAAGAAAAGCATAATAAAAAACAATTTTGTAGAAACAAATTGTGAGCTCTAGAGACTGCAGGTCTTTAAGCAATAAACAGGGACCCTTGGGTGTGATTTAATTTATGTTAAGTCCTTTTTGTAAAGAAAATCCTGAAGTACACTGATGTAACCATGAAAACATTTTTAAATGAAGGGCCTGTGATTCTCCAGGCCTCTCCATAAAAAGATATCTGCAAACTTCACGTACGAAAATGACAGTATAATACCCAAGATTTAGCCAGGACAATAGCAGTTACTTATACTTTGCTTTCCTCGTTTGTCTTATTAGTAGCTAGCCACTCCTGGTTAAGATTAGCACTTATGCCTAGTAATTTTTTGTCAGATGGGCAATTCAATTTCCTGTTTTAAGGTTTTGCTGATATGGCAGCCCTGTCAAATTCCTGTAAGCATTATTTTTAATCTGATTATTTGAACCTCGTGCAGAAATTGCACAGTTACTGTACGGCAGGTGGGAGGGAGATGGAGTTGTGAGAAACTTACGTGTCTCACCAGTGAAACTGAACTTTTCAGGATTTTGTACACCAAAAGCTGTGTACAAAGGTATGTGAACTGGAAGTCCCTTAATTTATAGAGCTCATACAGTACTGTCTAATTCTCAGCAGGCTTGATAAAATCACTCTGGAATACTGAAATCAGTTTTCAGTTCCTGCAGACTGAAAGGATGTCCAAAGCTGCAGAAAGCACAAAGGTGGAAAAGTAGTCAAGGGAAAAAGATGTAGTACAAAATAAGCAACTGCAAAAATTTAATCTACGTGTCTCAAAAAAAGATCTTGGGGTTATGTGAATAATAAACATGTTTTTACAAGATATGGAAAGAGATTTCTGTTGTATAGGGAAAAGTGAGGCAGAGCCTATGAATCTAAAATTAAAGATGGAAAATTACTTCTTGAACATTAAAAAGGGTAAGAGCAAGTATTATCTTGTGCTTAGTTTATAATGTGTCCCTTTCCATGAGTGGCTAGTAATAGATTTGGTGAAAGGGATTTGGCAAAAGAATAAACTACTTAATGCTTATGAGTAAAGGTTTAAGAACTTGAAGACACGGTGGGATTAGTAGGGAGGAATATTGTATTGCCAAAATCTCGTAAGGTTTCTCCCAACTCTAACATACTGTATTTTGTGAATATAATAGTCTTAAAGCATTAATTCTGTCTTCCATGCTCTTCTTATTAATTTAGGTAGCTATTGTGAGAGCTCTATGAATGTCTGCTGAATTTCCAAAAATGTGATTCACTCCATGGAAGCACTGTGCTAATAATATTACATGCCCAGTGTTGGTGAAGTTTTGGCGTAGAACATCTGCTGTACTTTCTGAAGTGTGACACCCACAAATCATCTGTTTCAGCAGATCCAGATTATCACTAGTAGAGTTTTTAATAAGAACCCTGCTACTGGGAAGCCCTGTAGCGTTGCCTCCTTTCTAGCTGAAAACATGAAAAAATGAGCTGTTACCACATCTGCTATGCGGAAGAATGCCATACTACTGCCATGCGACATCAGGGTCACTAATTGTTGGGCTATATCCTTGTAAACATTCATGTATTTGCCTGTGTTTTCTGCTTAGAGTTCTCGCAAATGAATACTACATCGCAGAAGTTTGTTGTAAAGCCAAGACACAAAAGAAGTAAGAGGCAGGTATGTGCCAATATGCTTGTTTATAAGTAATATGACATCAAATTTGTTTTGTGTCTGCTGAATTGATTTATGGATGGAGTCCTGCTGCTGGTTTGGCATGAGGTCTTGATATTAATACAGATATTACAAAAAGGAGTATCTTAACATTGATAAAATTTTGTTGAGTTCTCTTGGACATTGCGTACCTGAAGAGTGCTAAATTGCAAATGAAAAAGTAGCTAAAATATTTTCTCTCATTTTGGGTATAGAGTTGTATCAGAAACTCCCAATTAATGAGTCATTTACAAACGTTTGTATGTTGCAATGGTGACAAGTAGCTGCTTTATCTCACTTGATTTTGATTTAAAATAAATATTTTAAACTGAGAGTTCATTCCCTGTTTATTAACGTGGGGGAGCCACTAAGCACAGATGTTTGCATGCACTCTGGAAAGATAGCAGCAATTCTATGGGTTTGAGGAATGGGGCTCAAATGATGGTACAGGTTAAAACAAAGCTGAGTCAGCAAGGATGAACAGCACAGGCAAAAATGAAATACTGAGAGCAGTGGGAGAGAGGGGAGGACATGACTATGACATCTCTAACTGATACAAGCTTTTCAGAGGCAAAAGAGAAGTGAGAAAGCTGTTGTAGAAATTCCAGAAGTCATTCCTGAGGGTCTTACTTTATATCAGGTGGTTTGCTACCTTTTGATAAACTAGCCATTACTCTGCATTTTTAAATCATAATGATGTAACAACTCTCCTGGAAAATCCAGGAAAATGAGAACATCATGAAGAAGCACAGTTGTAATTGTTTATAAAAGCAAATTAAACATAAAACAGAGGTGAGTACTGCATTCACTGTGTAAATCGAACAGCTGTGAATAAATAATAGAATTGTTACTGAGATTTTTCATGAAGAATGCAGGTGGGATCCCTTTGTGGGAAAAAAAAAAAGGTTTATAGCTGACAGAAGTAATTTTTAGACATACAGGCCCTATAGAGGATTCTGTTTTAAAGAAACCAAACTTGGAATTAGGTGAGTTGAAAGACTTGATTTCATTGTTTAAAGTCATTAAAATATCCTGGTGGAGGTGAAAGAATTTTTAAAATGATGCAGCTCAGCATCAAAAGTTTCATCAATATCTGAGACCGGAATTAAGACAATAGAAAAAATGTATGCATGAGAAGTTTGGTTTCTGAAGCCATTTCTAGTTACCAGTTACGCTCTTTCTGTACTCTGTTAGACACTCTTACAGCTGTACTCTCTCCATAGGTTCATCAGATTCCACGTAGTGTTGAAGAGGAAACAAAATACATTGAGTTAATGATTGTAAATGATCATCTAATGGTAAGACTGACACACTTCAGCATCTTACAGTTGTCATTAACATCAAATTGTCTTCACTGGTCCATAAAGGATAACGATAAAGAACAATATATGGCCAGATTAAATTCAGTATGCCCTTAAGAGGAGAGATTATAGTCTCGTTAACCATTGATGAAGTTGCCTCTGAATTTTGGCAAGGTAACTTCACCAATAATGCAATCAGGCTTGAATATCAGAAAGAAGAGTCATAAATTAAAGCTTTGTGTCATGAAGTAACTAATAGCAGTGTGACTTACGTGGAGTACCAAACCCAAACATTGAAATGGGCTTATAAATTAGTACAGTGAAAATATTTCCTCTAATGTCTCTAAGCATCCTAAACTTTGAAATTTTAGTTGCAAATAGAGACTTGAGTAGTATACTTACTTCCCTTTGTCCATGTGCTTCATTTTGCATTTATTTTGTAGGTTTTTCATTTCATCCTTTCTGCCATTTTTAGTTTCACAGTCCTGTCCTTCTGTTTTTTCAGTAAGTGTAGTAGTAAGTGTAACCTCCAAATTTTGGTGGATTTTTCCCTATCCCTACTTGAAACTGTGCCTTTCCCACCCCCTAGCTGAAGGGCACTTCTTGCCCCACTGAAAGATCCTAACTTCCAGAAAAAATGGACAACTTTCACTCCAAAATAGTTTTTTTTTCCTGCAAATAGGAGTGTCATCTTTTCAGTGTCATCTTTATACCATTTCATTACAGATTTCAGTAAATGTGTCATTTTAGTCTGATTGCTAAGGTTATTTGAACCAGTTACTGTGGCATTATTTGAATGTGAAGTTGTACATGAAGAAATTCAGAAGATGGCTAAAGAGAGAGAATTGAGAAAAATAGGAAGTCTGATAGATTAAAACACTGATGCGGGCACTCTTGGGGTAACATCTCTGAAGGAGTCTTGACTGTGGAAGTTGTGTTGCTAATTTCTGTGTTGACATTTGGAATTAGCTTTAGAATTGCCAATAGTAGAGATAATCAAGAGATTAACAATATGTTCCTGTTCCTATAGCATTTTTCAGTAAAGATCTTGGAGTACTTTCCAAACAGGAATTAACAAATCCTCACAACAGCTGTTGTAGAGCATATCAGTAATGTGCATTTCTGACCAATTTTTTACTATTCCTCATTAACGTTACATTCAGCACAGGAGAGCAAACCTTGCACAGAGGTTTTACTGCTGATGTAATTGCTTTTTACTTTGTGCTTTTTCGGAAATGGACCTTATTTTTCTGAATCTGTGTAGGTAACTTGTCTGTGTTTGTTTCGCAGTGTAAAAAGCACCGCTTGTCAGTCGGCCATACAAACAGCTATGCTAAATCAGTTGTGAACATGGCAGATTTAGTAAGTATCACTCAACTAAATGTTTTTTTATGTGTGAAATGAGTCATATGATTCTCCTTCTGACAGATTCAGGAGTTGTCGGTTCATGGTATATCTAATAATAACATATGTGAAGATCACAAATTTTCATCTAGAACCACAGTCAGTCACCTATAAAGCCTTTGTCTAACACAAAGCATTAGAGATTTTTTATGGCTTCAAACATTTAAGTGTCCCACTGGATCAATCCCTTGAGTCTGTTTTAAAGAGCACCTTAGATATGACAGTTTTTAACACAGGATCCCTATGTTGGCAACCTGAAACACAAAAGACAATCTGAAATTAGAATGCACTAAAATTTACCCAGAAAAACGTGCATTTGAGTAAATGAGGTTGAGTAAGGACATACAGGTGGGTTACGTGGATTATATTTGTGACACTAAATTGGATGAGCTGCTGGCTCTTGTACTGCACCCCAGAAAAGTATTACCAGAAAAAGAAAAATGTGATTCCCACTCTTCAAAGTATTTGGTGTGGAGACTTAACCCCCAGCATTGAAACGATGGCCCTTTTCTTGTGATACAGCCAGCATGAGGTTAAATACTCCTGTAGAGGTATGTAACAATGAAAACTGTGGTCTTATAGATAAATCTTTCGTATAAGAGAGCCCTTGTGTGTCACTGGGGTGAGCTGAATGTTATAAAAGACTCATGAATTCCAAATCCTTGAACTATTTGTAATGGTTCTGTAGTAATTTTTCTAAAATCCCACGTTCTGTCTATGTACCTGTGCCTGTGTAGGACCTACAAGGCATCTTTTTGCAAGCTGAGAGAGCTGATTGAAGAAATAGGCCTAAAATTTAGACTTTACTTTATTTTCATGTTTGGCTGTTGGTTTTAGGGGATATAAAATCACCTGGGTGAACCTAAAGTGTGCTAGAACAGCTAAATATTTAGTTATGTAAAAATGCAAGCTATTACAAAAAAGGGGTAAAACTCACCTTTATTCTATTTGACATAATATATTTGTTCATTCTGTTAATGTACTAGATATATAAAGAACAACTTAACACCAGGATAGTATTGGTTGCCATGGAAACCTGGGCTACTGATAACAAGTTCACCATATCTGAAAACCCCTTGGTGACCCTACGTGAGTTTATGAAATATAGGAGGGATTTTATCAGAGAGAAAAGTGACGCAGTTCACCTTTTTTCGTACGTAACCTTGTGTGATGTTTTATTACTGGGTTTTTTTCTTTCCTTGGGGGTTGCTTATCACAAGTGGCTGACGCATCTCCTTTCTTTTGTGTGTGTAATCCACAATAATTCAGAAAATAGTGTTTCTGATGGGGAGGTGGGAAAAACTTAATGCACAAACTGCCTGCCAGTGCAACTACAGGTTTGACTCTGATTTTAGTTTTAACGTACTAAGCCTGAGCTGCATGCGCATGCATCCTTGGTTGTTCTGTGCAATTACCTACTCTTGCAAGCGCAGCTGTCTGGAAGGTGATGCATGGTTCCACCTCAGAGGTTGGCTTTTTCGGCAGTAGAGCACGGACAGTCCTGTTGTATTATTTCAAATTATTAATATTACTGTTTTAAACCCAATGTTTCCTGCTTAAAAAGCACTATGGCCTGCTTTACTTTGTTGAATGACCTGCATGCTTGCAGGATTACTGAAGTGTTTCAGGTCCTCAAAACAATTTGCTCTCTAGAGAAACACATGCTATAAGAATAAGCTGGGATGAATGTTATTTTCTCTAAATCTTTTAGCTGTTTTGAAAATAAGATTGATATAACAAAATATATCTGCAAAAATAGAGTAGAAGTTCATGGCTGAGATTTTTGATCCACACGAGACAGGCTGGCTGAATTTCTCTGTTGGAGTCTTCACCCCTCTCTGGTGACTGTTGTAGGAACCTATATGAATAAACTTAACCTAAACACCTCACTTCCACATAACTCCGGTAGGATGCCATGATATCCAGCCCCAGTATCCACACTCTCAGAATTTTTGCATGTGTTTAATTACTGTCATCAACTCCTGCCATCAAGAGAGCTAGAAAGACCTGCAACTGGTGCTTGCAGAATTTAGTTTCTTCATCTGTAAAATGGGAATCAGGTTTTCTCACATCCTTTGTGTATCTTCTCTGGTGATATTGTAAGGTCTGTGGGGGAAGTCTTGTTCTTATGAATATTTGTGGATTGGGTAGGACAAGGAGGGCCCTATTTGCCCTGTGACTAGGACTCTGGCTACCACTGTAATGCTAGTTTCAGTGCTGTTTGTAACACCACCACTCGTGTTTGGGGTATTACATTCATGGACTGTTAGAAATACCAGTTTCTGAAATTGTTCCTGTGATTGAGACATGGCTAAGCTGGGAGGTGAGGTTGGCTGCTGTCATGGTACCCTGATTACAAATGAACTTCTGCCTTCAGCACAGTTAGCCCATTGTGTTGTTTCTTGATGTTTTTCTGTTTTCATTCGAAACAATTTGCTGTAGCTCAGATGGATCAGTATTCTGAAGGGGAGCAGAGTATCTTTTGTCTCCAGTAACTGGTGTTACTTCACACTGAAGTGATGATTAGATTTAGGCTTGGAGTGAATCTGTCCCTTTGAGATTCACTGAAGTTCCAGGGAGTTTTCACCTGACTATGTATCAGGGAGCCACTGATGCATCTCCTTTTGAATTTTGCTACATCAGCATTGCCCAGCTAGATATGTGTCTTTTCACTAGTCATCCATGTGTTGGCAGCATGGTGGCCTCTCCTACACTCTGCCAGCAGAAGTCACTTGCTGCAGTACTAAAACAAAGAAAAGGCCAGTGAGATTCAGGTGGTTTGACAAAATAGTCCCTTTATGCTTTCTTATATTAGGTAGTCTAAGAAGGAGGAGGGAAGGTGGTATAACTTTTCTGGAGATAATTTGTCATGTGAGGTTTGTAAGTGGTTGTCTGTTTTTCCCATTTTGTTTTTGCATAGTTTGCAGCATAGTGGTGGCAGCCAGCATTTGCAATGCCTGTATTTCATTTGAAAATCAGAAAGTAAATGCTGGAATGGATAAGTGCAAAAATCATGGGCTGAGCAGGGTAAACTTTCTTTTCTTTTCCTTTTTGTCAAAGGGGGAGTCGATTTCAGAGCAGTCGGAGTGGTATAGCCCACACTGGTGGAATCTGCTCCTTGCTTAAAGGCGGAGGTGTGAATGAGGTAGGTGGGGATACTGGTATCAGCAAAAGGTGGTGGAAATTTATCTGCACAGAATTTTATCAGCACAGACATGTTCCTCAGAATATCTTGCTGCTTTGCTGGTGCAGAATTTTAGTGCAGCTCTGTAGAAGAGATGTCTCAGTGAAGAGTGATGAGTGAATAAAGTCAGATATGGATTCAAATACACTTTTCAGCAGATTCTGCAATATCCTGTCATTCATACTTGCAGCCAGAATGGCAAGAAAGAAATAGACTTCCTCTTACTTAACTTGTCCATAAGCCAGCCAGTTTTCCTCACTTGTCCATTATTTAGCTGTTCTGGAGTAAGAATGGTAACACTGTGCATCTGTTTTTGCCTTTTATTGCCTTGAAATGAGAAAAATTTCACTTGTATCTGAGATACCTGCACGTAACTGATTACGCTTACAACCTTGCTTGTTTCTTTCAGTTTGGAAAGCCAGACTTAATGGCAGTTACTCTGGCACAGACCTTGGCCCAAAACATTGGCATTTTCTCAGACAGAAGAAAACTTATAAGTGGTAAGTTTGTTTGCTTTTTCACTCTGTCTCAAGAGAAAATCATAAAAGCTGGAGGATCTTATCAGTTTCTCTCTGATACGTAATTTTTCCCTATGTTTCTCACAATGTTGGAATATTTTAATTTTTCTCGTAATAACATGAAAAAACTGCCATATTTTTAGTTTTCCTCTATTTAAATGCTGTGATATCTCGCTGCCCATAACTCCTGGTAGCACTGGTTTCACCATTTCATTACAAATAAATCATAAATGTGTCTGCTACTTCCTTTCATTTCACAGAGATCAATGTCACACTCGCAGACTGAATAGCTGCCATCTTATGGCACAAAGGTATAAACATTATTAGACCTGAGGATGATGAGGAGCCACCTCAGTCCTGTAACTCGGGATGGTTTTGACGGCATAGCTTTTTCCCTGTTTGCCTTGTAGTTTACCCAAAACTCCTGTATTTGCCACCCTACTGCTACCATTTCTTAGCTGTAACCTTGGGATTCAACTTCTTAGTATCCCCTGTTTACCTGCAATGCCTTAATTCAGGTCTCTGCCCTACCTCCTTACCCCCAAACAAGCACCTCACCCTCCCTGCTTCCATATTATATGATGTCTCAGCACGTGGAGAACAATAGATGATTAAAATAATAATACATTTTTGAGACAATTTAGATGATGAATTAGAATGCTTAGTTATTGGATCATGTGTACTTATGGTGAATTTTGTTTTCAAACATTGTAAAACAGTATATAATGCAGAGTTGCATCTGCATATAAGGGTTTTTGCAGTTCACATAATTTTATTTTCAAAAATATTCAGAAATGTAGGATGGATGCTCAGTATTAATTTTCATGTTCAGTATTAATTTTCCAACTGGATATTATTAACCTGATATAGAGGCAGGATAAAAGTGAAAATTATAATAGTGATTATTCCTTTTCTTAGGGCTGAGCAGAGGGGCAGAACACAGTTTTGGAGGGGAAGGAGGAGAACGGAACTGCTAGGCAGAGCCTTGTTTCCTTTTTAATTCTAGTTTTAAAATGGAAGCAATAAACTAATGTTCATATATTGCAGTACAGCAAATTGCAGAAAGAGAAAGATGAAACTATATGTGCAGAGCATATGTGCAGAAATAGACACAACTTTGAAAGCAGAGAGCTAAGAACAGAGCAAAACAATCCCAGGCAGCCTAGCAGGGCAGAAGGGATGGCTGCCTTCTGCTCTGCCAAGCAGTCGTGTGGGGAGGGAGGCAGGCAAGTTAGGGAGGGACAGCAGAAGAAGAAGTATTCTGTATTTAAATATGAAATGGAATTGACTATAGTGTGATTTTTGTGATAAGAAATGTATTATTTTGAACTCACAAGACTCAAAATTGAATTTTTTTATATTTTTGTTGTTGTCAGGTGAGTGTAAGTGTGAGGACACGTGGTCTGGATGCATAATGGGAGACACAGGGTAAGTCACTTCAGTAGAGGAAAGTCATGTCCTTCATACAGTGACATGAAGGAAAGGTGTGAAAACGTTTGTGTTTTGTGGTTCAGCAGAATATTTTCTATGAATAATTTTTCAGAAAGTAAGATTATTATCTGTACTACATACATAGAAAAGACACTTTCAAAGAAGTATGTGAATAAGTGAGTTAATGAGAGGACATGTGAGGCTTTTTAGTGACTGATGATTTAACTCACAAAGCACGGGGCTCAACAGCCAAGCCAGGTCATTGTAGAGAAGCAGAAGCACGCTTAGATTCTTTTCTCCTGCAAGTTTGCTATTGAGTTGTGAGAACAAACAATGACACATCCTAATTCTTGAAATACCATTATTGAATTGATTAAGTATGTTTCATTTTCAATGTTTCTGTTGGAATCTTTCATCTATATCTATAATTTTTTATCCTCCAGTTTGTGTGATGTTAGAAAAACTGCTCCCATTGGAGGCTGAATATGCTTATACCCACATATAATATCACCTGAGATATTTTATCTGAAGACTAGCAAATCAGCAAATTTTTGCTGCTGGATGAAATTTGATGCTTTGTAATGTGTGTATTCAGACCTTAATTCTTCATATTACAGGCCTGTTTTTTTGTCATATACATGAATTAAACTATAATCTAGTGTTAGATATAGACAATGCTTTCTAAATTAATTTCAAACTGACTTGCAAATTTTCACAATAGTTTTGTAGTCAGAACAATTTTGAATGAAGAAGCATATTTCATTGAAAGCTCTTTGGAAGTGTGAATGTGTGGCTTTTTCACCTTGTCTACCTAAAAACATGCTAGATAGCATTTTTCCAATTCTTTGTCTGTTAAAATGCCAGTCTGAGAAACGTTCTTGATGCTTGTAAAAGTGATTTCTTATCTAATGGTCGTTAAATTCTTTATCTGAAAACCAAACCTTTCAAATCATTAGGTGCACAAAAAAAAGCTTGTATTTACATACCTATTGAAGGATGGTGAATCCCACATTCCCTGTAGTCTTTAGACCTAAATCATAAATGCTAGAGATGGAAAAGACCAATCATGGTTTGCAAGTCATCAGTCCCGGCAATACAGGATTGTTTTGTACATCACTTCTGCTAATATTTTTTTAATCCAGTTATGAGTTGATACAGTAAAGCTCTTGAACAGGTTGCCCAGAGAGGTTGTGGAATCTTCCTCATTGGAGATATTCAAGAACTGTCTGGATGCAGTCTTGTGCCATGTGCTCTAGGATGACCCTGCGTGGGCAGGGAGGTTGGACCAGATGACCCTCTGTGGTCCCTTCCAACCTTACTGATTCTGTGACTCCAAAATCTGTTTAAAGCATAAGTACTTTCATGACTAAGGACCTAAATACAAAAATCACTGAAGTTACTTTGGCAAAAATTCTTTCCCTGTGGAAAGGGTCCATGTGAAGATTCTCTGTGTCATATTGTTTTTAGGTGGTGCGCTGTGCCTTAGGTTGGCACTCTGTACCCGAATTAAATTTATTCAGTGGGGCACATGAAAGAGGGAAGCCAAAATTTTAGCTGAAGTTTGGTAGAAGTATGTTTTAAAATGGCATAACTCATTACATGAAAATTCTGTGGTCCAGAAGACCAATTTCATCTAAGAGAGAAATGAACTATAAGCAATCTTTGTCTCCTACAGTATGTACTGGAAGAAATGAATGTGTTTCTGAGATTGGGCTGATTAGCATAAAAGGTCATGTTTGTGAGAACTACATACTGTGTAGTAGGATCTGTGGTATTTTCCAGGAAATAACTTAGTGAAATGTTTTAGACCTCTCACTTTCCATGAGCCCTGTCATTGTTGAAAGTTCTTTGTCATTTACTAAAATGATTTACAGATTAGATAGAATTACAACAGATAGTCACTCTGATTCTGAACAGTGTGTTTTTGTACTTTTTCTAAAGTATAACATTATATGTGGTCCCTTCTTTTGAAAAAAAAAGAAAATACAGTTTAAAAAACACTAAAAAACACCTTTTTTCTGTGCAGGTATTACCTTCCAAGCAAGTTCTCCAAATGTGATATTGAAGAATATCATGAATTTTTAAACAACGGAGGGGGAGCCTGCCTTTTCAATAAACCAACCAAAGTAAGCATTAACTTATTATTGAGCATTGCTTCTGTTCTATTTCTAATTTAAATCAAACCAAGAAGGATGAAAATTATGTTGGAAAAAAACCCTAACCTTTAATTTTGATATTTCTGACTCTCTCTAAGTTCTAGATTTTCTGGTGACATATGAGTGAAAACAGCTGATTTTAGTTCATAGTAATTTGAAAATTATATTTAAATAAATTTTTAATAACTGGTTGCATGTCCAACAGAGTTCTCATAGGCTTTGATCTGGAACCATCTCTTACTCAATTTGTTCAGACTATTGTATTCATTATACAGTATGTTGCTGAATTTATTTGCGAGGTTTCAAGTGTCTTGGTAAACTTTTTGCACAGCTTGAATTCTAATTTTTGTTGAACTGATGTCTTTTTGATACAAATCTCTGGAAGCTGAAGTAAGATTGCTTTTATTTCACATCTGCTCCAAGATGAAGACACAACTCCTAGAACCTGCAGGGAGTGCATTGCTGTGCAGCCCAGCAGCTTTGCAGGCACTGATGGTTACAAGTGATTGTGATATTCTCCCTGTTTGGACAAGGCAAAGTTTTAGAGTGGCTCTCAGAACAGTTTGAAAGCTTGGACTAGTTTTTCTAAAGCTGGAAGAAGCGGAGCAGAAGAGAAAGCCCTGAGGAGTAGGTGACAGATACTAGGAGAGCTGGTGGCTGCTGGGTGCCTGTCACACTCCTCATTCTCCAGGCACTGTCCACATGGTCCCCATCACTGTCACCAGGGTCTGTCATCCTCTGATCCGCATGTGCTAGGGGAGAAACATGTCTGGTGAGGAGTGGGGATCATCTTAGCCCTGTGTTAGCTCCTTCCAGGCCAGCACGTGTGGCTCTGCACAACCATGCCTTGGGTTGGGTAGTCCCCCAGACAGGGAAGGCTGGCAAATCCCTACTGGACTCTGGTCCTCAGCGCTGAGGTACCTTGCTTCATTTAGCAGGATGCATTACCTCCCTAAAGGCTTCAGGGCGGAAGAGCTATGAAAGCTTTGGGACCCATTTAAATGACTGACCCATCCCTTCCAAATTTGGTTCTGAAGTATGAAATCAGAGGTCTGGCTGCATGAGTCTTGCGCTGAGGGAGAAGTGGGGAATCTCTTCAGATATCTCTTCAGATAGTATTCGCCTTTGCTTTGCTTGTCTCAGTTTTGGCCTGCTAAACAGGTATATAAACGTGAAGGATGCAAAGAGTATGAAATTATTAACTGAGACATTTAAGGGAGATAAATGCGTAACGAGGCTAATGAAACTCCAGCCAAGATGCAAGCACTTCTACAACAGAGGATTTGCAGCAGGGTTTCAGTATATTCCTACTCCATTTACTGACTCAAGTGTTAAAGTGCAAAGTAATCAGGATAATGATCTTGATTGTTTTCAATATATAATCAATGTTATCATCTATTTAATGGCTTAACTGTCTTTCAACAAGCAAAGTAAAGGGGTTAAGGCAGAAAGACAGTCCAATGTGGAAAAAAAACTTTGTAGCTGACGTGGTCACAGATGTAAAAGAGAAGGTTATTTCTGGAGTGATTCACATTCCTCCTGGAGCAGCTGAGAGAAAGTGGATGTTCCAAGAGCCACAGAATTTCAACAAATGCTAGAGAGGAGAAGAGAAAGCATCAAATCTGGATAAGCTGAGTCTGCTTATCTCTCAAAGGTCTTCTTTTCATGGACGAATGTATTATTAAAATCAGAGGGAAAGCACTGTAAATCATTAATAAGATTTCTCATTCTTTAAAATGCACCTGCATTTTAGAAGTTTGCTTTTTCCCCATCTCATTTGCTGAATGAATTGTTTCCATAGTTTAATGTGTCTTCTTTGGGCTTGTTTTAGTGATTATGTTCATTTACACATCTGTCACTTGGAAAAAAACAATTACTCTCATCTCGGTTTAGATTTACAACATTTACAATTTTTTCTAGTGGCGTGTGGAAATGTGAAAGTTATATGTGGAAGTCAGGGTGATTGAGACTCTTTTATGTATTGTTGTTTGGGTTGGTTTAAAGTTATTGCCAATGGATGACTGTCTAATTCACAAGGCTGACAAAGACATCTGTTTCCTAACAAAAGTGGTGAAACAGAAACTTACTTTTGCTTGTAAAGAAATGTGAGATAAAGGAAAACTGATGTGACAAGGTGCAGTGTTTGACAGTGCTCCACTGTAAGATCAGCTGTGATCCTAAAAGTTGCATCAATGGCTGCTGGAGCAGATTGAGTGTATGCTCTTTTCAAATGAATGGGTAACTTGTATGATTTTTGGGGAAAAGTTACCCAATTGGCTTTTCATGTTTATTTTCTTCCATTTCATATTTAACTGTCCCCAAGCACTGCAGCAAATTGGCCCAATGTTTTAAACAGGACCCTCTGTTACTGCCATCTATTTGTCTGTATTCTGCACCACGCCTAGAGGTACTGCAGAAGTTAAGATGTCTGGAAAATATGTAGGAAACAAGCAGTTTTAACAGCTCTTTGATAATTCAAAAGGACAATTGCTTGCTTACATTTAACATAACATTTTACTTACGCATTTCATGCTGCAGTCAAATTTCCTTTTCAATAGGGGGGATCTAATAATAGCACATCAGCCTGTATCACAAGCCTCAGGCTGGTTTGTGGCACAGTGAAGTACGCAGGATGAGGCTCCATCCGGTGGGCCACTGGCAGATACGCAACAGCCAGAGAAAAATGAGTGATGTACTTGTGCAGATGGCTCGTAAACAGAGTGGTTTCTGGAATGTTCCTAGTTTAATCGGAGAACTTGGAGAACAATCTGCAAAATTTTGCTTGATGACACACTTATATGCCTTGTTAGTTATGTAATAAAAGTACTCCTATGTTTTGTTATGCTCAAAGGAGAGAAAAAAAAAAAAGAGAAATTATTTTCTTTTTGAAGAATTACCTCTAGAAATTTTAAGAAAATGGAAACAGTGAAACTGGAAATAAGAGTATGGGTGTCCGTTAAAAGATAACATGGCATGGATCCTATGTGTAAAATGGTTAATGAATCTTATGTCTGGGAAAGTTCTAGTGCAAATATACAGATTTAGATGTTTGAAGTTACAATTTAGTGGGGAGGCTGAAGGGAAGGGGGGAGGAAGCCTCACCAGCTATATTTTTTCATCTGCCTGTGACACGTGCTTATGTAAAACTGCTGAAAGTTTCCAACTGTGGTAGAGAAAAAGAGAAAGAAAAAGCATCTGACTGCAACAAAAACTGACAAAGAAACTCAGACTCTCCCCTCTCCCTGAATTTCTGAGCCCCATGGAAATTTTTTTACAGGTATTCCTTCTGAAGGTATTATACAGATGTCAAAAGGATACATAGCCCTCAGATGAATTCCAGAGCAAAAGCAATTGAAAACCCTGTGATGATAATGAAAATATCATATTGTTTTAAATTTTTTATTTTATTGTCACACCTTTTGTTTTTGACTGTGGCTTCTGCTCAAACTGAATCTGCTGTAAAAGTGGCAGTCTCACACAGAAGAAGCCATGTGACTGCAGTATTGCTGAATTAATTCACAACATTGTTCCTTCTTCCACATTTTGTTTGTGTTGTTTCTAGCCTGCTTCTTCCTGAGTTGTAGGTACTGTGTTTTGGTTAATGCATTTGGAATGCTAGCTAAAAAAATATGTTGTACGGAATAAATATGACAATTATTCCCTTAGGAGAGACATACCCTTTTATTTCTGATTTTGCCCTGCAGCTTCTGGATCCTCCAGAATGTGGCAATGGCTTTGTGGAAGATGGAGAAGAGTGTGACTGTGGGACAATAGCGGTAAGTGCAATGTACTTTAAATTAGCAACTAAATTCTCCAGGACATGGTGCTGCCCATCATTGTCGGTGACATTAAGTAGAGGAAGACAGACAATGTTAAGGTCCTGTGGTAGAGGATTCATCATTTCTTAACTTTTTTTCATTATGTTTAACACAATGTGGGTGCTGTCCATCACTGTGGTTGACATTAAGTGGAGGAAGACAGACTATATTAAGGTCCTGGGGAAAGGGATTCATCATTTCTTACCTTTTCCCATCGTACTTAACACAATGTGTGCCAGCTTTTTTATTTTATCATCACACAACTTCTGAAGAGTAATAGCAATAGTTACCTGTGCAGAATCAACCCTTAAAAGATGTTAAAAAAAGTATTTCCTATATGGGAACATGACTCTGGTCAGTGCACAAATGTCAGTATTAAATGATTGACCTGTGAAGTTAGGAAAATTATTTTCTATGTTGCACAGGAAACAACTGTGCAGAAGCTTCATACCCAACAGTGCATGCTTTTTTTCCTGCCTCCGGGTGCCTAAAAGCCTGGTTAAAAATCTATTCAGATAGCACACTAAGACAAGTAACATGAGAGTTTGGGGCTCATCTGCTTTTCCCATGTATTCTGTTATAAGTGTGTGTGTTCCTCAGGAGTGTGCCAGCGAAGGAGGAGAGTGCTGCAATACTTGCACCCTGACGGCAGGTTCTCAGTGCAGCAACGGGCTTTGCTGTCGGAAGTGCCGGGTAAGGGCAGTGACCTTTCACTGCAGCATCCTGATGGTAGCACATCTAGGTGGCTACAGGCAGCACACCACATCTTTTTCCTTGCAGACATTGTGTTGCCTTTTCTGAAATCATCTTCCCTTTTAAAATTGGCTGAAAACTGGTTCATCTGAGGCTGTTTCTGGGTTTCTTGGGGCAAGGCTTGTGATCAAACACAGAGGAGGATTAAAGCATTCCAGTTTTAGACAAGTGTGAATCAGATTGAAGTTCCATGAGGTTTCATTAGATGTCCTTGTTTAAGCACACACATACTTACCCATGTGCAGCTCCCAACGCCTTACATGTTGCTCTGGATTTGCCCCGTGAGACTGAATGGGAAGAGGCCCAAGAGAAGGTTATAGTAAAAAAATGCAAAACAAAACCAAACTCACAGCTAACAGAATTGTTCAGAGGTGTTAATCTAAAAGACAACTGACTTCAGTTTTAGTCAGGTCTGCCTGTGTCTCCTTATGTTTGGACTGATGGCTGAATAAAAGAAACCAAGTCCCATGTTAACTATAATGTATTCTTCCTGATACATCAATAAATAGTAAAGGAGATTTGACTGTAAGGAAGCCCAGCTAAATATAGCTTCAAATACTTGTTTATACTAATTTAGTAGTAATTATAAGTATCATTAATGTTATTAAAACTGTGATGTACTATGTGTGATATTTTTATCTTTGTGGGCATTTGACGGTTTTGTTTCCTTGGGAGAAATGTTAGGAATAACGGTGGACCACATTCTTAAGTTCATGTTTATCCTAATGTTAAAGAAAGAAAAAGCACAGATTATGCTGGAACGGGTCACATTTCCCTAAGCACATTCCTTTTTTAAAAAATACAAAAGATAAGCAGATTGCCAGTGTGGGTGAATTTTGCTGAAGTATCCAAGTCACACAGGCACCATATTAAAGATTCTTAGAAAAAAATTAAGCTTCTCTGTACCTACATTATTTTTGCAAGTGAGACAAGGGTTTATCCACATACAGAGTGGTGAGGATGAACCAATGAAGAGAGAGGCAGAATTCTGCAAAAACACGTGTCCCTAGAAGGTGTTAATCAGGACAACTCAAAACACCATATATAACATATATAACCATAAAAGCATGCGGAGCAGCGAGCA
>VZRW01007099.1:102022-113106 GCA_013398125.1 Aegotheles bennettii | reverse complement strand
CTTGCCCTGGCCATCTGAACCGATACACTACAGATGCCGGTAAGACATTCTCCTAATGCAAGCTATGGAGGCTTATGAGACTTGATAAAAAAAAAATATCCTAAACTGAGAAGAAAGACAGCATGTTTGATGGAAATTGTATAGAAGTCTGACTGCATATCACTTAAGTTAAAGGAAGAAACATCTTTTTTTTTTTTACTTCTGTGCCACAAACAGCTTCACTCCACCAAAAGAGACAGCCTTAAATCCTCATGTGTTGCATTTAGCCTTCCAAGGAGAATCACAAAAGATTAGGAAAAAAATATCTGTATGAGTTTAGTAAGTAATTTCAGATTTTGCTGTGGGTTTCAAGTACAGTCTAAGGCTGAGAAGCAGTTCACACAAGTCATTCTGTATAAGGATCTTTGCAGAGAATTTTTTTTTTACTAGTGGAAGTCTGTAAAACTCCAGGTTAGATGATCTTAGCCTCAACCACGGCACACTCATAAGCCCAGTCAACTAACTCCCCCACCAGCAAAACAGAAGAGTCTGTTATGCATTGATTCTTCCATCAAGAAATTTTGAACAGCATCATGTGCTCTGTGTGTATTCTGAAAAATGTGAACATGCATGTTACAAATGAGACTTTAAGACAAACAGAAAAAAACACTAAACACATATCAGTACTGAGCCACAACTGTATATATTACTATTAAAGCCTAACAGCTCATTCTATTTTGATAAAACTACTTTTCAGGTTCAAAATTAACAAGATGTCATTGACTGCTTGACTAAAGAAAGCAGGAAATGGAACCTAACAGAAACTTTTCCTTTAGTTTAAGCTGAGAGCCTGGGTTTTGACTCATTATCAGAGTGCAGCATTTTCTCTCTACATCTTCACTGAGAGTTACAGGAGTTTTCGGGTCAGGCACCCAGCCAAAAAGGACAGTGCTTACCAGAACAGTTTCAGCCTGTGTACATAGAGCATGCATCCTCTATTTCACTGTCTACCCATTAGCAAGCATATGTTAGCTCTAGTTGATCTGGCTTCTGATCAGTGACCAACACCTGACCTAAAAATGCTATTAAAGTGCTTCTTTTCCTGTTGTAATTATGATGTCACACTGAATTGATTAGCAGAACTATGGACTATCTGACATATGCAAGTCAAAGAAATGAAAAAGAAAAATCTTCAACTTCGCTCCTCAGATTCTTTCTTCCCCTTATTCCCTACCAGAAATACAGCAAGTCTTAGATGCTTATCTAGAGGTGAACTGCGCTCTCCCTTGCCCTATCACCTCATCAGTGCCAACAACCCCAGGCACTGATACAGGCTCAGGGAAGAGTGGCTGGAAAGCTGCACAGCAGAAAGGGACTTGGGGGTGCTGGGTGACAGCCGGCTGGATATGAGCCAGCAGTGTGCCCAGGTGGCCAAGAAGGCCAATGGCATCTTGGCCTGCATCAAGAACAGTGTGGCCAGTAGGAATAGAGCAGTGATTGTCCCGCTGTACTCGGCACGTGGTCTCTTTTGCCATGCCCATAGTGAAAGGACAAGAGGAAATGGCCTTAAATTGCAGCAGGGGAGATTCAGATTGGATATTAGGAAAAATTTTTTCACTGTAAGGGTGATTAGATATTGGAATAGGTTGCCCAGGAAGGTGGTGGAGTCACCGTCCCTGGAGGTGTTCAAGAGGTATCTGGATGTGGCACTGGGTGATGTGGGTTAGTGGTGATGTAGGTAGGTGGTTGGACTGGATGATCTTGAAGGGCTCTTCCAATCATAATGATTCTATGATTATAAAACCAACTATTTGGAAACCACTGCTGACAGGCAATTGTCTATGTCATGAGTTAGTTAAATTTACTTTACTTAAAGCAGCCATTGGCCATTAATATTTCAAGCTCACCTAAGCTGAAAGTACCTCTAAAAGAAGCAGTCGCAGCTTTCTCTCACTTTCAACTTTTTGTCTGATCTAAAACTGCAGGTAACCAAATACACTTACTGTGTCTTTCTCAATCCATGGACTGAAGCACAGCATAGATTTCTTTGAATGGCAATACTAGTTTAATATGTTTGAAGAATGTGGCTGTGGTTTCACACTGAGCCATCATGTTGCTTAAACAGACTGGGTTTCCTTACCCTGCATCTGTCTATCCAATTTGCCACCATCTCAGAAAAAAAAAAATTCTGCTGAAGAACAGTCTGTGCAGATATGTTCTGAACCAGGTCAACAAAACATCTGATCAAGAAAAAAAAATATTTCCTACTGCTTCCCTTGCAAAACCACTACCATTCATCTTAACCCATGGAGAGACTGGGGACAAGAACCGGCAGGAAAACGTCGGAAAACAAATCACTGGAACTGTCTGTGCTGCTGCTCAGGAAGTTCTGGATGTAGGCAGAAAGCAAGAATAAGAACATCCAAGGAAATCAGCTTAAGTCTTTGCTGTGAATCTACATAATGTGCCCTGTGTTCCACCAAACTAAGATTGACTTAGGATACTAATCTGTCTCTGTAATCCTGATAACCTTGAATACTTCAAAACAAATTCCTTTCAAATGCACAACTACAGGCAAATTGAGCAGGCACTTGAGAATCGGAACAGAAGGTTACTTGATTGATCATGATTATAGAAAATAGATTTGCTTATTTTTTTTTCCCATTTCAGCTCATCAGTTTTGAAGCTACTCAAAATTGTCACTGAACTGGATGGATTCCAGTGGCTATTCTGCTGGAGTCAGATTACAGTTCAGGCTTGGTGAGGCTGCTCATGGTGACCATAAAGAAAACAGAGAAAACACACACTGTTGAATAACTGTGATAGAAATATTTTTGTATGTTTACCTTCAGTTGGAGTAGAATTGTTCATGGTAAAAGCCCTGTTACTAACACCAGAAGAAAAAAGCTCGCCAGGTCCATGCTGAAAAAAATAGAAGAGATTATTAGTAAAAGCTGTTACAGAGAAAGAGCTTGGTATGATATAAAAGTGCAACAACTCCCGAAATTTATTCTTCCCAAGAACACCCCATTTCTATACACATCATCCACTATTGCTGTGAACTTACTTTTCAGGAAAAAAAAATAACAACAACACAACCTTTCCTTCTGTCTGAAGATGTTAGCAAGTTCACCTGCGTTACACTTCTTACTTCTCTTATTACTTATCCTACTAAAGTTTACATTTTAAAAGGTCAGCAAATGCTTATGAAAACAAATAAGCTGACTGCAGGCTCTGGGTCTGCAATACAACTTTGCTTTCGGATGTAAGTAAACGGGTAGCTATGCAGATAAGGTCAGTGGACCTTGAGCAAAACTAACTCAAGACATATTTAAATATACCTATGGAACTTATTTTAAAACCTAATCCTTGTCTTAAGAATTTGATTGTGGATCACAAATATTTAGAAAAAGTAATGAAATCAATGTATGCTTTAAGAATACCAACAATTTGAAGCGGTAAATACTAGAGAAAAGAAGCCGAGCACTACAGGTTCCTGATTCAAAATTTAGTACCTAGCTGCCAGTTAAGTCTGTTTACTCTTTATGATTGCTCTAGTATGCAAGCCAAGCAACAGCTTCAAAATGCCAACAAGAAACTAGGTAACACAACACCTCTGAAAGACAGTTAAGGTTCCTGAAAGTTTCACCACACTCTTCCACAAAAGTATTTTCATGAAAAAGTTGAGAGTAGGGAGTGGTTCTACAAGGTGGGATAAGCTGATGTTAGTGTTAGTGTGGGATGGAGGAAAACATGACTGTGTTCATCCCTCTGTAGCAGCAGTACAGACATATTGTCAACCATGAAACTACATCTTAACAGTATATTTAAAAGCAACATTGAATTGTGGCAAACACTCCAAGAAATCATTTTTACATTAAAAGAAATTAAAAAAAAATCCAATTCTAATTGTTTTCAGTTGCCACCAACTGAATCCATTTGCAATAAAAATACAGGCTAATATAAAGAGCAGCCTATTCAACGAAGCCAAAAAATACACCATTCATCATTTAGCCCAAGCTATGCCTCTTTGGATGATCATATTTTAAATTAACCTTGTTAAAGTTTGTCAGTGAAATAGTTACTAGATATTTGATACATATCACATTCTATGTGATAAACCAGGATTAATTTTTAGTTATTAGAAGTACCTTGAGCATATAGATATTGAATGCCTAAAGAGCATATTTTGATTATAAAATGCATATCCTGCTAATTAAACAAAAGCAGCAATATGTGTAGCTCATAAGTAGTAGAAAGTATTAAGGATGCTATTCTATGAAGCCAGCCCTTCTTTTTATTTACAAGAGGGCAGAAAAAAACCCAGTACTGCTCTGATTCCACTTGTGGGGACTTTTATCTTGTTTTTTTAACTTAGCATTTATTCAGCAGAAGAAATATCTTCATTTTCCAAGAAGGCTGTGAAAAAAATTGTTGTTTTAGTACTTCAGACTCTGTCAGAAGGTGTCTTTTTTGAGCAACTTGTAGCTATTTTGTCATTTCATTTTAACCCTGGCCCCAAATACATATATTATTATTTTTACAGATAAGTTAATTTTAAGGACTTAACATGTATCCTCACATTTTTTATTTATTTTTATATGCATTGATATAAAAAGAAAACAAAACAAAACATAACTTAAGAAAATAATTTTCCAGCCTCTTCCATTATTTAGGGCTATGTATATTAGTTGATTCAACTCAGGATTCAAATAAGTATCTTAGTGCAAAAACCAGAATCTACTATTCTGACAAGCTGTTTACTCATAGTTAGTGCATAATTTACAGATTTTTCTCTTTTGTAGACTAATATCTAGAAAACTTATATTAATTTGTATAAACCTTTCCATTACACATTTTTCTAACTTTTGCACAATTAGACAAATATTTAATGGAATTTATAATTTACAATAAAAAAATATTTGTTTTCAACTTAAATTTTACTGCCTGCCTCAATAACTTACAGTATTAGATACTATGTAGGTTTGGCATATGACAATACAACTGATAAATGTGATACTGTTTTCCAGGCAAAATTCTTACAGGACACCACAGAAAATATTAACTAACTGTGAGGTTTTACAGCAGGACACCACCATGAGCAGATAGATCTTAAAAACAAATTGCAAATACTAGAACTTACTATCACAGATAATATAGAAAGACTGTAGATCAACCATAATCTGAAAGGTAATTCAGCTTTCCCAGAAAAAGTTCTAGCATATTCCAAAAGAAAATGTGTGCAACTTTCTCAAGATGTTTTCATCCTTCCTGGGTCACCCCATCACTACAGTTTCATCCAGTAGCAATATTGCTTATGGGATTGTGATATAAACCAAGCAATTCCAGGTTAAAAAGATGCACACACAGAGAAACGCAGTTCATCTGGCTGCAGCAATCTGTATGACAGCTCCCTGCAGAGCAGCCTTATAGCCATACAAATGAAGTTGTAGCTCATGACAGCACAAACTAAATGCTCCAGGATGGGGGACTAAACCAGCTTCAACAGAGGAAAAACGATGCCACAAAATCGCAGCCTTCAGTCATGGCACGTGCCTGTATTTAAACCGTTACATCACTTAATCATCATCTCTAAGACAGCTCCCTAGATTTTGCCTTTCCACTGACAACCTGGTATTATAGCAGCAAAAAACAGAATGAAGGCTTTTAAAGCTCAAGCTCATCACCTAGTCAACTCTTCTATTTGGTCTAACACAAGACTAAGCAAGGCTTTGAGCCTCTTACAATACAGGGAACCATCATCATTACAAACGCATAACTGTCTTCATATCTTTAATTTTATAGAAGGAGGATCTTTAAATGAACATACTTTTAACTGTGTTATGTTTAAAAAACACAATAAAAATTAAGACACAATAGAATAATTTGCCTGCCACAGTCATGCTAAGTCTAGAGCTTGATACTAATACTAAGTTACGTACCTACTCATATAAGTACAGCATATCCATATATTATTACATGCCGCCCGAAAGGATGTGGTATAAAAGAATGGCTTAGAACTCCACTGTTTTTGCAGCTGGACAACCAAGCTCTTTCCAAAGGACAGAACAATATAAAGATGCTTTTCAGCATCTCATGATTTATCCAGCAGTATAACTGATAAGCCTTCTCAGTCATTGATTGAAGGCAAAACCAAACTCAATGCAAAAATGTTCTAGAAGAATGCAGAGATAAACTGACACCATGACAGTTCTCCTGCAAGTTGAAGTACAACATGCACGTGTTGGGGGTACTCTGGATGTGTAAAGGAGAGGACACTTACTGCATCAGTGCCTTCCTACCCCTATTCATACAGTATCCACAAAGAAATGACAGGATTCAAGTTCATGCAGCCTGCTTGTTTAATCTCCTTCTTTCCCAGACAGAGTTGAAAGAGATATTTTTGGAATACTGTGTAATATGAAGTATTTAATGTGGTGACAAAGATCTACTACAGGCTGCTCTAGTAAAAACCTTAGTGAGGCCCTGAGTGCTGAAAAAGTCCACGCTACGAGTTAGTGTGGCCTAGGCAGTATGTTACAAAATTCCTCCATGCCTGCAGTTTGTAGACAGCTGACAAGCACTTTGTTCAGCAGGGACGTCAGCTTACACTGCCCTTATGCCATCGTTACTGCTTCAGTTTCCTCAGACAGCTGTCCGAGATGGGACAGTTACTTAACCCAACTCGTGCCAGTTCACTGTGGGGCCCGAGAGGTGAAGGTGATGAGGCAGGCGGGACAAGTCAGCAGGCTGCCTAACCTGTCGCTGACAAGCACTTCTTCCAGCATAAAGCTACCCTCACGGAAAGCAGCACCACAGTTCTGTTTGTGTGTCAGAAGGACTGTGCCAACTACCTGGGGAATATTCCTTCCTTCAGACCTGCGGGAAATGCAGGTAAGTGGAATTGTTCAACACAAGGACAGCTCCCAGCCCAGGGCAGGAACACCCTCCTCTGTTCCCTTATTCATCCCATCATTCCAAACACATCAATGATCTCCTAACCTGTTAAGAACTGCTTTTTCTTATATTGTAAGACTTTCCATCTCTCCTATTTCACTACATTTTTGCATTTGTTTGGGATTACTAAGTGGTGATAGATAAGGCAAGTGCAGTAGAGCACCTCATAGCTAGTTCAAGTTTAATTACTAAGTCAGAATTAGAAACCATTTGCTTGGAAAGCATAATTGATTTTGGACTTTTCTATAAAAACAGGTAAATTTTATAGTGCTGAGTAATCAGCCAGTAAGGGGCCTATACAAAGCATAGCACTGAATTATTCTTCTGTATGTACCATGACCAATTTGGTAAGGCATATCACACAACTTCAGACTACTGCAACAGATGCCATTCCTAAATTACTTAAGCTGTTCTATGATTTTCAAATTTCTGATAGTAATACGTGTTAATGACTCTGCAACTCAAGTATAAAAAGAGCTCACTCATAACAAAAAGGTGTATCAAACATCTGAAAATCAACAACTCTAGATTTCTAAAGTCTTTGAGAGTCACATACCATTGCAAACAGAAAAGTAATTCTGTTTTTATAACATGTCCATTGTAAAAACTATGGCAGGTATTTGTTCAGCATTACTTCTGGAATCAATGAATCCTACAAACAACCTTTTAATTTTTAAAAAGGCTGTGTGTAAAATCCACTTCTTTATCCCCAACTTTCAACTGCAGTATTTTCTTCCTATCCTCCTTGCTAATCAAAAATTCTTCAGTACAATCAAACTAATTACAAATGGGATAGTCTCAGATAAACTTACGTTTCATCTGAAATATGTAGTGTATGTTTTCCTAGAATACAGCTAGTCAACTTTCTAGACTATTATTTCTAAACCAATAACCAGGAAGAATATGATTGTAGCTTTTTACTATGAGAAAGGTAGACAAACAAAAAAGATGGCCCAATTTTAAGAAAAAATAATTCTTTAAAAAAAAATCATCTTTCTCCTTGTATATAAATTAAGGTTTTGTACATTTTTCTACAAGCTTCTACATGGTGACGAATGAATTACTGTTTCAAAAGGGCATACTCAAACATGACACTTTCAAGCTATACCAGTGAAAAAATGTTGCTAAATGAAAATGAATTGTTCTAATGAATACCTTATTAATTTTTTGTAGAATCTGATCGTGAAAAAAAGTTAAGGGTCATAAGAAGCATGAAAGTTTCCATTATCTTCTACTTCTTCAGTAAGCTCTCCAAATACCTGTTATATTCCTTTATTCTTTCTTCTACAAACCTTTCTTCTAAAGCTCAGAGGTGCAACTTTTACTTCCAAAATGAGGATTTAATGTGAAGCCAAGAGCCATTGATGCCAGAATACAAAGATTTCAAAGACAGTGGAAGTAAACTAAGGGAAATGTCAAAGTCTTCTGTTTGTATTAAAACAAGAAAACTGACCTCACACAGAAAAAGCTGCCATTTCAGTAAGCTGAAACAGAAGGAAATTACAGGCAATGATCACAAACAAGTAAGTCTCCTTTCCTTCACTGCAAAGGCCTCTCCCAAACACACTGGGTTGATAGGCTGATCAGTCATCCTAGAAGCACCTTGTTTCAACACAGAGAGCTCCCCTTCTGCAGGCTTGAGTGCTCAGCAGCTCTGTTAGCAACACAGACAGCTCTACTGCCTCTTATCAATTACTGAAGCTCCCTGCTACACTGATAATAAGATACTGTACAACTTCAAAGAGCCATTCAAGAACCATTTAAAAGCGAAAGGAAAAGAATGAATCAAGTTTTAGGCTTGTTGATTTCATTAATGAAAAGATATAGGCTTCTTTTTAGAACCACAAATAATTAGTAAAGCTGTGCCAATATATACTGTCACACAAACTAAATAGTCTTTTCTAATTGTGACAGAAAATATGATATTTCTGTGACACAAAAATAACTTGAATAAACACTTCCTAATGACAGATGCCATACTGAAGTTGGAAATACAATGCAGACTCCAAAACATCCAAAAATATACTACATTAAGTATTTAGCAAGAATTTAAAATCCAGCAGTTTCTAGAACTGCATGCAAAACATTTTAAATACTGTCTAGTCATCCCATCTTAACTTTTGCAATGTAGGTAATGAAACAGTAGAATCATGGAATAATTTCATAATTTTTCTATAAAACAACTGGGAAAAAATGGTTAATAATAAAACTGACTACACACATACATATTTGTCCTGTTGTCTTCTTTTAAACAGCTATTTCTCTTTTTACCACTATAGACTGTTTTTTTAAGGTTTATGCAGCAGTTTAAAACAAAGAATTCTAAACAAAAAACAAAATTAAAAACATGTAAACACTATCTGCATTGGTTCAAATCACATCCAGAAGCTATGTGGACTGTAAAGAGTTTATCCCTAATTTATACATGTTTGTTTCTTAGGTCAGCAGCAGACATGGAAAAGGAGGTAAGCTTTACCAAGCTACAGGATTCATCCTCCACTGGAGAAATGGCAGAGGACAGAGGGGAAGGGGGCAGTGAAAAATCTAGTGAGACCAGAGCTGAGCAGCACATTTCCCGTCTCTCACCACACCAACTAGCACAGACATGTAATATGCTTACTGCATGGTATACACCAGGGCCATTTACCTTCAATGGTTGTCTGCTGTTACTGTCATCCTAGATTCCAACGTATCTTTTGTTGGAAAAGAATTAATTAATTGTCCCATTCTACTGTATGTCCAAGGTCACATCCACAAGGATCATGAATAGTATCTCACATGCTTTAATCAACACTCCCACCCATTCACAAAGTTGGTGAAACCACAAGGTGTAGTGACAAACTGCTAACTTGAAATTATTCAAACTAGGGAGACATCTTAAAAGTGCACAAAGGCAAAGAATCCAACTGTTCCTACGCATTTTCAGGTCATCCATAACGGCAAGCATCCTCAACAGCAACTTCTGCATCCATAGCTATCTGGAAAAGTAGGTCAGGATCTCCCCATTTTGAATATTTACCTTCCCACAGTACAACAGATGCTCTAAAAATACAAAGCACACCCACTATACAGAAGTTCTGAAGTACAATTCTAGTGCAAAACATCCCTGTCTTTGGGATACAAGACACATGAGGCATAAAACTTCAGACTGTGACTAAAAAACAATTAAGAAACATCAAACTTAGAACAAGTAGTTTAATTTTACACACAGGGAGTAGGGAGGAAAAAATGTAGCTCTGACAATTAATGCCCTGAAGTCATATTCTTTCAAAATTTTACATACAGTCAGTTTCACTATTGCCACTTAAACCTCATGTTTACCTCTCACTATAGTAACAGAAACCAGGAACCCAGGTACTTGTTACTTGAAGAATTCAGGTTATATGTAACTGAATATTTTTTCTACTATTAACAGCACTTACCAACTACAGAAAAAGTGAAAATTTAAATTCTGAAAGGATCTCAACCCCATACCCTAAATATGACCTGAGCATTTCTGCATATTCTAAGAACTTTATTCTTCTATTCTCCCTAAAACAGAAATGCAACTGAATAGATGCCAGGTACAAATACCATAAATTTTCATTAAGCAACAAGGTCAGGAAGAATGCAAGAGTCATTTTGTCTGCTTGACTCACCACAAGCCTTTTTCTAGGAACGTGTAAGAGCTCAGTAACAAAAAAAACTTCTTAAATTGAGGGGTACTCAATCTCATCTCAAAGACTACATTTTTTGCATCAGTCTTCACTGGCAAGTGCTCAGACCACACCACGCAAGTCACAGAAGGTAAAGGCATGGACTTGGAGAATGAAGAACCACCCACGGTAGAGGTAGATCAGGTTCCAGACCACTTAAGGAACCTGAAATGCTAAAGTCCATAGGACCTGATGAGATGCATCCTCAGGTCCCGAGTGAACTGGCAGATGAAGTTGCTAAGCCACTATCCAGCATATTTGAGAAGTCCTGGCAGTCCAGTGAAGTCCCCAATGACTGGAAGAAGGGAAATATAACCCCTGTTTTTCAAAAAGGAAAACAAGTTGACTTCAGTCAGTTTCACCTGTGTCTGGTAAGGTTGTGGAGCAGATCCTCATGGAAACTATGCTCAAGCATAAGGAAAATAAGGAGGGAATTGGTGACAGTACACACAC
>VZRW01007099.1:57117-84621 GCA_013398125.1 Aegotheles bennettii | reverse complement strand
CGGGGGGCGGGCGGTGCTGTGGGGGCAGCGGGCGGTGCTGGGGGGGCAGCGGGCAGCTGCCGGCGAGCTGTGTGTGAGCAGGCTGCGGGAAGCGTGTTCTGCTTCGTGCCTCGTGTAGCGCGGACTCCAAGGACTGGCTTGAACTCCTTTTCTGGGCTACGGCGTTGAAGTGTGTAACCTCAATCAAACGGGTGAGAGTCACAAGACAACTCTCGGCGTTAGCTGGGTCCTGTGACTCACCTAGGCGTCAGTGGGAAACAGACCTGCCACAGTGTTTGGGATAAAGCTCTGTTTGTATTGTGTCTGCAGAAATAAGAGATACGGAGGTTTCTCATGTCACTCTAGACACATCTAAGAACGTGGGAGAAAAGGCAGCTTCAGTGCAAATGGGTCAGAAATTCTGTGTGAGATGTCAGTGCTTCACATGATGTGGAAGTTACAAGTGTGATAATTAAGGCAAGCGTGTAAGTGTGAGCTTTAACGTGGGACGGTGGACAGAGAGGCCCCATCGGTCTCCACTAAACCCCTGCCTAAAACAGGAAGGATTGATGTGTACAAGAGGTGTCTTCATTTTCAGTGTAGCAGAATGTGGCAGTACCTCATCTGACTGGTGCACAAAAACCTGAAAGTAAAAGCTAATAGGCAGTGAAGACAAGATAACATTAGAAGAGCAGCAGCCCCATATGCTTTCAGAAGCCATGTACAGGTTGGGGCCTTTACAATGTAGATCCTGTGACACAAAGTGGGAAAAAGCTTGCATTTGTATTTGCTCGGTGCCTAGCAGTGTCCTCCACAGGGAACAGTGGCCTTTGTTATATATTTGCATCTCCTGGAGTTAACTCAGTGCAAGACTTAGCCTGGCACACAGGCTTTTGATGATGACAATCGCCAATCCTCTCTGCCTTCAGGTAATGAGAATACATTTGGCGAGTGAACTGCAAGCACTTCCTGACCAATGGTGCCTGTCATCTGTGTCTCATCACCTGCCAGGGGGTGTTCGCACTGCATGCAAAAGGATGGCTTTTGAGTCCTGCTATACCGGGAGCAAGTGGAGTGACTGGAGAAGAAGCTGGTAGGTAGCAAGTTCGCCAACTGCTCAGCCCAATCCCTGCCTGCATCGAGGAGTGCCTAGGAAAATGGGTGCTTTGGAGTTCATGGAATATACACAACAAAATGGGGAATGGGTTTGGATCAAAGGCTGAAGGGTCATGTTATCTAAAAGCAGAATGAAACTTTTTCAGCTGGATGTTGTAAAGTCTATAGTGGCAAGGCACTGGTGTCCCTCTTCCTTTTCCTCTTTTTTTTTTTTTTTCCTCAAACATGGTAGCATACCAGTCCATCTTTGCTATCACAGCTGCCTCTGTGGCAAGCCTATACCCTCTGTTGGGGAATTAACCTGAATTTTAAAAATACTTTTTTTTGTAACTAAGTAATTTATCAACCAGGTTTGTCCCCTAATCCAAGTCAAAAAGTGTGCCTGAATGCTGTGTTTCCAGTTTGGGACCATAAGAGCAGGAGGCAAGAAAAGCATCTGGTGGAGAGAGGCAAGTATCATTTCCCCTGTGTACCTCCAAGTTGTTCTGGTTTGATAGCACAACCTCATATGTCCTTTGAACTCAGCCTGAATTCTCTAATCTGGGAAAAGCTGCACTCTCAAGTGGAAATAGCAAGAAAGTTGTGGTTTCATATGGTTTCCACCTTAGACCAGGTTTGGGTTTAAAGGCTATCATCACTTGCACAAGAAGTGAGGCTACGAGTGAGCTGTTTCATTTAATTGGCCCATTTCCAAGAGTCAGTTCTTGAAAACGGTAGATTTTGTTAAGAATATAGGAGTGTTTAAGAATCTACTTTTCTGTTCCCCCATAAAATACAGGAGCAAGACAAATCACCATGAGTGGAAAAACACCACCCAGTGAGTTGACAGACAAGGTAATATTGGAAGTACTCTGGGGAGTATTCATTTGAAAAATGAATTTTAGTCTTAACACCAGACTCAAAATCAATGAAATGGGAATCAGTTATGATGAGGGGACTATATATATATATGTATGAATACTTATTATATGTATTCTAATATATAGGCTAATACATATATTCTAATATTGTAATATACATGCACACATATGAGAATATACTAATATATAGTATATATTATATAATATATATACTATATACTAATATATGTTGGAATTTATTATATGTTAGTAATTGTGTATCTATTTTTATATAGGTATGAAATTAAGAATCTTTGAATGATTTGAAAAACCTTTTCTTTCGAGGTCAGATTGTGAAATATGCCTCCATGTTTCATCCCTTGGCATACAAGTTCGTTGCTACAAGTTAAATATACAATGTAATTTAAAAATACTATGAGAGTTCTCCTGTAATTGGTCTGTATACTATGAAAATAGAAATAAGTGTTTCACCAATAATATAGACCTTGCTGCCATTGAAGAACATCCTTAAATTAATTTCCAACTGCAATTCACAAAGCCAATAGAAATTTTGATAGAATGCTATGACAGAAAAAGAAGATGAAACCTTTGTGATATGGCCTGTCAGCTGGTTGTTAACACATACAAGGAACAACAGAAAGGGAGAAACATGTAAATATTCTCTTCCTGGGAGGGAAGGGCAAAGGTGGAAGAGAGATAAAGATAATGTGAGGGAAAAGACTTCCAGGAAGCAAACTTGGGCTTTAGGGTTTATATTCCCACTTTCCCTGTGATGCTTTTAATGCTGTTTGGTTTTTGTTTGTTTGTTTTTTGTTTGTTTGGTTTGGGTTTTTTGTTGGTCCACTTATTTTGCTTATCCTCTTGTCTTATGCTTGCTTCCATGGTTGGTTGTGTCTGTTCTTTTATCTCCTTTTCCAGTTTCTTTAAATTGCATTCTTCCTGGTCTCTGTCAAATTCCTGTTTCTTGCAACTTCAGAGAAGTTGGTGGATTTGTACTGTCTATAAGTGAGGTGTGAGTGGTTGTGATGAATGGATGTGTTGTGTTTCAGCTACCTCTTTTGTAAGGACATATAAACTGAATGATGGTCTTGTTTACTTTAAAGGGGTATATGGTGTAATTTAGTTAAATAGAACTTCAAGCAAGAACAGAGATCTGTGTGCACAGACCCAATTATAGCATCAGGGCCTTGGTGCACAATAATTAGCCTGCTTAGCATACAAATATGATTAGACAGACACAATCAGTCTACATGATCTATTCCAAACAAACTACGTTTATCTGTTTCCAGCGGCAGGGCATTTTATTGAAAATTACTTGACTTTGAGGTTATTTGTATCAGGTTTAAAGAAATAGCACCTACTGTCTCTTTCTCCTTCATGTCTTATCGATACTCTTGTTGTCCATATTACTAATTCTTACACAACAAAAAAACCCACAACTGGCCTGTTCTTCTGTTTTGTAATTTTGTTCCCTTAAATTTACCACACAAATCCGTTTGGGAATTTAGCTGACCTGTTTGCCACAAACAAAAATTTTTTATAAATTCTCAACACTGAAAACACTTTCTCTTTTCTGATTCAGTTTTTGATGCTTGCCACAAAATCAATATGTAAACTTCAAGTGATACTGTTCGCATGTGCTGTAACCAGGAATGCAACATTCTACGTACAGTGAGTCAGTACCAAAAGGAGATGCAGAACCCATGGTTCTGGAGCCCTCTGTTTCTTCACTGGGTCTGGTCTGGCATGACTGCCTACCATTCTGTGGTTTAGTTTGTACATCCATAAGACAGAAATTGCATTTATTATGAAACACAGGGAAATTAATTTGTCTCAGAAAGGATATGTTCAGTCTTTTCAGTGAGCAATTTAGTACCACCTTTGCTTTTTTTTTCTTGCCGGGGGAATAAGTAAAAAAAAGACTTTCCACCTTTTCCTCAATATCTACTGTTAAGTGATTTTAAACAATACACACTATTACTATGAACTGTCAGTTTTCATTACTATCTTCCATTGCATAGTCATCATAGTAAATCAATAGTTTAGACATCTTTGTTATATTTGGAACAAACTCATTACCACATGGTTTTAAGAAATTTCTTTTATATTGATTAGTAGTTGGCAGCTAAAAGGTCTGCTAAACTGCTTTTTATTTAACAGGAAAATATTCTGTTCTGCATTTTATTTAGCTCCAATTTACTTGGAATAATTTGATACATTGTTGTTGTTCATGTAATTCTCCTATTAAAACTTCTCAGTCCTTTGCAAAATGTTACATGTAGAGAGTCAGATGTACTGTTTCTGGGAATACAAGGCAACAGACCTTCTAGCAGGAACTTCTTTCTTTAATTTCCTGGGCAGTCATTGACTAGGGCATTCAGCTTTGCTCTTGCTTGCACAAGGCCTTCACTAGTAACTGTAGCTCAATAAACAACAGCCCTAATTAAACCTGACAGTGCACTGCAACTTGCCATCTCCTCTGTTGTTCTGATCCAACTACGTGTAAGGTCATTCCACAAACTGGATTATAAAAGGTAACCTCCTCCACCATTTTGTTGGGGTCAGTCCAGCTGGCCAAGGTGGGGACAGTGATTTCCAGTAAAGGGGCAGAGCAGACACCTGGAGAGAGAAGCCATGGACTTCCATGGACCAACCTGTGTCTGACTTACTGTGCACTGGTACAGCTGGTACCTCCTGGTAGGGTACAGCCTCTCCAGTAGACTGTCTAGTGCACTGTGGCTCAGCAACGCGAGGAGCATCTTTGGCTCTACTGATCACTCCTGGAGAGAAGCTGAACAAGACGCTTCCTCTGGGCAAACCAATTCCATTTAGTGAACTGCTCAAAGTCACAACTACTGGTTGTGATCTACCATTCTGTATCTTTCACAAAGGACCATGGTGCGTAGCAGAAGCTGGGTGCAAAATCTTAGCAGAATTTTACCAACAGCAAAGAAAGGGAGAAATTGTTTTGCTAGGCTACTAAAAACTGTTTATCAGAATGCTAAGTATAATTTAGACTGAAATCACTGTGTGGCCACAGTTCAAGAGCAGGATTTGAGATATTTTTTTGGGGGGGTGGGGTTTTGTTTGTTTGTTTGTTTTCCCTGGTGGACAAACTTGTTAAATTTCTTTTAACTGGTAAGCATGAGAATGCATTAAAATATATATGCTATTGCAATAGTCATATGATGGGTTACTACTAAGGAATTTAGTTATAGCTGCTTCACTATGAAGTCTGAAATACCTTCCCATGGGGAACATGTTCTTGTTAGGACTCAGCTGGCATTCAGGGTTACGGTTTGTCTCCTGTTTTCAATGCAGAATCATTCTAAGACCACAGTAAATCTAAACAGCATTTGTTGACAAATGGCAACAAATTAATATTTGTCTCATGGAATCGCTAAGAGAATGAAGTAACTAAATCATCAGTGATGGATACAGCATAGCTAATCTGTTAACCATAGCCCTCTGTGGAATGCGTTACACTAATTTAATCTAGGACTGCCAAGATCTACAGATGCTTTGCAGAGATCCAAGTCACAGAAGCTGGCAAAAGTTCAGGTGAGGACAGTAAAAGGCTTTGGTGGAGTTTGGATCTAAAGAGTGCTAGGGAATGGTGTGTGATATTTAGGAATGGCAGAAACTGAAAGATATTTTATTTGTGCCTGTTGATACCGAAGTTTAATTTGTTACCAGAGCTTAAAGTAAACTTTGAAGCAAGATCTATCAAATTTGGGATGTAAAATTATGCTCCAAAAATCAGTATTTCTGCATGTAAGTAGAACTGCCAGAATGTGTAAAATTGTGAACATACCACCCCCCACTGAGGTAAATAAATTATGTTTTTAAAGTAAATATTGGGCATTGGACAGTTCAGAGGAAACTCAGAGTGTCACCTCAAATCCAGCTCTAAGCTCAGAGGCAGCCATTTGAATCACAGAGCAGAGGGTCAGGAGACAAAATAGAGGCACAAAGTAAGAGCAGGACTGGCAGTTTTACCTTGCTAGATAGCCATTTGTCATTGGAATGACTGAGAGAGCTGGGGTTGTTCAGTCTGGAGAAGAGGAGGCTCAGAGGGGACCTCATCACTCTCTACAACTCCCTGAAAGGAGGTTGTAGTGAGGTGGGGGTCAGTCTCTTCTGCCGTGCCCTTGTGGAAGGACAAGAGGAAATGGCCTTAAATTGCAGCAGGGGAGATTCAGATTGGACATTAGGAAAAATTTTTTCACTGTGAAGGTGATTAGATTTTGAAATAGGTTGCCCAGGGAGGTGGTGGAGTCACCATCCCTGGAGGTGTTCTGGATATAGCTCTGGGTGATACGATTTAGTGGTGATGTAGGTAGGCGGTCGGACTAGATGATCTTGAAGGTCTCTTTCAACCTCAATGATTCTATGATTCTATGACAGCACCAAACATTTCCTTTTGTGTCTGACTCTTCTGAGCCACTCTGTCCTGTGAGAAAAACCATAAAATTCACTAGGATCCATCCAGTGAGTTTGGCAGCAAAGATCTAATTCTTTGTCCTTTTCATTGCCCTTCTTCCAGGTTCAGTGTGACTCTTTGGTGTGTATGCAATACATAGCTACTCTGGTGGCTGTTTTAGGGCTTCATGTAAAATTGTGGCATGTTCTTAGGCTAATTCATAAGACATGGCTGGAAATGGTCAGTGAATATTATCCATTGTTTCTCATTGTGTATTTATTACGCTGGAGTTATTTGCTGCCACCATTTAGAAACCTATTTGAAGTTACTGGATGTGGCAAAGGGGAGAAGTATTCAAGGACTTTTATTAAGCAGAGCTTCCAGAGGCAGAAGCTACTGCTCAAGTTATGAGGACAAGTGGAACTCTCTTAGGAAGCCAGGTCTCATTTTTCCATGGGGTGGTCAGGTCACAGCAAGAGGAGGCTGCTCCACAGAGGAAGGTGAGACAAGGCAGGACAGGCAGTGGCCTCAGCAGCACCGTGCGGTCCCATGGCACCAGAAGCAGGTGAGAAGAGCAGAGCAGTGACAGCAGCAGGTCCTATTGGCAGTCTGGTGAGCATCAGGCAAAGAGAAGGTAACATGCCAGGTCCAAGGTAAATCCAGGAAATCCAAACAATGATTCAGGTGCAGAGCTAGGGGCAAGCTAAGATGTAGCTTCGGCAGGGACTGAAGGCCAGGCATGAAGTTAAATGAAGGCTCCAGTCAGATAGTGAAGGTGGAGGCTCTGGGAGAGGCTTGTCACAGCAACCAAGGCCTAGTTGTCACCTGGGTTCCTGAAAGGGACTTACTGGGTGTGGGCTTTCCTGTTGACTCTGTGTAGGTCAGAGGCAGAAAGGAGATGGGGTAGCAAGATGAAAAGAAGCCAGCTGAGAGGTGAAGCAGTGATGAATGGCTTTTTGGAAGGAAGCTAATGGTCAGAGCTTCCTGTGTGCAGAACACCTGTTGGAAAAGCAGACATTGGTTTTGGATGAAGAAATATTCCTACTTTTCTTTTTTTTTTCCCTGGTGGAATACAGAGCGGTGTCAGCATCTTTTATCCAAAAATGCCCCCCAAAGCCCGCTGGATAACACCAAAACACTCTGACTCATGTAGTCCATTTTTTCCCCAGATGGAGGTGGTTTGACTTCATCATTTGCTTTGAACTTGCTTATTGACACAATGTAACTAACAAGAATATCTCAATGCTGTAATATTCTGGTAATACTAATGAAACTCTGAATATTGGAGATCATTTGGCCTAGGCTTTCTTAGTTGATTTGGTTGTTGACTGAACAGAAGCATGGGTTTCTTTCTGTCTTGCCTACTTTAACTGTCCCCTTTTCAGGACAGAGACTAATTTATTGTACTTACATCTTGACATTCTGTGACCTGAATCTTTGCTACAGCATCTATTCAGTTCAATAGAGTTACAAACAAATTTTATGAAGATTTGTCATTCAGTGTTCAGAGAGCTGTCCTCTCTCTTTTGAGTACTCTTTTTCTCCAAGTCATGACATCTAAGTTTTCTCAATTTTCTTCAACTGAGGCCACTGCTGTGTCTAACAATGAAGAAATGATCACATCTTTTCTACAGAGAAGCCTTTGTACTTCAATGTGGCAACACCACTGTACAAGTATAATAGATTTGTTACCTCCTCCAGATGTCTTCCTACTACAGCTTGACATAACACCTGTATAATAGATTTGTTAGCACCTAGGAGTCCCGTTGTTCTGTTACAGCTTGACATAACAGTACCCTCTAGTGGTAAACATTCATTTATTTATTTATTTATCATGCGTGCATGTGGAAGTGCCAGGGAAACAGCAGAACTTCCGAGACGGTCAATTAGATGATAATTGTTATAGTGAAAAGTCATTATTACACAATACCTTTTTTTCTCCATGAAAAATTTTCTTGACATTCTTCCAGTGTTGTAGATGGGTTTAGGTTTAATAAGTGGACCAAATTTCCCATCAGTGCATCTCTTTAGTAAATTGAAACATATCTTTATTTTACAGGTCTAGTGTACTTACTCACGTTCCTTTTTTCTTTCAAAATATTCCAATAACCTATTTTCGGTAGGTAACCACTTACTTTTCCACTTTTTTTAGTAGAAGATTCTTTTAAATCCATGTTGTGCCATTACAGATTTCAATTAATCCTGCACTGAATAACGCCACATTTATGACTTGTTTCTTTTACACATTTTTCATTAGTTCGTTGTCCTTCGGGATGCTCCAGTGTGATTTTAGAGTCCTACATTATACTTGTCGAATAACTATTCCCAACTCCACAGGATGACCCACAACTGATGCAGAAACACTGTCTCACATGAACTTCGTAAGTAACTAAATGTACCAACATATGCATTACTGGGTGAGGAATCTTAGCCAGGGAAACATCTGCTATATGTTTGATTTCTGGACATCTGGAATAAGGATCATTAGTAACTGCAAAGTGTTGCTTGTTAATGCAGTATCTATATGTATTGCTTGACTACAATTAACAACTCTATTCCACAACTTTTTGGAATTACTTGAAACCAAAGAGTTAACAGAGTTGCAGAGTTTGCACTGACATTTACTCATGTATCTTGATCATGTGTGGTCACAAATAGCTCCCAGTTGTCATACAGTGCATCACAAAATTGCTGTCATGAAGACCCAGCGTTCTACTTGCATTTCTGTGGGTCTAAATGGTCTTTATTTTAGCCCAAACCATCTACCCCAAAACTAGTTAGACTGCTGCATAGTGAAACTGCTAGGTGTTAGTGTCTTCTATAAATCACAGTCTAAATGCCTAGGAAAGTGCTCAAGCACTGAGACCACAACTGGTAATTTGTGCTCAGTCTTACACCTCTTCTATTGGAAAAGTTTTTAATTGCTGCTGGTAACAGTTTGTACCCTAGAGTTAAACCAAGGCTTTCTCCTATGCATCAAATTGTTCATAGGCTCTCTTCAATGACCTTTTCATAATCCCTGTCCCCTCCGCTCAGCAAACCATCCATATTCCTGGCAGATTTACCAGGCTACATCTGTCTACATGATGATGTATTTCTTTCGTAGTTCTCATCTGCTTTTTTTTTTAGTAACTGTCAAGTAAATCACAAAATGAACACAAGAAGTGGAGTTCTTTTGCCTTCTAGACCCAACTAGAAAATAATATGAAAAAGATGTCCCCAGTTTTATGCAAGAGGATTGCTTCTGCTAGTTCAGATGAAGTCCAGTCTTACAAACACTTGACCTAGTAGAGCTAAACAGAAGGTCACAATTTGACAGAGGTTGAAGTGGGGAATAGGAACTGTCCAATGCAGATTTGGCACAGATTTTAGGAGAATGCCTTTCCACTCTCTGTTTTCTTCCTTAATTGCTCCTTTTCCCCCCATAGTTGCAAGGAATGACAAATCAACTCCGTGTCTGTGCTTCAACAAAGATGGAAGAAGGTGCTTCTTGAGGGAAGTTAGGTATCTCTGAGAATGCTATCAAAAGGCGATCACCGTCTGTCAAAAATCATAATCTGTAAACCAGTTACCATTTAGCAGCCCTGTTGTTAATGATGGCATTGTTGCTTGGCTATTTCATTTACCCACCCTGTTGCCTGCCTTCTCTTTGGGATGATTTGGCATCTTCAGGGCAGGGCTAATCATGCACTCTGCTGGCTTAACAACTGGACCAGCAGGACTCAGCCTTTAATAGATTACAGATAATCAACAAGAGCGAATAGAGTAGAGTAGAGCAGAGCAGAATAGACTAGACTAGACTAGAATAAAGTAAGACTATTTCAGTTGAAAGTGACCTACAATGATCATCTAGTCCAACTGCCTGACCATTTCAGGGCTGACCAAAAGGTGATTTTTAATAATAACCACGTTATTAAGAGCATTGTCCAAATGCCTCTTGAACACTGACAGGCATAGGGCATTGACCACATCCCTAGGAAACTTCTTGCAGTGTTTGACCGCTCTGTAAATAAATGCTTCCTAATGTCCAGTCTAAAGCCCCCTGGCACAGTTTTGAACCATTCCCATCACTGGATATCAGCTACTCATAAGATAGGATAATGAAACAATCTGCCATTCTCCTTGAAGGCTTACATTTCTGCTTCCTCTAGAAAACTGTATGAACACCGAGAAACTTCATCAAGCAATTGCAGTAAGCAGTATCTTCTTTATATGTTTCATGTATAATTTCTTCATGTTTGTTCTTCCTGGCATCTCAGAATAGGAATATGTGGTGGTATGTATTCCTCATTGTCTTCAAGTACAGATATCATTTGACCATGTTATGAAGGCTTCAGATTAGGAGGATGATCTGTACCTTGTTTCAGTTATAATAAATGGTGGAATACCAAGAGCCCTTTACGGTCTGAAGGAAGAAAATATGTAGCATAAAACAATGGCTTACAGTATTCTTACATAGATAAAGCTTGAATGTATATAGTGCACCGCATGGCAGTCATTTTAGTCTGACTTCTTGTAAGAGTAGTGCTTTAAGTACTAGAGACCAATTCTGCAAGACTTTTGCACAGAGACCCAAAGATTTAATTCAGGCTCTAAGTCAATGTTACAAAGAGTTCATTTCTGAGCTGGGGACACTGGACTAGATCCTCAAGTGTGTTTATGTACCTGCTTCTGGTTTCAAACTGTATTTTCAGAACTTGTCTAATACAAGATATGGTTGGTTGTAGCAGTGATGAATTTCCCTGGTTTTGAGAAAGCTTTAAGGAGCATGTGTCAGAACCAAATTAATTAACTATAAGTTCTCCTTGTATTATTGTCTTACAAATGGCCAAGAAATACCACTGGCATGTTGGGGAAAAAACAAAAAAAGCTAAAGCTAAAACAAAGGTAGCCTACAGTTGTAAACTAAGAGAGACAGGGACAAAAGGTCCACCTTAATGTCTCCTGTTAAGGACGGAACACCTGGCAGCCATACAGTATTATTTCAGCTGGTTACTTATGTCTTTGGTTCTTTGCTGTCAAGAAGAACAGTACCTCTGTGATTTATTAGACATGCTCATTGCTGTTAAATGGAAATGGAAAGTATGTGTTGAAAACATAAATAGAAAGGAATTAAGCTATGGGTGCTAATAATAATTTTTTGTCCATTTTACTCACTGTGCAAGTTCCCTCAAGCACACCCTACAAAAGTGCCTTCACAAATTGCATGGAAACACATCTTCAAATTTCACCATTGTTGCACAGGATAATAATGTTTGTCTAAAAATAACAACATTGTGGGGAAAACAAACGCCCATTAGTGACAGTTCTAATCATTCTAAATCTACATAGAAATGCCACTTTTCAAGAGAATAATGTAAGAAAAAATGTCTCTTGAATAATTCCAGCCAGAGGTCATAAGATGAAAGAAACTATGACAAACTTTTCTAACAGAAATACTATTTTGAAGAATATGAAATACTACTTCACATGTTTTTGAGAGGATCCTTATTGCTTTCATTCACTCAGCTCGTATTTGTGAGTATTCTAAAATTTATCAGTAAGTCCACATATTCAGAAGCAGGAGCTTTGTGCATGAAAGAATAGTCATAGGTACAGTCAAGGCAAACCTGCAAGTGTAGAGCAGATTCACTGTTCATCCGAAGTCAGTTATTTCTTGCTACCCACCCACTCATTTAAAACCCCAGAAGAGTGATGTGCACACATGCTCACAGAAAAATCTGTTCTGAAAAGTTAATGTTTTCAAGCCACACACTCTCATGATGAAATCCAGTTTTCTGTACATTCAAGCAGTATTACTGAACTCAGCGGGACCTCCAGCATGTGTTACATGGACAGGAGTGAACATGTAGCTGGTCAGTTTCTTTACCTATGAAATTGACTCATTTCAAGAAGATGGGAGTGTCACAATAGTCTGTGCTTCACCCTCCCACAGGAGACTTCTGAGCAAAGTCAGATCTTATGTGTAGCGAGCACCCTTTTTAATTCCTGATATTAAAACCTTGAGTGGGAACAAAACCAGGAGGGCGCCATCACAAATTGTTACTTGTACTGTTTTGTCTAATTCTTGCCAAGTTCCTGAAAGGGAGCTGGACCAGTCTCAACAGTGCCTTGAGGCAAAGCACCCTAGATAGGCGTGTCTGCCTTTGCCAGAGCTGTGTACAAAGAAAATGTTCACGGTGTTTCCAACACTGGTACAGTTCTTTTACAGAGGCTGTGAGAACTCTATGAATAAAACTCTTGAAGCTCAGTTATCTGTATGAAAAATGATAGGACGTACAAATGTGCTGCTGCTTTTGGCAGTGATGCTCTGCATTGATCCTCCAGCATGACACTCACGGCATTGTCAGACATTCTGATTCCTGTAAAAGCCACATTGGTTGAAGGATGTAAAGGAGGGAACTTCTGTTTTGGTTTGTGATGGGTTTGTTTGCTTTCTTAAAAACAAAAACTGCATCAGTGAGATATCAAGCCAAAATAAGAAATTACACTCGGACACTTGGTTCTCCTCCCCCTCTATTCTGCCTTGGTGAGGCCACATCTGGAGTATTGTGTCCAGTTCTGGGCCCCACAGTTCAAGAAGGACATGGAACTGCTTGAGAGAGTCCAGCACAGAGCCACTAAGATGATTAAGGGAGTGGAACATCTCCCTTATGAGGAAAGGCTGAGGGAGCTGGGTCTCTTTAGCTTGGAGAAAAGAAGCCTGAGGGGTGACCTCATCCATGGTTACAAATATGTAAAGGGTGAAGGTCAGGATGATGGAGCCAAGCTTTTTACAGTGATGTCCAATGATAGGACAAGGGGCAACTGTTGCAAACTGGAGCATAGGAGGTTCCATGTGAATATCAGGAGAAACTTTTTCACTGTGCGAGTGCCAGAGCACTGGAACAGGCTGCCCAGAGAGGTTGTGGAGTCTCCTTCTCTGGAGACATTCAAAACCCGCCTGGGTGCGTTCCTGTGTGACCTGCTCTAGGTTGTCCTGTTCTGGCAGGGAGGTTGCACCAGATGATCTTTTGAGGTCCCTTCCAACTCCTGACATTCTGTGATTCTGTGATTCTGTGATTCCGTGACTTGGCTTAGTCATAGATTTTTCTAGCCACCTGCATCTAGGTGTGCTGTTACAATTACTGTTCTCCATTTATCAACTTATTTTGAGATGTGGTACTATGAAGACTATAGGCTAGCTGTTTCTTTTACCTTTTTTCCTTGTTTTTCTGTATGATACATACATGTACTGAAGTATGCAAGATCTGCAAACTGAATACAACATACACTGCTCTGACATGGAAGTGTGGTTGGGAAAGAAATAGCCTCATAGTGAGAGTGCCTGTGATTCTGATGAGATAACACTGACCAAGATTTGCTGGCATGAATGATGTAGATTAAGAAGGAGCCTGGAAAAATTGCTTGCCCTCATAGCTGAACATAGCTCTGTTTTGAGACATAGCTATACTGGCAAAAATAAATAAATCCTTTTGCCAGTATACAAAACTAGACAACTGAGACTAACAAAAGGATTATCATTGACATGTCTTGCTTGCAAGCAGGAGAGGAGGCTTGCTTTTAGCTGCATCAGTGGAGGCTTGCATTGCTTTTACAAAGAGAACCACAGCATACTTCATAAAGTACCAGTTACTTTTTAGCTGCAGTTGTGAAAACAATAAAGCAGAGGATAGAGTACAGGTTCACACTTTGTGCATTTGTTTAAGGGCAGCTTTCCTATTCATCCACAGGTCAGTCATGCAGGAGAAGACCTAGGGGGGATCTGGGAGTCTTTCTGCAGGCTGTATGGATCCTGTCTCTGGTGGGGGACTGCAGAGGTAGCTGTCAGGTTGCTGGTCCCATTTCAGCTGCTTTGCCTTCTCACTGTGATTTTACAGTGAAACTCCAGAGAGTTGGTGGTGTGAGACTAGTGGCAAAGACCTGCTGACTCCTGTTCTCCATCACAAAATACAAGCTGGAAAAAATAACAAGTTAACTGCTTCTGAAAAAACTTGTTTGCTTGTGGAAGAGTTCTGTAAGCATCCTGTATCAATCACCCGAGGAGAAGGGAAATTGCAGGGTTACAAAAAGAAAGGAGCCAAACTATTTGCTTTCTTTGGCAATTTTTAGCATCTCTGGCTGGGTGGAGAGAAGGGAATTCTGCTGCTTAGAAGAGAGGAATTTGACTTCCAGTTAGCTGGAAGGAAGGATGCTCTACTAAAGAGAAACTTGGGGTTATTCTAATGGTTTTGGCTTTCCTTCTTGAAGTGAAAGTAAGGATGTGTCTAGAAACACTAAGCAAACTGATCATCATCTTGTTTGCCTGCATGGGTCTGAGGTGTTATGAAGGGTTTAGGTGTGAACCTGAGGGTTTCAGTTTTATGGGATTCTTGGAAACATCTTATTTCCAGCAGCAATGGGAACTGGAGGAACTTGGGCAGAGCTAAACTCAGTGGACAGATAGCTGAACTTCAGAATCCAAAACTGAAGAAAAGATTTTGTGAAAAAATAAATGGTAGCCTGGGGAGGCTGTCCAGAAATGTGAAGCCTGAGAGGTTCCAGATTGGAGCCTGGAAGGTGATACTGGCTGAGAGTCCAGGAGTGTAGTGCCTTACCAGCAAAGTGATGAGTGACTAATCAGGGGTGCTGCCAGGTGCTATTGCAGTGTCCCAGCTCACAGCAGGATCCTGTGGGCAGACCTCTGTGCCTGCACAGTGCCTGATGGAAATCACTGCATAGCCTGAGGCAGCTTTTTGTTATAATAGTAGCCGCTGAAGCCAGTGAATACAGACTCCCTTTGGCTTAATGAGGAATAATATTTTATAATCCTGTCATGTCAGTTAGGTAACAAAGAAAACTCTTTTACCAGTTTCTCCTGGGTGTTTGGGTTTGTTCTATTTTTTCCCTTGTTTTAGATTAGTTTTAATACCCATTTTACTGCCTGTTTGCAGACTAATTTTTTTCAACTCAAGCATGCACAAAACCCACATGGTAGTATTTCAAAGCACCAGTTTTGTAACATCCTTATGTATAAGGTTTTGATTTTATTTTAGTGATGGTAATTACTAACATTTGTTTAAAGGTAGCCTGCTCAGCTCTGGTGCTGTGCATCTGACAATGCTTTTCTTTTAAATTTAATTCTCATGCTCCAATAAATATTTCTCCAGAAATAACATTCATAGATATAAGTCATTGCTTCAAGCATTAGTGTCACAGCTTTATTCTTTTGCTGTGTTTCATTGTGACTTATTATTAACTGACTTGCTTTTCCAAAAATAAATTATTTTGGTTTATATTTGACACAGTCCTACTGGTACTTGATACTATTTCATTGTGCTAGGGCTGCCTTTACATTTATTCTAACAAAAAAAGGTTTCTTTCCCTTCAATTTCTCTTCCCTTGAATTTCTTATCTTCTTTCAACTTGCTTGGCTTATACTCTTGTTTTAGAAAGCTTTGGGTTTTTGTTGTTGGTTTGGTTAGGGTTTTTTTGTAAAAAATAATGTTCAGACAACTGTTGCAGTGAGCTTAGGACCTGTTCTCACAGTTTTTCTTTGGCCTCTTTATTAGAATACTGCATAACTTAGAAGATAGTAATTCTGATTGCTGGCACATGTCCCTTCTTTTCCCTTTGATCTGTAAAATAACTGCTCTGTAAGCTGACCTCTCAGGCAATTCCTTGTAAATAAAATGTGCCTTTCCCCAGAGAGGTTCCTGCATGGATCAGAAGGCTGAAGCTGTTGCCCTCACTTAGTGGAAGTGTTCCCAGCCTGAGTTTTCTCTGGAACTGTGGTTAGAAGAGGTGACAGCTATATGGGTGTATAGCAGCAAGAAACGTTTGGCTGATCAAGCAGTGGTTTGCCTACCACTTTGGAGAAGTTTGTCTACTATTAACAAGATGCATCTCTTAGTTTGGAAACCCCAGTTCTGGTGAGCTATTGTTCAGCTTCTGCAGGAGTGCTGCATGGTCCCGTAATGGCTGTGGGCACTTCACACACAGCAGTGGGTGTCTCTGTGCATGTGGAGGGGGGTGTTTTCCTTCGCAGTTGCTTGTTCTCACTCGCTTCTAGGAAAAAAAGAAACTGGTACAGCCACTGCTTCCACTTCACTGCCAGGTGCCTTACCATGCTTAGGTGATTAGTTTTATTTGCTTCAGCTTTGCATGCTCAAAATTAACTTAGGCAAGTTATTTCAATAACAAATGTCGGAATAAATCCTAAACTAATCTGTACTTTGTTGAATGCAGTTACTTATGGAGTCACTGGTTGATTCACACAATAATAGGTCTACTTAAGGATGCCTTTTCAGCATGGAGTATTGCCCCAAATGTTTACCAAGTGAGTAGGAAGAAAACATTTGTTGATGCATCTAAATAAGAAAGATCTGATATTCAGAACCTGCAGGAGTGCTACAANGCATAGCACCAAGCCAAATTTTACTTTTTTCCTCCCTGAGTTTGACGGGTTGTTGAAGTTTGTGGTGAACTTTGTCCTTCAAAAATCTGAGTTTCACTTTCAATGTGGGATTCTCAAGAGCTTCCAAGACTGGATCTGAACAAGGATGACTGGTTTGGTAGCTAGTGAAGAGGGGCATCCCTTTTGCAATGTTCCATTTGAAGCACTATAAGCAACACCAAAATTCCATTAATGTAATGGTCGCCCGATCTCTGCTGTTGTATGTTGGAGTGAAAAGGCTTTGAAAAATATATCAGCTGAACCAAGACATGCAGAATAAAAGCCTTTGCAACAGCATCCTGAGAGAAATGGAAGAAAAAAAGCTTCATTTTGCTATTTGTACAGTGAGTCTGGTATTATTTTTACAGTAAACTGGCAGTAAAACTTCTAAAACTCAGTATGAGAGCTATAGAAGTCAGGCATTCTTTATTATCAGTACACTGGATGCATGGAGGATAGCTCCTCTAATCATGTGTGCCTTCCAACAATGAGTTATCCCATTATATACATCTGTTACATGTGTATTCATTACATTTTCTCAGAAAAGGTGTAGTTATACAAATGATTTCCTGGAATGTATTTACATAAATATCCTGCCATCCACACATGCTCATTTTAATTCTGGGGATCATCCTGGTGGTCTCTGATGGTCGTCAGCAGACAATTCCTGCCCATTCTCACTGACCTCCAGATGAACCCTTCCTGGGCATGCACACTGACTTCTGAGTTACGTAACTTGCACCAGATATTCTAACAGTAGGAAACTTAGACAACTTTTGTTCTATCAGTAAAAACAGTTCCTGCTCCCAAACCAGAAGAACCTTGGTGCTACTTCATTACCTTAGTTACAAGTCACCCATCATCAAACCACAAAACTTATCGAGGACAAAATAATTCTGTTTATATGTAAGTGGAAAATACTGAAGTGGAAAATTATGGCTCACACTATCAGTGTAAATCTGTAGAAGAACAAGGAGACACAAGGAAGGCCAAAGCGATAAAGACTGGGTTACTTTAGAAGTAACAAGTGTCCTCACTCATGGACAACCGACTTAGGGTTGCTCTGAGTTACTAGAACATTTGCGTTTAAAGAGTGACTCAGTGTCTAGTGGTACATTGTAAAGAATTGCTCTTCCCTTTGCTGCTCAAGGATTTAAGAGCTACATGGGAAACTTCTGGCCCACTCGATGCCTGTGACACTTGTTCAGTCACAGACTGAAGCATAAACCTTACATGTCTATTTTCTCTGGGTATCAATTCAGGTGACTGCCACACAAAGACAGGCAGGAGCAGCCAGATGTGAAGTTTCTGAATGGTGCTGTGTTTATCTCTGTGTACTGCTTCGATGTATGGGACTGTATTTAATGGTTCGCAGAGATGCCCTGCACTGAGATGATTCCTGTATGGTATTTTCCCAGTTAACTGCAGAGGCTGTTTTTGAAGGGCTGTGTCTGTCCTTTAGGAAACATGAAGAAGTAAGTGATAGAGCAGTTCAGCCTGCAGGTCGCCTGCCTAAATGTAAGACTCACTATGACTTGAATTTACCTTTCCAGTATTGTAAGGGCCAAAAGTTCCAGTGACATTCGGAAGGTGAAATGGAACCATGGGCTGTGGGAAGCTCCCAAATAAGGGAGCTGTGGTTCAGCTGGAACATGTGTGCAGTCATTTGCATCCACGTTGGAAGGAAGTCATATCAGCTGATGTGCACCCAATGCTATGCCAGCAGCAAACTAAAAATTCCCTGATGCTTTTGCAGAAAGGGTGGGGCAGGTAACTTGGAGTGGGAAGCCTCTCAACCATCCAGACTTAGGAAGCAGAACTTGCAGGTTGTTAGCAAATATTTCAATATATTTGAAAATTGAGAACATTTAAGTTCCCTGATTTCCTGTTGGAGAGAAGTTATAAGGAGGACTTCTAAAATAAATCATCAGTGTTCAAATGCAGGTAACTGAGCACAGCTCTTGGAAGCATCCTCTTTGAGGTGATGGCTGCCTTTACCCCCAGCAGAATTTGTGTAGTTTGTCTTTATGTAAATGCTCATCACCTTTTTTTGGTATTTCAGTGGAAACAACCCCTTTGTACACCTCTGGTAGCAGTGCCTATTCTTTGCTCTCTCTTGCCCTGTAAGGCAATCAATTGCCTTTCCTGCTTGCTCAGTTAGGGTGTTCATGGCAGAAATCTCAGACTCTGCTGCTGTATGAACATGTGGAGGTGCCCATGTTGCAAGCCACAACCCCATGCTGATGTAGCATCCAAGGGAGAGAGTGCTTCCTACACTTGAAGTTGAAGAGAAGATGCCTGTCTGAGTTCAGGAGGCCTCTGGTTTCAAATCAGATTAAATGGACTGATTATGAGAGACCCCTCAACCCCATTGTTGTCTTTTGCAAACACCTGCAGTAACAAATCTGCTACAGGGGAGACATCCAGTCAGTCATGGATGGTGACCCCAATGGCAGGCATAGTTGGAGTCACTGCAAAAGCAGCTCTCCTGTCCAGAGGCCTCTTAAAGGGGCTCTTTAGGGGCTCCCTCCTTTTCTGAAACAAAGAAATTAGATTATCTGTGGGTTTTTAAGAAAAGTGTGACAGAGTAATGCTTTGATTCAATGCATGGTCTGTGTGGCAATAAATCTCTCCTAGTACCATCAATATTTCCTTCCCCAGAATGGCAGTGTCCTGGCAGACAACAGCATGGCACATTTTCCTGTTAGTTAGTTGCCTCTTTTTTTAAAAAAACTTTCATTTAGCTTTTAGGAACATACTTCATGGTAGTAATTGCCAAAAGAGTAACAGCCTGAAAAGTGTCTTTGCTGTACTCTCTTTTGAAGTCCCCCCATTAACCTCTGAATGACCTTTTCTCACCCTCACAGCCGAGTGCAACCAGACTAATTCATCCACTCACATTTCCATTACCATGCTTATCAAAGCTGAATAAACACTATAGGAGCCCAAAATTAAAAAGAAATGGTGCATTCTCTCATGGATGGCAAAGATACTACAATTCCATCTTCTCTACTAGGGCCAAAGATGTCTGCAGACAGAAGGGCTATCTGGGGCTGAGCTACAAATTTCTGTGCCATATCTCAGCTCTTAGCTGAAGTATTAGCTTTGTTTCTGACTCTTCATATAATGTTACCTATAGTTTCATTTCAGGGCTATAGTGAGCGAAACCAGAATGTAATTCTCAGTCAACTTTCAGAGACAGTGTAGCAGAGCATGTTAGTGAGACAAATACTAAATACAGTCAGAAAATGCCATAAATAGTAGCATTGTTGAAAGTTAGTTTTAAAAGCAATTGATAAGCCTAGCGATATTTCTTGCACACGATGTTTTATGAATTGTTTGCATTGCTCCTTCTTTTCTAGCCCATGACTAAAACTGTCTGCTAACTGTAATATCTGAGTTAGTTTTCTTAAGAAGATGAGCTAAGGCTTTAAGGCAGCAATTAAGCAGGTATCTCTGGTTTTGATGCTGGAAATCCTGCACAGACAGGATTTTGCTTTTAGTATCCCTGCTTAATAGCTTGTAACTTGCCACAGCATCACTGCAGAAATAAACCACCTGCTAGCAAAAGAAACAGTGGGTAATGTATAAAGTTTCTTTTCAGTTCCAGCATTTGATTTGACTTTGTCTTATTTTAAGTAAATGAATCATAGTCTCTTCCTTTTGAGACCTTTGTCCCTCATAATACATGTTCTAATTGTGGTTCTTGCCCATACTTTGGCTATATTAGCCCCATAAAATGGCTAATTAATTCTGTACAGTGATACCTATCTTCTCTACTGCTGTGAAAAGTACACTGTTGAATTTTTGCTCTTGTCAATTCCTAAGAAATAAGCAGCTTTGATTTTGGAGTTATCAAAGAGAAAACCACACACAGAACCCTTAATAAATCAAATACTTATTTGCTGCCTGTGATTAGGATGCATAGTAAAAGTCCATTATAACTTGCCTCTCTAAATTTTCACATAGGCGTCAGATAGTCTTAATCCTTTTGCCAAGGAATGAGGGAGGAAAGCACTGTACCCTCCTCCCTGCATACCTGCCTGAAGGCCAAGGACACAGCAACCTTGATAGTGTTACACTGACAGTTCATTTGAAGATGTCAACAGAGGAGTTTTTAAAAATAGACTCTAATTTTAAAATGTTAGTGGAATGTTTTGAAGAGAGAAAGTGGCCTTCCCTCTCCCTTTCACTCCCTCACTTGGATTTTCTCTCTGACTTAGCTGACAGCTGTGCTTTTGTGTGGAAGCGAAGGGACAGACAGGGTAAAGTAGGAAACTGGAACTCTGTGTCCAAGTATCAGTGCAATTCGCTGCAGCACTACACTTGTAAGATGCACCTTTTTATAACAAGTATGAATGACAGAAAAGATCTGCAGCATGAACCTGAGATTGAGCGGTATATTCTGTACCTGTACAGCAGTGGGACAAGTTGTACTCTGCCTGTTTCCGTGAGTAAACGGGCTTGCAGGTGATACAGGTTGCAGCAACCAGAACAAAGCCAATTGTGGCCAAGTGCCAGCTTTGTTAATACAGTTCTTATTCACAGAAATTTCTTGCTGTACATTTAAATCAAAGCCATTCTGCTCTGCAGCACATTCTTACAATCCATTGGCCAGATTGAACTGCAATACCTTTCTGAAATAGCCCGATGGAGTTGCTTAGGAAATGGCAACTGTTGGTGCTTTGTCAAAATGTAACCAAAGAGTATCATACATATGAATTCATAAAACTTGTAAGCGATACAGTTGTCCCGTTTCTAAGTTTTAAGTCTGATGGCAGTTTATCCCAGTACAACCCCTAAGAACCAGTTCTGTCGTATTTGTAAAGTGTTTCTTTACTCATATTACTCAAAAGCTAAACACTTAACTTTATGAACCCTTCACAGTGTCTGTGAGATGTTTGAAAACATTGAAAGCAAAGATGTACTTGGGTGCCTGCAGGCTTAGACACCATGGATGTAGTCTTCAGCAATCTGTACAACTTAGACTTTCCTTATTTACTCTGTCAAAATAGAAAATACTTATTTATATCTTTTAACTTCAAATTGTCTTGTATGATTATTTCCCTATAGGTTTAATGGGTTTAGTCTATTAAAACAAGAGACAAAATCAAAACAGTTGCCAGTAGGTCTTGTTTAAAACTTTCTCTTGGCTTGAAACCAATCTTTACTCCATGCTGAATGAATATAATAAGATGTAACCAAAAGAATACACATCTTCCATATTCACCACAGCTTCAGTACTGAAGCTCTTGAATGTAATACTCATCTCTTGACTTCAAGTTACTAATAATTAACTCTCCCACTAATTTTGAAATAATGGAAGGCTTTTCTTTATCTGCTGATTAGTGAGAAATGAGGAAGAGACTTTGATGTCCTCCCCTTGGAATTGTTGTAATATTTTAGCTAAAGCCTCCTGACCTGATTTGTAAGGGTTCAAGTCAAGAAGGATTAAAATTTTCTCATAACTGAAAAACAGTTCTTTACTGCTAGCTCCTTTTGAGATTCTTCTCTTATCTTCAAGGTCAGGTAAAAACATTAAGGGATTAGAAATATGCTCTCTCTGTGAGATAGCTCAAGACGACCTTGGAGTGCTCTCCCACATTAAAAAGTTCATTTTTTTTTCTTCTTAATATAAGGAGTATACTCAGGCTCAGAAGAAAATAGCACAAACAGCCTCCACCAGCTTTAAAACTGATAGACCTTACCTAATTTTAAAGCTGTTTCAAACATCTTTCACTTCTTTCCTTCACGAGTTTTAATAACTAGTATTTTCACAGGATGCTATTGCTCCAGAGTGGCTTTCTCTGCCTGTTACAGGTTTTCTGGATTTTCATGCCTCGTAAGCTATTTGCAAGATCCGTTTTGTGTTTTCCTTAAGAAATCAAGGAGAAATCTTCTGCAGATTAATTCTCTGCCACTGCATTGTTCTCATTATGCTGACTCTTAAGGGAACATTTCCTTTTTGCAGCAGTGCACAGGTGAAATTAAGGACTTTTGGGAAGTTTCTTTCTGTGTACCATGAACTGGCATCCCTAAGTTAGCTCCTAATGAAATCAGGCCTTGCGCTCTGCTCCTTTTGTGCTGTCCTCTTTTTTAAAAAATTATTTTTATTATTTTACCCAAGTGATATTTTGTCTTCCTGTCATAGGTAAAAATCCCCGAGGTCTGATACAGTGCTTTAAGTGACTACTTTTTGAACATGATGTTATGATGTCCATGTTGTTTAGAATGCATATACAGAAATACAACACAGTGTTTATTCCCACTGCTTATTCCCACTAGGTGAAGTCAGTGGGAAAATCTGTACAGATTACAGTGGGGTTTATCTGTGAGTGTCTTGCTCCCTGAAATACTTCTGTGACAGCCTCATCCTACTACTCACACGCACCCTCATGTGGGAAAATTCTGTATCATTCCCTCTTCCACCTCCTGCTGGTTTTCTAGACTAAATCAGGGAGAGCAGAGGTATATTGCTGTCCCATTGTGGCATCCTCTAAAACACTGAGAGGATCTTTGACAAAGAAAAATAATATTTACATGGTGTGAATTTTTCAGTACATGTGCTTCATTTCTCCAGGCTGGTGCTGAGATTCAAATGTTTAATAAATCCATGTAACTGTCTTGGCTTGCACAGCATGACTGAGTTAGATTAGAGGGATATGAGAAAAAGTGTCTTGCCTGTAAACGCTGCAGTCATGCTTTAAACAGGAACATTAGAGCAGCAGGCGTTAAAGAGACACTGATTTCAAAGTTCCCGAGGGAAGAGAGGAAATTCTTTGCAAAGGTGTACTGCTAGCACAGTCTCATTTGGTGAGGGAAACTATTTCATGTTAGGTTAGGCTAGTGCATTTTACATGTTTCCATTGCAACAAAATTATTGCAATCCTTTTTTAAGGATTTTCTAATTGCTTATAATTGGGAGTGGAGTATCTTGCAGTGGAAAATGTGGTCCCTAACAAGATAAAGAATTCTCACAGAATTCTGTATTTCATCTGCACTTATCCTAACGCAGGATATTTTCAATTCCTCATTTTGTTTGCACAGTAATAATCAGAGGACACATGCTAATTTAATCCAACCGAGGGAAAAAATAACTGACCCTGATACTAATCATCCCCATGTAACAGAATATCTGAGTTGTCTGCATAGTCAAGGGAGGCATCATGGGCAGTGCTGTGTGTTTGAGGTCTTTAGGACAAACATCTCAGCTGAACTGTGAGTCAGATGGAGACACTCAAGGGCAGCAGGTGGCAAGAATGTTCTTGTAGAAGGACACAGGATCGTACAGAGAGAAATGTTTTACCCAAATAGTTTCATATGTCCATTAGAGTCAAATCTTGTATGACTAGGAAAAATGAAGGACTATTTTGCTGAGCCACAAATTGAAGAAATAACATAAAATAATGTAGCACTGTTAGTGTTAAAGGAGTGTGATTCCACAGTATGCTCTGTTCTGCACAAGGATCCATGTATGACCAGCTTTAAATATCCATTTCCCACTGTTTATTTCCTACTGTTATGGAACAAAATTTAACTGTGTTTCTCTCCTGTTTTGGTTTTGCTTATTTCTTTAGGTTTTGTTGTGTGTGTTGTTTTTTGTTTTGTTTTGTGTTTGGTTTTTTTTTTACTGTGGACAAAGTTACAGAACTCATGTGGCTTAATTTTGAAAAGAAAGGAGATCATTTTGCTAGTTGGATTTCCCATTCTGGTTTATAGCAGGGCCACACAGTTTTATCCCAGCACAGTTGAGCCACAAGCACCCAGCAGGACAAAGAAGAAAATGTGAGAGGGCGCTGGAACTGCTTCAGCTGGCAATGGAGGTTTTTTTCTTTTTGTTCTTTGCCTGTTCACCTGAAACATGGAGAAGAGGGGAGCTTAGCTCACAAAATCACAGAGTGCAGCCCTGACACATGAGAACATAGACCCTACCTCCAAGTGCCCCAGTCTTGTTTCATTTGATCCATGTAGATCAGAGCATCACAGATCATGGTCTTCTGGAGGAGCTTCAGAACTCCACAGTCTCTCAGAGCCCATAAATACACTTTACATTATGAAAAGGTCCTTGAAATGTCCTGAGTAACACCACAAGAGCATCTGACAGTGGTGCTTTGTGCCTTCTTCTGTAAGCCTCCTCGTATTTTTTTTTGCCTCTATCCGATGTGTTGCAACCCCACTAAGGGCTGCCAAAGTCTGTTTGCCTGTGTGTACAGTAGGTTATTCCCCCTTGTGAGAGCATTAAACTGTTGTGCTGTGGATGCACACGCAGAACAATGGCAGTCATAGTGAGGAGTACCTGCTAATGATGTAAACTGGGACAAGTTTGAGTATGGTTTGACAAGCTTAACCAGACATGAGTTCATTTAGGGGCTGGAGGAACATTGTACCTCTATGCAAAACAGAGGTTCCCTTTCACATGGAAGCATTTATTTTGAAAAGCCAAAACTGAAGCTGCATTAAATAAAGAAATAACTGATCCAGATTTTTCTTTGAGGAAGGGTGTGTGATCTCATTTGAGATATCTGACAAAAAGCAGTTTAACCTAAAGTGTTTGTGGAGATATATATTACAGCTGTCTACCCATGGATCTGGTCTATGTTATTTATTATCTGCATTGTAGGAGTGCTTTGTTGTATTAAGACTTAAACATGCATAATACTGTGCTCTTCCCTCTGCTCCAAAGAAACTGAGAGTCAATAAGTTTTCCAGCAAATCTAATTGCAAGAAGTGTTTCTAACACAATTAATGTTTCCAAGAGAACAGCTAAACTGTAAGAGGAGAGGTGATATTAATATACACATACAATATAAATCTAATCAGTGAGTGTAAAGGAGATTCCTCATATAAGGGAACGTAAAACATACTTAAGCTGACAGATTTTTCCTTCCTCCTCTATTCTGAAAGAATATTTGGATTGGTCAAGGATATTCAAATACCCTGGGCTTTTCCAGGAAATGTTGTAGTATGGTGTACAGGCAAAAAGAGAAAGAAAGGAGAATCTTAGAGCACACACAGTTGACTAATGCTGGCACAAGATGTGAAAAAGTATACGGCCACAAGCAAAGAAACAGATCAGTTATCTGAGTCATCACTAAAGCAAGATTTCAAGATTCTTTTTTTAAAAAGTGCAACTGTGATTAATTAGGACCTTAATTTTAGGAGTTTCTCTTAGGTAAAAGAGAGGTAAAACAGTTGGAAAAGATGCAAATGCTTGATATAGTACCTAGTATCCTACCCATACTGCTCAAAAGAAATGCTAAAAAGAAATACTAAAATGAACCCCGATAAACTCTTTCCTAATAAATTAAATGTGCTAATAGATAACTTACTGTATCTTACTCATGGAACCACCTTGTTTTTCCTCTCTTGGTAACAGACATAAAAGTTTACAATATGCAGTAAAAGTCTTTAACATTTTAGTCATTGTGAGCTGAAAACGTAGTCTTGCTGTGTTAAAGCATACTGTGTTTGTTAGGTGATGGTAGCGAATAATACTGGCTATAGAAATAGCTGTTCCACAGAAGATGCTCCAGAGGTAGCTGCTTGGCTGTCTCAAAATACCAAGGGAAGAAATGTGTTGCCTTTTGAAAGTTCCAGTTCTAAAAAAACCTTCAATCTTCCATAATTCAGCTCAAACTGAACTAACAAGACCTGTGCCAGTCATTTGATCTGTTTATTGCCTGATGCTGAATCCTCTCTGCCAAAAGCACTGAGGAGGGGCTGCTGGAGCTTGCTGAAAAGCAGGTGTACCACCTCTGGAGCGGCTGAAGTGCTGGAGGGATTGAACACTCTTCCACGTCCTCCAGAGTAGCTGGAAGTCTGTACTATACACTCCCTGTGTTTGGTGTAATCTCTCTTAAACAGAGTAGAAATATTTCCAGTTAAATGAACTTATATAAGTTTATACCATGAGAAAGAAATATCTCTTACATGGAAACAAAATTAATGCTTCTTCCTTCCTGAAAACGAGTACACTGCAGAAACGGCTCAATGGAAAGATGACAGGAAGATTTCTGTGGGAGCAACTGTGACCAACATACAGCCAAACCCCGATATCCTGCGAAGATATACCCCTAAACAGCATGAGACAGACAGTGAATAAGTTTTTCCTGTAAGAGTCAATGGAACTTAGGTAGGGGAATCATGTGGGGACTTAAGAAACACACCACTAAAATTGGTGTAAGACAACCGGCCACCACCAATGGGCCACCAACAACTGGATGCTGCCCAGCGGGTGCTCTCCCCTTCTGGCACCACCTCCCTGTGAAATCTGGACCCCCCTCAGGATGTTGCACAGGATCTCTGCGTGAAAGCTGAGGGGGAAGGACAAGCCAAAGGTGGAAGCTGGTGGCAGACCTGCCAACCGTGGCAGCAGGTGGCCCGCACAGCGAGGGCCGGAGGAGCTCAGAGCTTCCATCAGCAACAAAGGGAGGAGGAGGTGATGTGAGGATGTGGCTGGGCAGGATCTGGAGGCGAGGACGGACCTGGCAGTGACCGTGAAACAGGAGAGGGACTGGGGAGGAGCCCAAGGAGGGGACTGGTATGGTCGGGCAAGCAGAAGGCAGACGATCCTGCTACAGGCGTTGAGAGGGACTGGGCAGGCAGCAGGCAGACGGGGGCAAAGGCTCCAGTGATGTGAGCGGGACCGTAACGCAGTTCAGATCCGAGCGGAACTCGAACCTCCAGCAGAG
>VZRW01007099.1:22214-56468 GCA_013398125.1 Aegotheles bennettii | reverse complement strand
CTGTGCGTGGGCCGGGCCGGGCCGGGGGCTCCGCCGCCTCAGAGCCCCGGGGAGGGGTCCGGGGTGCTGGCAGAGCCTGTGAGCGCCCCTGAGGATCGGCAGCTGTGTCCTTGGGCGGGGCGGTGTCGGTGGGAACAGGCGCCGGGGGCCTTCGCCAGCACTGCGCAGTGCCCCTGTGATTCTGCACACACGGAGCTGTTTCTCTGCCCTGTCCCAAGCCAGCACCTTCTCGCCTGGCAGTCAGGTCTGCTTCCAGTCGGGGCCTTAGTTCAGAGGCATGTTCTGGTTCCCCTGAGCCGGCACTGCTGGCAGCCGGCGAGATAAGCTGGCATTGTTTGTTCTGTGTGCCATAAACAGGGTTATTTATTAAATTCCTGGCCTGTGTAAGTGAGCTGTAAAAGGTGTCCCTGCTGGGGCCTGCAGGTTTCTGTATCAGCAGCCATGCCTGCTGAGAAAGGAACCTATCTGATTTTGTTTCAAGGCTGTAGGGCAGAGAGGTCAGTGTGACATTATCTGTCTTATTACCAGAATTCAGCTGCAAATGGAAGCAATAATGATGCAACCTTCACAGTGTGGCTCATAGGCAATTTTGGATGAGCACATGCTTCAAAAACTTGTGAACTATAGGACTGCTAAGTGAATTAAGAAATAAATCCCAAGTCTTGCAAGTCTCTCAGCTTGCTTAGGAGAGTAAAATGCTTTGAATTCTGAGCAGTTCTTTTGGGAACACTGAATAAATATTTTAAGAAGTTGGTCCGCCTGGCTTTGCAGGTGCTGCCTCCCAGAGCTGCAGAGCGTGTGAGCACTTACCCACTTGCGGAGTGGAAGCATGCATGCTTTCACCACTGAATGAGCAGTTTGAGGGGCTGGTGCGTTTGGCTGTGTGGATGCTGTCACACCGACTTCCAAAGGATAAAATAAGCTTCCTGAATGAGACAGAAGTAAAATTAAGGAAGAAACAAGCATTGTTTAAAAAACATAAATAAAAGGAGTGTGAGAGATACAATCAAGTCAGTTCAATGTTTCAGATGTGATGAAGAGAGAATTTTTCCTGTTAGTAGGGCTTTGTTTATTTTGGTGAACACTATTTCTGCAGGCAGTAGGGACAGAATTGGAGGTTGTGGAGCCAGAATTGAAGGAAAGGAGCTCCAAAAAATGGTTGTAGTCAGTGGTGATTGTAAGCCTAGGGAGAAAAAGGAAGGTTTCTGTAGTCTGGAGATGCAGTTATGCTGAGAAAAAGGAAGACTTGAGAGCGATGGCCAGTGTAGGAAAGGTTGGAGGGGAAAAATAGAGACAGCATACCTGGAATTAATAGAGTATGTTCCCTGACATTTTGAATAGAATAAAGGTTTGGGGAAAGGAATTGAATCTGCAGCTGGACTCTTCCAGATTGTGTCATCAGATAATTCCGGGTGGAAGGGACCTTGAGAGCTCTCCAGTCCAGCCTCTTGCTGAACGCCAGGTCAGCTGGGAGATCAGGCAGTGTTGTTCAGGGCTTTTCCTATTTGGCTCTTGAACACCCCCAACGCTGGGAGCAGCTCAGCCCCCTGCTCTGTTGCCTGGCTCTCGTCATGGGGAGGACAGTCTGACCCTCTCGAGTTGGACCTTTCTTCTTTCAGTTTGAAAGGGCCTGTTGCCTCTGCCCCTCCTGTGCTGCACCACAGCGGGTGTTCTTGGCTCCATCTTGTGAATCACTGCAGCAGTATTGGGAGGGTGCTGCTAGGCCCCCCCCAAGCTGTTCTCCAGGCTGAACTGGCCCTCTCACACAAGTGCTGGGCCTCCAGCCATCTCTGTCTCCCTTCATGGAACTTGTTCCCATTTGTGAGCACACACCTTGTACCAAGGGACCCAAAACTTGCCCAGGTGGTGTGGTCTCATGAGTGCCAAACAGGGGCAAAATCCCTTCCCTCAGTCTTCTGGCTATGCTGTTCTTGTAGCCCAGGGTGCTGCTGGCTGCTTGCCATGCTCACTGCTGGGTCATGCCTAGCTTGCTCTCTGCCAAGTCCCTCAAGGCCTTTTCAGGAGAGTGCTCACTGGCCATTTGGTCCCCAGCCTGTCTTGTTGCAAGGACTCTTTCTTGCCAGGTGCAGGACTGTGCATCTGTCCTGGTTGAATTTCATAAGGCTCCTGTTCATCTAGCATGTCGGGCACCCTCTGGGTAGCAGGCCTATCCTCAGGCTTGTGAACCAGTTGTTGTCCACCCCCAGGGCATTTTGTCACCTCCTTCAGGTTGTTGATAAAGATGTTAAACAGGAGTGGTCCAGGAATAGAGGTGGTTACCAGTCTCTGGGCAGAGTATGATTTACTAACTACTGCCTTCTGAGCCTGACCAACCAACTTACTCGTCAGGTTGTGCATTCATCTAGACCATAATATCTTAAAGTGGATGCAAAAATATTATGAGAGATGGCACTGAAAGGCTTGCCTTCACCCACCCCACTGAGCAGAGGGCCTGCTTTTACTGCCAGCATAGCAGCAAAAGCCCCTGTGCCCTTGACGTCCTTCACAAGGCTCAGCTGTAGATGAACTTTGTTTTTCCTGGCACCACCCTGACACGCCTGAGTAGTAATTTCTAATTCAGTCTTTGTGGCCTGTCCTTGCTCCAGCTCCCTGTGTGATACCGTTCTACACAGGAGCTGAGTCACGAGTTCCCTGCATAGCCATGCCCGTCTCCTGGTACACCTGCTTGTCTTCTTGAATGCACTATGCTTGCCCCTGTAGGGGCTTAAAGCCCCGTCAGCTTTTCTCATCTCCCTTCTCCTTCAGAACTGCCTCTCGCTGGACCCCGTTTACCTCTTCCCTGACCAAAGTGGAGTCTGTTGACCTCTTATCTGTTGAAGGTAGAAGCCAAATTCTGACCTTATTTGACAGTTTTACTGTCTGTGTATTGCAGAGATGAACTTCCCTCACTGTGTGCGTGTCTTGACTCTGGGCAGCAGTTCTTTGTGATTCGCTGTACCATTCTGGGGTGTTTCTTCCTGTACCTCTCTAGGACCCGATTTTGCAAAGGAAAGGTGTTTGAAGTGGCACCTGCTGGGCTTCGTTGGCACCTGGGACCCCACAGATGCCTGACTGTGCCACTGCAGGGGAAGATGATTCTCCTTCCCTGCCCCATCCCATTTTTCTGCCTTCTGAACACTTAACCCCCTAGGGAGTGTTTTAGAGAGGGAGCTCTCAGACCAGAGGGAAGAAACAGATCCGGAGAAGCAGTAAGAGGTCAAGTCTGGCCCAAATTGAAAGGAAAACCAATGCAAGTGTGAAGGCTGGTGCATAGCATTTGTGATGTGAGTGAAAAGTGAAGTTGCTGTAGCACATAGTTCATATGCATTCTCAAACTGGGGTTAAAAACTTGGACCTCTTGGTATTTTCCACTGAGTTCTGGAAAGCAACACAAGCTTTATGCAGAACACTGAAATGCATGTTCCTTCATATGAAGAATCTGTGGTCTCAGGGGCTATGTTATTGAGTATGCTTTAAACTGGAGTAGATCTTTTGGTTTTCAAAAATTCAGTGACAGGAAAGTCATCATTCTGACGCTGAATCTTGTTAGTTTCTCGAAAGGTTTTATTGGATCGATACTTGGGGGAACCCACTGGATTAAGTGTAGGTACTGGGAAACTGCTGGGTTTAGTGTAAAAACTTTAGTAATTGCCATTTCTGAAAATCAGGTTTTTGGCACTTGTGTGTGGCACCCTGCATTAGCATTGTGGTTCTGGACTTGAACTTTATACCCCACTGAGGTGGCAGTTGTTCGTGCTTATAGGGCTGTGACTAGTAAATTACAGAGAGCTGCGTAGGTGTGTTGTCTCATTAGAAACTGGGATTTTGTTTTTAAAATTTACTCCTTTTCCGTTGTTGGAGAACATAGCAGCTCTGTTGCAAACAGTATATTGGGTCATTTTACAAAAAGGGAGAAATGTATTTGGGTGACCTGTGTCACCTTCTTGATTTATAGTGTTTGCAGATTAGGAGAGTGGTCTTGCCTTCAGTGGCATTGTACTTCACTGTGGCCATTTCTTTCGTATTTAGGGACTGCTGTCTTAGCAAAATGATACAGAATCATAGAATCACTTCAGTTGGAAAAGACCTTCAAGATCATCGAGTCCAACCATCAACCTAGGACTGCCAAGCCCACCACTAAACCATGTCTCCAAGGGCCATGTCCAAACGCTTTTTGAATACCTCAGGGACGGTGACTCCACCACTCCCTGAGCAGCCTGATCCAATGCCTGACCACCCTTTCCGTAAAAAAATTTTTCCCCATATCAAGCCTGAACTTCCCCTGATGCAACTTGATGCCATTCCCTCTTGTTCTAATGATGAAGGCATTTGCCTGGTTGGAAGACTCTGCTAATTACTTTTGCCCTTAAAGAGTGCTGAAAGTCAGTGATTTACAGGTTTTGCTTTGTTGTCCCTCTTCTTTTCCCTCCACTTCCCCTTCCCCTTTAGGAAACTAGCAGGGTGCACTCTCTTCATCACAGGCGCAAGCCGGGGCATCGGCAAAGCCATTGCTTTGAAAGCTGCCAAGGATGGTGCAAACATTGTGATAGCCGCCAAGACAGCTGAGCCCCATCGTACTCTTCCAGGGACTATCTACAGTGCTGCAAAAGAGAGTAAGTTGTGATGCATGAGGGCGGGCTTCGGGTGCTGGGCTGGGTGTGTGCCCTGGCTTAGTTGTCATACCGCTGTTACCTCCAGTTCACCTGTAATAAAATAAGCTTCATGTTTCTCTTGCCTCCCAGGAATGCTGGGAGGTATCAAAATATTACTGTAATGAAGATGCATGTGTGTAGGTGTTAATTGAGAGGTATGTCTGTAATACACACATTCCCAGTCTTAAGATTTGGTTTTGGCTTCCTTATTCTTTACGCAGCGTGTGAGAGGTTTGCAATTTGACAGTGTGATTTTCAGTGCCTCCTTGAAGCATGTAATTGATGAGAGATTCTCAGTAGGTTTGTGCTATTTATTTCATCTGAGAGCAAATTTTTTTTTAATGTTTTAATTGCGCAGTTGAAGCGGCTGGAGGAAAGGCTTTGCCATGTGTCGTTAATGTGAGGGAAGAACAGCAAATTATTAATGCCGTGGAGAAAGCTGTGGAGACTTTCGGAGGTATGCTAAGATGTGGGGGAGGGGATAACAGGCAGATTGTTCAAACAAACAGAAGGACAGTCTGTCTTGTGTTTTTTGTCTCTAAATGCTAATGTGAAATGGCTTATTTTAAAACTAGGGATTGATATTTTGGTGAACAATGCAAGCGCCATCTCTTTGACTGGCACTTTGGAAACAGAAACAAAGAAGGTCAATCTTATGATGGATGTCAATGTACGAGGAACCTACCTTACGTAAGTACTGATAGAGGGAAGCAAAGTAATTGTAGCAACGTGTATGATGTTATCTCAGTTTTTCTGAGAAATTGTGTAACTGTCTTGCTGCCCTGGAGTTGAAGTGCAAGTATGCTACGTGTGCTCACAGGAAGGTGCTTGGTTATCGGCCAACTGATCTGAAATTAATATTTGCAATAGTTAATTGCAAGTTTGAGCAAATAGGAACCTTGTTACTGTCGTCATTAAGTGTTCACAAGTCTCCTCCCATGCAGGCAGGAAGCAGAAACTAGTTTATTTCAAACAGAGCTCTAACTTGGCTTTGCTATCTCATGTCTGCTCTTTCACTTCAAGCAAAATGCCTAACTCTTTGCATACATCAAGTGCAACATCTTGTTTGTCAGCTTCTTTCTCATAAACTTCTTTCTCATGTTAAGGGACATTAGGGTTCAGCAGTGTGGGATCATCTTTAGATTTTCAGGATGTCATTTAAAGTTGCTCTGTTATAAAATTAAAACTTTGATTTTGATGGAGTTGTGTTCAAAGAAAAAAAGTCCTTAGGGTGGTGCAGATTTTCTAAATTCATTTGTTGCTTGGTGAGTTCAGGAGCTTTTGTATCAAAGCTTTATCTAGAATAGTGTCTGTCATTCTCCTTTGTGCAAATGAATCTGGTCATCATATACTATAATTTTATTCTTTAATGTTCTTTTGCTAAGAATCAGTGACAGGATTTGCCATTACAGTAGTGTAAAAACACACATGAATAGCAGCTTTCTGAATTAGAGACAGACGTGCAGAGCGTGTAGATAGGATGGAGAGGGAAGGATGGTGGAAGAAAGAAACACTCTGCTTGCAGAGTGGGATTTCTGTGTTTCCACCCCATGGTGTCTGCTTTTGAAAGGCTGTAAGTGTAAGCAATTCTGCTCTCAGAAAGGAAAATTTGTTTTGGAGCTTGGCATTCCAGAAGATGCTCTGTAGGTATTTCTGGCTGAAGCTCTGAATGGGCTCCACTATATTGTTAATGGCATGCTCCATTTCCCCCTTACTACCCAACAGCAACAGTCACTTTTGTGATGGTACATCTAGCTATTACAAATTAATGGAGAATCCTTAAAGTCATCTTTCCTTTGGGTGTTACTCTGCCATAAAAAGATTAAGAAGCAGGTTCTGTGTTGCTGCAGATGGAAGAATATATGAAAGATTGATGCCTCTGAAGGGAAATTACAAGTGATCTTTGTCATGGCTTTTGTAACTGTCAACTGGGAAGACTAAGTCAAGCATTTTAGGCTTTGCTTTCCCTTGCTTTGTGTGCTGCTTCTGTTCGTAATTTGTAGAGCTGTGTTTTCAATTTAATGTTGAGAAAGTTATAATAGTTTAAAAAATACGGTGTGCATTTTTTTGTCTGCGTGGAGGAGGTGGGGAGGATGTCCCGTCTTACAGTATATACCTGTTATATACAGCTGTTAACACATTCTTGGTTCCTGTGCTTTAAGAAATTGAGACATCTGTTAGTGAACCTCACACACTGCCACTGAAAACAGTTGAGACCCCAGGACATTTAAGCAGGTAGTAAATGATTTACTTTACTACTTTGATGATTTTGCAGTTGAAGGTGTCCGTTCTGTGGCTGACAGAATGTGTGTGTCCTGTTGAAATGTGTGCCTAGTAGGTCAGTACTGTAGTCCACTGTGGTGCTGTTCTCCCTATGAAGCTTGATTAAAAATTTACCATCAGAGATCAAATTCAAACCTGTACCCTAGTGCTAGAAGTGAAGTCAAATGACGGTTTCTATAAAGTAAAAGTTATGATTTACGGATGTGTAAATTCTAAGTTGAATGAAAGAGTGCCTTTTCTAGTCAGCAGAGAATAGGTTTTCAGTTTTGTTTGGAATATTTGTATAATTTCTGTAACATGGTTTTAAAGAAGAAATAGGTGTGTGATCAGAAGAGCATACATATGGAAAATCAGCTGCAGTAGATGGTGCTGCGCTGTTTGGAGAATGTGGTCCAGCTAGCAGGAAGGAATGCTAGGCCCGAGATAAGTGAGCTAGGACAGATTAAATTTTTTTGCTGTCCTTTATATCAGTTAAGTAATTGATACAAGGGCAGGGTCTCAGCTTAGTGCTGATTTTTGATGAAAATTAAAATACTGGTCTGCTTATATGTTTCTCCCTGTAATTATAGATGTTCCATATAATAAGAGGTGACTGATTTGTCTGAATCTATCAGGTCTAAAACGTGCCTTCCCTACTTGAGGAAGAGTAGGAACCCCCACATACTGAACCTCAGCCCACCCATGAATCTGAATCCCATGTGGTTCAAAAATCATTGTGGTGAGTAGCATTCAGTGCCTTTGTTGTTATTTTTTGAGAGCCACATCAGTACTTACTGAGATGTGCAGGCATGCTAGCCCAGAATGCTCTATCTTATATCTTTAGTACTGAATACAGACTGGCACTAACAGCTCCCCAGAGTGTTTTGTACCTCACCTAAAATAAATGGTTTTGTGGGAAAATGTCGTGCAGGTTTCATGGCCTAATATGTCCTTTATGTAAGAGTCTGTACTTTTTCATGGGAATTGTTGAGACTACAAAGTATTTTCTGTTCCAAGTAGAGATCGAAAACCAAAACTTATTTTATTACTGATTCAGCTTCACATTTGACTTAATAGGTATAAAGTTCAGTGTTGTCTTTTAAAATGGAAGTTAGTTTTGGGTTGGGAAACGGACCCCATTTTATCTTGAGGTTAATATTGCTCATTTTAAAACTGAAAAAAAAACCTGTCAATTTTGGACACTTGTCATGTTAAACTCCTCCATCAAGTCCCAGTTCTTTCTCCCCAGAAGTTTCTCTTCTCAAAACAGATGACAAGGATTTAGGATTTCCTTTTTGTTGTTGTTGTTATTTTTTTTTCTGCCCCTTTTTGTTTTCTATATAATACTACTTTGGTTGGTAGCAACGAGTATACCTTAGGCTGCTTGAAAAAACTGAGCACTCTTGTCAGTCTGCTGTGTATAAAAAACACAACACAGCCGTCATACAGCTAGGCTTCAGTCATTGCTTTTGTCAAAATATGCATAGCTCTCATTGTATTTGTAGTGAAGAGATGGCAGACTACAGTTTGTACCTGCTGAGGGTGGTGGGGAGAAGGGAGGGATTTTGACTCTAGGAGGATACTGTTTTGTCCCCAGTAACTTAATTTTTCTTATGAACAAATCATTTGGTTTTCCTTTTCTTCATAATTAAAGGTCTGTTGATAGAATGTAAATTTTTATCTTTTTTATACTTCTTGTCTTAGCTTATACCATTTCTAAATATGGGATGTCCATGTGTGTCTTGGGAATGGCAGAAGAATTTAGGGGAGAAGTTGCTGTCAATGCATTATGGCCTAAAACAGGTGATTTTTCTTTTAAATTGTACTAACATTATGACTTTCTGTATTTTGCCTTCTACAGCTTGTTTTATTTGACTTTAATTATACTTAGGTCTTTTTCTGGGATTGATTCAGGACACAGAGCAGTTCTTTTGCATATTCTTTGTTCATCCTGCATGGTGCTGGTTTTCATTCCTAGTTCTCACTAGACTATTGACGCTTTGATCCAAACTCATTTTCAGCTAGTTTGCAACCCATTAAACCCTTTCAGCTGGCTGAGGCAGCTGTGTAGTATTTGGCTTCTCTATGCTCTTTGTCATGTACACAGAGTTTTGGTTTGGACAGAATCACAAAAGTATTATCATGCTTAAATGTCTGTGTATGTAACACTGTTTAGAATTCCTTGCTGGTTAAATTGCTGGAATGTAGATGGATCTGACAAGATATATGACTCTGTAAATGCAGAAATAATTAAACCCTCCTGTTTCTAGAAGTTCTGGCACAGTGGGCCAGCAAATGGCTGTTCACACACCTGTCTGCTTGCAAATCACAGGAAAATAAAGAGCTCCATGGATGAAGACAACTCGATGCTCCCACATTGTGTTAGCCTTAGTATGGTTTCTGTGGGTTGGTGAGAATGAGGCCTCCTGTTCGAGGTTTAGTCTGCTGCTTGCCAAAGAGGCCAGTCTCCTCACCCCAAATACATCTGTGTGCAGAAATGGTACTGATGATAAAGTCAGTAAAAACAGAGGGACATCTTGCCCTGTAGTGGTGAGAGCCCAGTCATGAAACGTCACAAAAGCAGAGTTTAGGGGGGAGGGAGGAAGGAAGACAAAATAACCATATGGACCAAGATTCTCTTCTGGGGCTAGTGCTCCAGTGTAGGAAGTGTTTGTACCCAGACACTTTTCAACCTTTTCCTGTTAGGACCTGCAGGCCCCTTTTAACTTGTATTGTGGAATCTCTCTGTTTTTCTTCTAAGTTCTAGATTCCTCTAAAGTGAGGAATGCGAGCAAAACTTACTTGTCCAAACAATTGCAAAATGTGCAGTTATTTTGGACAAAATCAGCTGAGTTTCTGTGCTTAAATACTCTATGTGGTACTCAGCTGGTTAGTATGTCTGACAGACCTGATCCTTTCTCATGGGTCTGGGTGCTTGCATCTTAAATCTAAATCCAGTAAGCAGATGCTTCGAAATTCTGCTCACACTGGAAGTTTTACCATAGAAATATTTTGGTAAGGAGTTGACTTTTTGAATGATAATTGTATCATTCACAATAGTTATATCATCACAAAACCTGTACTGTCTATTTTAAGGAGAACAAAGGTGTTCATCTTCTGTACTGAAGGCAACTGCATGCACAAGTTGCAACTTGCAGTTGAAACTGCAGGGCAACTGCAGTCTAGGGTCTGGATTGCCTTCCTGGCAGTGGAGTGAAAGTTCACCTTTCAGATTTTGGGTCTCTCTTGTAATTTTTTGTTTCTGAAGGGCTTAGAAGAAACATGAACGTGTTTCCACATAACTCGCTTCTTGAGTGCTCCAGGGAAGCCTCAGAGAAGTTTAAATGGAGATTTCCCAGGATCTTTGTCATCTAGAATAGAGCCTTGAAACTTGGTTCGTAAAGCCTGGCTTGTCCCTAAAATGCCACTGCTACATGGGTTTTATATCTCCTCAGAATCCTATAGGCAGTAGTGACTTGCTTTTTCATTAGCAGAGGTGGTCTTCTATTTACCTGTTTTGTGGTTTTTGATCACTGACTGATTAAGCAATGTAAATTGTATGTGAGAGTTAGGGGCAATGAAGGAATTAATCCAGAGTATCTCATTCAGACAGAGAGACACGCCATCAAGCTGCAGACAACATTACTTATTTGACTTACCTTCTCATGCAAAAGGTGTCACAAAACTACCTGTCTTGTAAATGCACATATTTGCACACTTCATAGGCACACTCCACAGCTTTCTGAATCGTCAGCGCCCTCTCTCTATGATTCTGGATATGCTGGAGAAAACATCCACTACTACTGTGGAAATGAGTTGGTAGTTTTATGAATTCCAATATACTGTTGAAAGCTAAAGAATTCTTCCTGCAGAGGCCAGCTGGTTATACGAGGTCATTATTTTGCAATGTAGGTGTTATTCCCCACCTGCCGGAATGATTCGGCCTCCTGTTTTTCATGGCAAGGAAAAACAACCTGGGAGAATTTGTTTGCCCACTCACAATGAGAAATTTTTCAGAGAGATGACTAACTTTATAGGCAGAAATTACATTAAGTCTTAGTGGCACAGTTCAATACGTTATTTCTTGCCAGTGTTTGCATATGCTGTAGCATTCCAAATGTCAATAATAGTACCAGTGTCCTAGATATGGTCTGGTGTTAAAGGATGTCTGTGATGGTACTAATTAAACTTGTGCAAAATCTGACATTCTTACTGGGGGGGAAGCCCAAACCACAGAACGTATATCTTTCTCTTGTGCATTAGAGTGCCACTGTCACCTTGGTAACATAATTTAGGAGAGACACTTTGATATCTCATGGAAGTCATTACAAGGCTAAATTTAAGCATCAAGATTTTCAGTGTGATAATCACCAAACTACACACCTCTTAATAACTGATGTATTATACATTCACTTCGAGAAAAATAGTTGTCCTAGTGTTAGTTTTTCATGTCCTGAGTAACCTCAAGGAAATCTGAGGAAGAAGACAAAGAAGGGGATAGAGGGATATGAATGTCATAAAAATCCTGCCCATTATTACACTTTTTGGTTCCTTTAATCTCTGTTTTTTTACTGGTGTTTGTAGAGAATTATTTGTTGGTCGGTGGTATTTCATAGCTTTGTCTTCCTACAATTTCTTTTTGTGTGAAAGGAAAACAAAGATTGTGTACTTGCCAGAGAAATGGGAATTTCATCTTGTCAGTGCTAAAGCTTTGTTTTCTTACCCTCCAAACTTTCTAGCCATACATACGGCAGCAATGGATATGCTGGGAGGAGCTGGAATTGAAAAACAATGCAGGAAAACGGACATCCTTGCAGATGCTGCATATTGCATTTTAACAAAACCAAAAACTTTCACTGGAAACTTCGTTATTGATGAAGTTCTGCTGAGAGAAGAAGGAGTTAAGGATTTTGATGTCTATGCAATTGCACCAGGTAAAGCAGATCTTTAAGATGAGCAGTAAGTTCAGGAAAGAGGGAAGCCTGTATGGACAATATTGATTTGGTTTTTTTTCTCAGGGCTCTTAAATTAGTCCGTAAAAAGTTGCTTTGCCTCAGCTTTCACAACATGCCTTCCTGCAAAACGTGTACAAGTCCATTGAGATTCTAATCATCAAGTGCCTATTAACTTAAAAAACACTTAAATGGAAAGAAAGTGTACCTGCACTGTAGATGTACACATTACTATTTACCAGCTAGTGAGATAAATTTTTTGGTTTTTTCCTTCTTCAAATGTTTTTCATTGCAACTTGAAGAGGCTCCTAGGTCAGCTTTTAAATGAACCAAACTCTGAACAAGTTATTTCATGCTATGTCTTTCCTTCAAATTGTAATTTATTCACTTATAAGCTTAACTAGTTTCATACAAAATGGATTCCTGTTTGTGCTGTCCAACTTCACTTGGACTCAGTATTGCATTTTTCCGCCCTTTTAGGTCACCCCCTGATACCTGACTTCTTCTTGGATGCTGAGATTGACATGACTGCCATGAAACAAGAAAGATACGGTAGGGAACACATCGTGTGTAAAAGTTGATCTTTTCTGAGAATAATGAGTACTCTGTACTAAGTTGTTTCTTCTTTTTTCTTCTCTCTGAAGAGCTTGGACTCCACTCAAGCTATGTGACAAAAACCCTTTTCTCATTTGGAGTGTATGATTTATGGAAATGACTCTGTACTTAAAGCTAGGGAAAGAATGTTACCTCCTGCAGGATTTTCAGGGTATAAAATCAGTGCCTTATTTTGAAGAATCCTTTTTTTGACCATATAAATTCTGATAGTGTGAAAGCCACAGATAAATATTCCTGGAAAAAGAAACTAAATAGCAAACAGCACATTTTGCAGGAGTGTCTTGTTTGACTTGGCAATTTTATACAAAAGGACACAACGTTGATTTTTTCCATTGCTTTTTAGATAACACTTGCAAAATTTACACAACTTAAATATCTCTTTGATGAAATGGAGAAGTCTTTTTTTTGAAAAGCATCGGTTTTGCTTTTTCAGAATTGCAATGTGTCAGTAGGAGGGCAGCTAAGAACACTGAACAGGTTTCAGAGGAGTGCCAGAGCAGGGAGGAGAGAAGGGCAGAGGAGGCAAAGTTGGAACAGTCCTTTTCCCGTGATGATACTCTTAGGGCAATCAATGGCATGAGGACTGATCTGCCAGGGACGGATGGTGGTAGTTCCCTGGGCCCAAAATGCAGGTGACTTAGTAGTGATTGACAGAACAGTACTAACTGCTTTTTGATACTTGAGACACCTGAGAGACTGTGGCCAACATTTCCAGAGGCTGTTCAACTTGATCAGCCTTGTACCTAGCAAATGCTGTCCTTTACAGTTAAATGTGCATGGTCACTGCATACAGTGAAATGCTGCTTGAAGCAGTGAACGGATTTATAGCTTGGAAGCCTTTGCAGAAGACTTAATGAAAATCTCCATGTTCTTAGCAAGACAGAGAAGACAGAATTATTTTGAGGTGCAAGTGGTGTTTACTAAAGACGTGGATTTGTTTTTTGTAAGTGCTGTCAGGAGTGTGTGGATTGCATTAGAAAACAATATGCTGTGGAATCGTCTGTAATGAGCTGTGAACAGTCAGAAGTTTGCTGCAGTTTTACATTGGCTTTTCTTTTGACATGTTAGGAATCAACATTCATTGCAGAATTACTTTTAGTGCTCTACACCTGTTCAGATTCCCAGGTGCTGAAAACATCCCTTATCACTATTAATGCCAAAATGGGCAAATACTCATTTTCCCTATTGTGAAGATGAAGTCTTTTCAAATCTTTTCTCTACGCATGTTCCTGCATGCAGTTTCAAAGTGCTTTGCATTGGAAAGAGAAAACTAATCTCTGTCTTCTAGGTGCTTCCCAAGCATCCAAAGAGGAGAAGAAATTAAGCAGATCCCCACAGGAAGGGGCAGCTGGAGCCAAGGTTCACACAGAATCTGCTCCAGCCAAGCCACTGAGTCCTGTTGCAGAAACATTCAGAGTTATTCAGGGGGCGATGAGTGAAGAGTATGTGAGAACTACTCAGGGAATCTTCCAGTTTGAATTATCTGGTAAGACCATGGCTTGTGAAACCTTCACACGCTCACTCACGCTCCTCACAAAAGGCACTGGCTGTTTTCAGAGAGAAACACTCAGCTTCTCCAGCTGATCCCGAACACAATCCCTTTTGTTCTGTCCTGTGTCATGATGATGCTTCTCAGGAGCAGCTTCAGCAGGTGCAGAAGCTGCTCACAGGGCCATGATAAACTCACCAGCTGCCACCGCTCTCAACAGATGATGCCTTCGGGTTGTCTGCCCATGTCCCAGACATTTTTATGGGTGCTGCAATGCTGCAGGGTATCTGCCAGAGGCTAGCTTGGCCTGCACATGGAACGTGGGGCAAGTAGTACCATCTTGCAGAGCTTGGCCACATCTGTGGTGTTGTTGTAGCTGCTCCAAAAAGGCATGGCTGCAGCCGTCTGGCACGGAGGAGTGGGGAGACCTCAGAGCTCTTTGCTGCCTGGTCACTTCTTTTCACTCTCTGTTCAGGTGATGAAGGAGGCACTTGGTACATTGACCTGAAAACCAAAGGTGGGAGTGCTGGTTTCGGAAAGCCTCCAGCAACGGCTGATGTGGTTATGAGCATGTCAAGTGCTGACTTTGTGAAAATGTTCACAGGTGAGTGACAAAGGCAATTGCCAGGGTGGGTGCAGGTCCTGGTGCCCTGAAACCTTCTGCTGATGGGCAAATAGACACCTTGCTGTGTGTTCATCGGCTAGAGGAGCTTTGGGCTCTTTTTGGTTCAAGTGAAAGTATCAGCTGTAACTCCTCGGACTTTTCTGAACTCTCCTGTTTCACGAACAGGAATAGCGTACACTGTTTTTATTGACTAGATATGGACATTTTAGCAGCAAGTGTAGCTTCAGAAAGAATCTACTCAATCTGTTGGACATCTGTTCTGCACATCTCTAATCTGTGTTTCCGAAATGTGCACTGCTTTTACAGCAGAACTTGGTAGCAATGCAGCCGCTAGGTCTCATTGTAGTGGCATTACATTTTCCTGTGCACGGGCTATTTCAAGTTCCTTTCCATTTTTTGATGGTTCCGTTTCTTCTTTTTTAGGTAAACTAAAGCCAACCCTGGCCTTCATGTCAGGAAAATTAAGGATTAAAGGTAACATGACACTAGCAATAAAGCTTGAGAAGATGCTGACACAGCTTACCTCTAAACTGTGAGGGGAAACCCTTACTAGCAGAACAGTGGCCTTTCATATATAGCTGCAATAATGTTTTAAAATGGTAATTCTTGTTTTTCTCTGATGCAATATAAGAAGTATGGATAAAACGTGAGATTTTTAGAGAAGAAATAACTCAGTTTGATTAAGACAAGGAGATGTTTGTCTGTGATTAAACAAAATCTTACTGGAGAATACACGTATTAGGCTGCAGGTGTTTTCTTTACTTCTGCTCCTCTGGATCAATACAGGACAGCTGAAGAGAGTTTTTCCTACATAGTTGCTTGCACACATGACCCATAAAAAAAGCTGGGGAGAGCAAATGTCACCCTGCAGATTTGTTTCTGTGATAGAAGTGCCATGCAGAGATTCCTGAGCTGGCTTAGAAGCAGAAGCAGCATGTTCAGTTTAGCAGGGACCTAATTACCCTGGTAAATGAATGTCTCATTAATTTTTTTTTTTCTTTCCTCAGTTTGTTACCTGCATTAGTTCTCATACCTGTGTATTTCACTGAGGTAGGCTGCACAGACATACCAAGTGATAGGCAAGTTTTTCTTTTTGTGCAAAGGTACGCATACATGTGCAGAAACCCACCTGCACACTCCCCTGCCCCTGACTGCCACAGACGAGGTGCTGCCTTTCACAGCAGCTTCATGTAGCATTTAGATGATTAACCTGCATGCCTGCAGCCAGCACTTCCCTTTGTTTCTCTTTGACTGGTAAAGATGGAAGCTCAGTGGTGAAAGCATGCATGCTTCCACTCCGCAAGTGGGCAAGTGCTCACACGCTCTGCAGCTCCAGGAGGCAGCACCTGCAAAGCCAGGTGGACCAACCTCTTAAAATATTTATTCAGTGTTCCCAAAAGAACTGCTCAGAATTCAAAGCATTTTACTCTCCTAAGAAAGCTGAGAGACTTGCAAGACTTGGGATTTATTTCTTAATTCACTTAGCAGTCCAATAATTCAAGTTTTTGAAGCATGTGCTCATCCAAAATTGCCTATGACCTGTATTGTGAAGGTTGTAACTTTATCACTTCCATCACAGTTGTATTAAGGCAATAAGATAGATAATGTCAAATTCACCTCTGTGCCTTGCAGTGTCGGGGGTGTTGAAAAAAATTAAGATGGGTTCCTTTCTCCTCAAGCATGAGGGGCTGGGGGTGTAGAGGGAGGGAGGGGGTGGCTCTCTCCATGTTGAGCAGCATGGCAGCAATGTCCCTGACCCGCTGACTCCAGAGCAGCTTCAACCTGTGCAGTTCTGCCAGATGATGAGCAGAAGGACCACTGGTGTGCACCAGGACACAGAAGCAAAGGCTGTGCGTGGAGTAGGAGGGACAGAAGATCCAGCACTGAAAAGCAGAGTCCTCTGGAGGAGACTGAATGTTCAAACTGATGGTGCAACAATGCATGCATACTGTGGCTGCTGCAATACAATAAAGAAGTCTCTATGCTCTGCTTCTCTACGAAGCACAAAACCCGTGAGAAAAAAGAAAAAAAAGAGCAAATAATGCCTCAGGGCTGCTTTGGGTGTTAGATCTGGAGAAAGCAACTGTCAGCTGCAGCTTATTCTGGCCTGGGATTGAGGTAGAAACTACTGAAGAGAGAGTGCTAGAGACAGAACCTTTGGGAAGCTTTCCTCTGCAGTCTGAATGGATGATGGTACCAGATCCCACAGCTAAGAACGTGGAGAATGTTTTGTATTAAACCCCAGGGATGGATGCACAGGCTGCAGCTCTCCCAGCAGGTTGGACAGCAGGCTGTGGCACACCTGTGTACAGGCAGGTATGGCTGGGGAGAAGGTCTGCCACCAGCTTCCACCTTTGGCTTGTCCTTCCCCCTCAGCTTTCACGCAGAGATCCTGTGCAACATCCTGAGGGGGGTCCAGATTTCACAGGGAGGTGGTGCCAGAAGGGGAGAGCACCCGCTGGATCTGAACCCACTGCAAGAATGGAGACTGATGGCTTTGCTGACCTAAGCAGAAATCAAATTAACCAGTAAGCAGAGGCACTGGTCCTTGTGCATTGATGCAGTGATAGTTGTTTTACTGTCCCTGTAGTTCCCGTTGTCACAGAGCTGCAAACTCCTGTAGGGACCATGCATGGCCAAGCTGAAGGGCCCAGGGGCCGTCTGAACGCTCTGCAGCTGGAAGGTCTTTCACACCATTCGCTGTCCTGAGGTTGGCATCCTGCAGAGATGGAAGCAAAACCACTTTGCTGAGATCTTCCTCAGGCATGACTCTCCAGCCTTTCAGCCCAAGTCATGAGGAACGCAGGGCTTGACTGCGATGACTCCGTGCAAGGTTCGTGAGCCTCGTGCCTGCAGTGCGCTCCCTGCAAGTGAGCTGTTGTGCCCATGCAGAGCTGCTGGGTTCAGCTGTGCACAGAAGTACCTGCACGAGAAGCCTGGAGGCATCACCCTCAGCCTTCTACCCCTCAAGTATTTTTTTCCTCCCCAGTATTTAATGAGACGGAGTGATGAGGCTTTTTTCTGCACGGGGAGGATCAGTTAACCTGCCGGGAGGTTTTTTAGCATGAGAAGCAGAGGGTGTTTGAAGAGGCGCTGTGGGAGCTGGGAGCTCACGCCTTGTCTGTCTGCAGTTTGCTGTGCCTGCCCGTGAGCCCCATGGCTCAGCCCCCTTGCTCCCGGTGGCCAGCAGCAGGGGAGCGCAGGTTTACCACGGGCTGAGCCCCTGCGCTCCTGAGCCCCTGTGTTCCTGAGCCCCTGTGCCCACGGTCCTGTGGTGGGAAGGCCCCCCAAACTGCCGTCCCCTCCAACAGGGCAGCATTCACCCTGGAGCAGAGCGAGCCCCTGGCCCCCACAGCTGCCCACAGGAGAACCCACTACGCTCCCGAAAACTGCCTCTTGGGCCTTGTGGGGTCGGGTGTTTTGCTCACCAGCGTTGCAGTTTATGCACCCACTGCCATGGCATTGCAGCAACACCCCTGGCTGCCTCTGCTCCCTGGCACTGCGGACTGCTGCCTCAGCTGGTGCCCAGCTCTGCCGACTGCTCCTCGTTCCCCAGCCTTCACCCATGGCTGCCCTGGGTCCACCTGAGGCAGGTGGTGAGGGAAATGCAGCCATTTGGAAGGAGGTGGCAAGAATGGTCCTAGCAAGCAGTGTCAGCTGGGCCCGAGGGTCCTCAAGGGAGTGAGAAAGAAGATCCTCCAGGCCATCGTCTCTGAAAACACCATGTCTCCTCCAACTGACAATCCCAACAAACCTGCTCCTGCCCTTCCAGTCTCCTCTATATTTGAGTGGCATTTTGCACTTTGCCATCACTCTAGTCTTAAGCACTGTTTTCAATTAATGTATTGCAAAATTAATACAGAAATAGGTAAAAACATACAGTTTTTTGGGTGGAAAGTGAGGCAGGCAGAGGAAAAACACTTCTCCAAGATCACCCAGCAGGCCAGTGGCATAAATCACTGGTACCCTCTCCTGTATGGTATCATTTCCTCTATATGTACATTGTTAACAAACGTGCACCCTAATGAACAGTGCTGTTATTTCAGCATACTAAGAAGAGAATTTTCCCTTTAAACACACAACTATGTGGTTTGAATATTAAATAACATTTGGATACCTAACAACAAAGGCTAAGAACATTTCTGGGTACACTACTAACTAGAAGCAATTCTCAAATTTTTATAATATATTAGAAATAAATAAGGAGGGTGGAGGAGAGGTGTGCAGCAGGTAGTTAAGGTGGGTTTTTCTGTTTGTTTTTATTAATAACAAAATAATTACATATTTATATTAGTTGATAATAAATTGATTAAAAATCCCCAACTCAAGATGGGGTTTTTTTGTAGCCCAGAACAATGTGTATATTACTACTTACCAGCTAACGACACAGTTTCTTGACTTCAAACGTTTTTCATAGCAACTTTAAGAGGCTTCTGGTTTTGATGGTATCAGTGAAGGTAGAAAGATGTGGTAGGGAAAGCAGTGTGTAGAAGTTAATAGTTTCTGGTGATAATGAATGTTCTCTGGACTTCAAGTTGGTTGGGTTGTTTTTTTTTTCTCCCAAGAATTTGTACTCTGTACAAGCTATTTGGCAAAAACATATTTCTTGTTTGGAGACTTTGATTAATGGAAGTGCCTGCAGAGCCTCTGTAGTTAAAGCTAGGGAAAGAAGTCCACAGGACTTTTTGAAACTTTCATGGTTTATATTCAGGGCTTTATTTTGAAGAATCCTTTTTTATACTGAAGGTCAAAGATAAATATAGCTGGAAAAAGACATGAAATGGCAAACAGCACATTTTGCAGGAGTGTTGTAAGATCTGTCTTGATGAGCTTATATAAAAATCGGTCTCTATTACTTCCTAGAGGAAACTTGCATGATTTCCAATCTCTTGATGCAGCCCAGGACACTGTTTGCGTTCTGGGCTGCAAGCACACACTGCTGGCTCATGTTAAGCTTCTCATCAACCAACACCCCCAAGTCCTACTCCTCGGGGCTGCTCTCAATCCATTCTCCACCCAACCTGTATTTGTGCATGGCATTGCCCTGACCCATGTGCAGGACCTTGCCCTTGGCCTTGTTGAACTTCATGTGCTTTGCATGGGCCCACCTTTCCAGCCTGTCCAAGTCCCTCTGGATGGCATTCCTTCCCTCCAGTGCATCAGCAGCACCACACAGCTCGATGTCATCAGCAAATTTGCTGAGGGTGCACTTGATCCCACTGTCCATGTCACTGGCAAAGATGTTAAACAGCACCAGTCCCAGCACCAACCCCTGAGGAACACCACTCATCACTGATCTCCACTTGGACATCCAGCCATTGATCACACTCTTTTGAGTACATCCATAGAGCCAATTCCTTATCCACCAAGTGGTCCATCCATCAAGTCCATGCCTCTCTAATTTAGAAACAAGAATGTCATGCAGGATGGTATCAAATGCTTTGCACAAGTCCAGATAGACAACATCAGTTTCTCTGCCCTTACTACCTACAGTGAAACCCCATTATAGAAGGCCACCAAATTTGTTAGGCATGATTTGCCTGTGGTGAAGCTATGTTGTTGTCACCAATCATCTTGTTTGCCTTGTGCCTTAGCAAATTTTCCAGGAGGATCTGTTCCATGACCTTACCAGGCACAGAGATGAGACTGACTGGCCTGTATTTTCCCAGCTCTTCTTTCTTTCCCTTTTCAAAAATGGGTGTTATATTTCCCTTTTCCAGTCATTGGGGTCTTCACCAGACCGCCACAACTTCTCAGATATGATGGATAGTGACTTAGCAACTTCATCTGCCAGTTCCCTCAGGACCCGAGGGTGCATCTCATCAGGTCCCATGGACTTGTGCAGATTCAGGTCCTTTAGATGCTTTCAAACCTGACCTACCCCTACCACAGGTGGTTCTTCATTCTCCCAGTCCCCACCTTTGCCTTCTGTGACTGGGGTGTTGTGGCTTGAGCATTTGCCGGAGAAGACTGAGGCAATAAAGTTATTAAGAACCTTGGCCTTCTCCATATCTTTGGTGACCAAATCTCCTGTTTCCCTCCGGAAGGGGGCCACATTTTCCCTAGTCTTCCTTTTATCACTGATGAACCTATAGAAGCTCTTCTTATTGCCCTTGGTGTCCCTGGCCAGATTTAATACTATCAAGGCTTTAGCTTTCCTGGCCTGATCCCTGGATGCATGGATAATTTCTCTGTATTCCTCCCAGGCTCCCTGTCCTTGCTTCCACCCTCTCTGTGCTTCCTTTTTGTGTTTGAGTTTGTCCAGGGAGTTCCTTGTTCACCCATGAAAGCCTCCTGGCATTTTCACCCGACTTCCTCTGCACTGGGAAAACAATATGCTGTGGAATCGTCTGTAATGAGCTGTGAACAGTCAGAATTTTGCTGCAGTTTTACATTGGCTTTTCTTTTGACATGTTAGGAAGCAACATTCATTGCAGAATTACTTTTAGTGCTCTACACCTGTTCAGATTCCCAGGTGCTGAAAACATCCCTTATCACTATTAATGCCAAAATGGGCAAATACTCATTTTCCCTATTGTGAAGATGAAGTCTTTTCAAATCTTTTCTCTACGCATGTTCCTGCATGCAGTTTCAAAGTGCTTTGCATTGGAAAGAGAAAACTAATCTCTGTCTTCTAGGTGCTTCCCAAGCATCCAAAGAGGAGAAGAAATTAAGCAGATCCCCACAGGAAGGGGCAGCTGGAGCCAAGGTTCACACAGAATCTGCTCCAGCCAAGCCACTGAGTCCTGTTGCAGAAACATTCAGAGTTATTCAGGGGGCGATGAGTGAAGAGTATGTGAGAACTACTCAGGGAATCTTCCAGTTTGAATTATCTGGTAAGACCATGGCTTGTGAAACCTTCACACGCTCACTCACGCTCCTCACAAAAGGCACTGGCTGTTTTCAGAGAGAAACACTCAGCTTCTCCAGCTGATCCCGAACACAATCCCTTTTGTTCTGTCCTGTGTCATGATGATGCTTCTCAGGAGCAGCTTCAGCAGGCGCAGAAGCTGCTGCTGCTCCTGATATATGTGGGTAGCTTTGTCCCAGCACTGGCCCCACTGCACAGGGTCAGTGTGACAACAGACAGGCTGCTCACAGGGCCATGGTAAATTCGCCAGCTGCCACCGCTCTGTCAGCAAATGTTGCCTTTGGGCTCTTCTGCCTGTGTTTCTTGGGAACAGCTAAAGCACAAATGCTTATACTGCTTTTATTAACTAGGTATGGGCATTTTAGCAGCAAGTGTATTTTCAGAAAAAATCCACTGAATCTGTTGGACTTCTGTTCTGCACATCTCTAATCTGTGTTTCCGAAATGTGCACTGCTTTTATGGCAGAACTTGGTAGGAAAGGTACCTGGCTTGTTTCTTCTCCGTTAAGATACCTGAGTTATATGATCTTGTTTTAGTTAAAATCACTCATAATCTAGTCATTTCATTAAGTAACAGCATACAACATCTGATGCAATTTGGCCCTCTTACTGAGTTATTTCTGGTTCCAGGAAAGGTTTTTACTGGTGAAGTATTTGTTGGACAACAGGCAATGTCACAACTTTCATAATGTTAAATTGCGGCGCTGCATTGTAAGTGTGATTTCTCCATTTATTGCTATTCAAAACAGTTCTGAACTTTCTTTAGCAAAACTTCAAAATGGAGTCAGAAGATAACAGATTATCATGAAAAAGAAGTTGCCTCTTAGGTAAGTTCATCATCATTGTAATCAAGTCCTCAAAAATATCTTTCAAAATGGACTGGAAAAGCAAATTTTCTTTCAATTAATCAGCCGCCTTCTTTTCAGATAAGTGCTTCAGTATTTTGAGATCTGCATAGGTATATGGATATATGGAAATACTTTGTTAGACTGAGATATTTGAAGGGTATGAAATTTAATCTCAGAGTGTGATTTATCATTTTTAGCACGTGGATAAAAATCACAGAATCACAGAATTCTAGGGTTGGAAGGGACCTCGAAGGATCATCTAGTCCAACCCCCCTGCCAGAGCAGGGTCATCTAGAGTACATCACACAGGAACGCATCCAGGCGGGTTTTGAATGTCTCCAGGGAAGGAGACTCCACAACCTCTCTGGGCAGCCTGTTCCAGTGCTCTGTCACTCGCACAGTGAAAAAGTTTCTCCTGATATTCACATGGAACCTCCTATGCTCCAGTTTACAACCATTGCCCCTTGTCCTATCATTGGACGTCACTGTAAAAAGCTTGGCTCCATCGTCCTGACCCTCACCCTTTACATATTTGCAAACATGGATGAGGTCACCCCTCAGTCTCCTTTTCTCCAAGCTAAAGAGACCCAGCTCCCTCAGCCTTTCCTCATAAGGGAGATGTTCCACTCCCTTAATCATCTTAGTGGCTCTGCGCTGGACTCTCTCAAGCAGTTCCATGTCCTTCTTGAACTGTGGGGCCCAGAACTGGACACAATACTCCAGATGTGGCCTCACCAAGGCAGAATAGAGGGGGAGGAGAACCTCTCTTGACCTACTAACCACCCCCTTTCTAATGCACCCCAGGATGCCATTGGCCTTCTTGGCCACAAGGGCACATTGCTGGCTCATGGTCATCCTCCTGTCCACCAGGACCCCCAGGTCCCTTTCTCCTACACTGCTCTCCAGCAGGTCAGCCCCCAGCCTGTACTGGTGCATGGTGTTGTTCTTCCCCAGATGCAAAACTCTGCACTTGCCCTTGTTGAATTTCATTAAGTTTCTCCCCGCCCAACTCTCCAGCCTATCAAGGTCTCTTTGAATGGCAGCACAACCTTCTGGTGTGTCAGCCACTCCTCCCAGTTTAGTGTCATCAGCAAACTTGCTGAGGATACATTCTGTACCCTCATCCAGGTCGTTGATGAAGATATTGAACAACACCGGTCCCAGTACCAACCCCTGAGGGACTCCACTAGTCACAGACCTCCAACTGGATTCTGTCCCATTGACTACAACTCTCTGACTTCTTCCCTTTAGCCAGTTCTTGATCCACCTCACTACCTGATCACCAAACCCATACTTTATCAGCTTATCTACGAGGATGCTGTGGGAGACAGTGTCAAATGCTTTACTGAAATTGAGATAAACCACATCTACCACTCTACCATCATCTATCCACCTAGTTATTTCCTCATAGAAGGCTATCAGGTTGGTCAAACATGACTTACCCTTGGTAAAGCCATGTTGACTACTCTTAATGACCCCCTCATCCTTGATGTGCCTAGAGACAGTGCCAAGAACAAGTTGTTCCATCACCTTTCCAGGGATAAAAATACTAAGTATATGCCAAAGAGGAATTTCTAAATATCTCAAAGGCTTTAGTCTAGTGATATTACTGTTTCCTGTAGCAATATTACATTTTCCTGTGCACAGCCTGTCCCAGGTTCCTTTTCATTTTATGATGATCCTGTTCTTTTAAGGTAAGCTAAAGCCAACCTTGGTTTTCATGCCAGGGAAACTTAAGTGTTAAATGTGACATAGTGCTATCAATGAGTCTGGAAAAGGTGCTGCCACAGTTCATTTTTGAACTGTACAGGGAAAGCCTTACTAGCAGAACACCGTCCTTTCACATATAGCTAGAACGCTGTTTTAAAATACTAATCCTCATTTTTCTTTGATGCAGTATGACTATCAATAAAAATTGTAATTGTTAGAGAAGACACAACTCATTCTGACTTTAATGCCCAACAACAAACATGCTTTTCTTAGCTATCTTGCTATGATTAAAAGATAAATTATGTTCCAAAATTCTTATGTTTCAAGGATAATTTTTTTTTCATTTTCACTTTTTCTTCTGACAGCAAATGGTCCTCTGTTACTGTGAGATGTAGACCTAGTAGAATTTCATTTCTTGTAATATCATCTTGTCTTTGAATCACCTGATGTCTAATGAGATGTGAGTTCTGACCCCAGGCTGAGGGGATGCAGAACATGTTCCTGGTGTACTGTAAAAATCTAGCTCAGCACTGACTCTTATCTCTGACTGGGAGATAATCAGCATTTTTCTCTCCTGTACTGGCTTCACAAAGCTTGTAGGAACTGACCATCTCTGTTAGATGTTATTAAAAAAGGCTGATGAACTCAAGGAAACATGATGTATGTGCTTGTGTGCAAAATATGGTCACACAAAATTTGTTTCTTTAAGGAGTCCCTTCAAAATATGAAACATCTTTCAAAACCTACAGATACTAGACAATGTTTCTGAAGTGAACATACCTATTCAAAGTACATTTCCAAACACTGTAGCACTACAAGAACTGAAGCAAATCAAAGAACTTGGGTTTCAGGAGCAATCTTGCTTAATTTCATACCTATTTCATCATCAACCCTGTGCCTTTTGAGTTTTCCCTTTTGTGCAACTTTACTGCCAAAGCATTTTGTTTTTCAGGGTTGTGGGGGTGGAGGGGAAAGATGTGCAGTATCCCATTCAATATTAACTATGTCCTTGTTGCTGAAGGCAGAATGTGCGCACTTGCTCCCCTGCCTGTGTCTCTAGTTAGCAGTGCATGTGTTTCTTGTGCTGTCAGTAACACTGCTCCTGCACAAAATCGTTGGTAGTTGTGGACATCATTTGATGACGGACTGTGATGCCTGTGAATCCTAGAGAAAGGTGTCATCTTTAGAAGAAAAGTGCTTTTTTTCGAGATGGATCCAGAGCTGTACAACCCATCTCTGACTGGCTACTGTGTTTCTTTTCTCTTTAGTACATCTGTGGTGATGTAGGTAAATGGTTGGACTGGATGATCATGAAGGTCTGTTCCAACCTTAATGATTGTGTGATTCCATGATTCTATGATCTGTGGTGTTGCTTGCATGGTGGAAGAGTGAGAGCTCAGCATGCTGCTCTGGGGCATACTGATTGCTGCTGGCAGCCAGATCAGGGCTGTTCCTGACCACTGATGTGGTTGTATGTGTAATTGCTCATGCCAGGGAGGGAAAGGGCAGAAGCTACCACATCCAGCACACTGGTATAATCAGTTACGGACTCACACACAACAGAACAAGCAATTCATTAGATAGAAAAAGGAAAACCAGGAAACTTGAACCTCTGTTTTTCAATTACATGTATTTACACTGCATTACTTGACCCAGGATCAGTGTGTGTTCTGCAGGCGGCATCATGAGCATTTGGGAAGGTATCCCACTGCTTTCCCTTCAGAGTCCTTAGGATAAACAGTGTGGTAGTTTGCCATAGGATGGGTGCCATGGGACCTGGTGATGCTGGTATTAAGGATGTTTGATCCTTGCATTATGAATGTTCCTATTATGCCACTTCTGGAGTTTCCACTGAAAAACATGCCAGTCTACTTGTGCTGTTAGAATGAGACGTACAACAGGTGCTGTAATGGAGGAATTACTGTAAGATTTGCATTTTGCAGAGGATTTTTACATGAGGGCAGAAATATATTGCTTCTTAATCTGGTGCTTGGTTCACAGCTTTTGAGGCCCATAGAAATGACTTAACTAAACAAACTGTGACTATTCTGTTACTGTGAATAACTGGAGAAAAAGCTACAGGTTCTTTGGTTGACAGCTCCATAATGAAGAAAATGGCTCTAAGACTCGTGTAAAACACAGACAACATCTGCGTGCTGCTGAGGGCAGGAACAGGACTGATGCGCATCATACTTGGGAGGAAATGTAAGTCAGTGCCTCAGGCGCCCGAGGGCTCTGATATCTCCTCTCCATCTCCTCAGCGCAGCTTCAGCTCTCCCGGGGGTCTGTTTTTCCCTGTCTTGAGCCGATCTGGGGAGGACCCGCTGCCCGGTGCCAGCAGAGGGAGCAGCCAGCACACAGTAGGGTTCAGAAGTGGGAAAGGACGGGCTAAGCAGGTTTGCGGCAACAGCAGTACCTGTGTCGGTGCCTTGCAGCCCCTCACCTCCCTTCCCTCCCCTCTCGTGCAAAGTCCCCTCTCCAGAGCAGGAGCGAGGGTGCACTTCTCGGTGGCAGAGCACCAGGGCTCGTCATACGTACTCGTCCCACCAAAACAGTCCATGAGGGCATGATGCTTTGTTGTCGGAGGGAGGCTTGGTCTGGAAGAACATCAGCTTGAATCCTTAAAACTTTGACAAAAATTAAAGCCACTGAATCTCAGTCCTTACAATGGAGTGTTGCTTCACCTCAGTTTTGTGTAGCATTCTACCCAGAATGTTACTTTATATAGCAAGGTTAAGCAATAACTGGCTAAATATGACTAAAGCAATAATAGAGTCAGTATTTTTCACTTGGATGTAGCTGTTGCTCTGTAGCTCTGCTTCCCACCATCCCTGCTGGAGGCTGATGCTGAAGGAAGGTGAGGGGACTGTGACAACTGCATGAGGACAGTATGCTGGTCACTCCACTTTGTGCATGCTTTTGGCTGGCAATGCTTACAGGATTTTTACATTACTATTCTCTACTTTTCTATTTGCTGACACTTGTTTTTCCCCTAATGTAACCCAAAGTTACAAACCAGGTAGGTAACGGGGGAGGAAGGAGGATTCTCAGACTGTTAGCAATTGCTTTACACGAGAACCTATTATAATACTGAGATTTGCAGGTGGAAAGCCATAAGGATAACAGCACAAAGGCAACAACATAGGAAGAAGAAGGGAAATGCAAGGGAGTGAAGAGCATTTTTTTTCTGTTTATGCATAACAAAACATAATATTCAAAATGTAACAAAGCCCAGTTATGCTTTACAGCCACTCTCTGTGTTGTAAAGCACTTTAGGGAATAACTTGAGTCCATAGGCTGGAGATCAAAGTGTCATGTTTTCTTAGAGGAAACAGCCCATTGTCCTTATCCTATATACAGAAATTACACACTGGACATTCTTAGTAATAGCCAAATCTCCAAACTATAATTAGCACATTCTTACACTGCTAAGTCCCCTGCTTTCTTTCAAGTGGGTTTCTTGTTGAGCTGTTATTATACATTTTTACCAGGCTCATTATTGAGGCTTTTTTTTAAATTGCTCTGCTTTACCTGCGTGCTCCTGTCATACAGCAGCTGACACTCGCCTGCTGTTGCCACAGGTATGTCCTGTTCCATCAATACCCCGGGCACCTCTGCTGTCATTATGGGTCTTCCCAAAACAAACTGGGAGCTGCTATTCAGTGAATGAGGAAATGGATAACTCTAGTCCCGTCCTTTTCTGTCTCAGCCCTTTCTTGCAGGTGGCTGCTCTGGGGAAGCTGTACAATACTCCTTGTATGCAGTTCATCAAGGCTTTCTCTGACTCCATTTTTTTATTTTCCAGGTTAGTCTTAAGTTATTCACCTAAAGCAGAAGTAATTTTCAATATTAAAAGAAGCTCATTCTTTGCATTTTTAAAATATTTTTGAGAGTCCTGTCTTCCAAGCAAACATTGAAAAAATTAGAGACTTTTCAGTATTGCAGCAGTTCATAATCTGTCCGATTTATACACAGAGAGCACTGTCAACCTCATTTGTCCTTCCACAAGAAAAAGCAACTGAAACTGCTTCCCTTGTGTAGTAAAAGTGTCGTGAGAGCTGAAAACGAGACTTCTTGGACTCTGAAGCTGTGTCAGAAAAGACGAGCCTAGGAAGTAAACTAAATTAAAATCCACAGAAATTTCATACAAAGCAGATTTGCATGGTGGCAACTCTGAAAATGCAAAACTGGATTCTCAAGGGTATTTCAGGCCTCCAGTGCAGTACCATAGACTTTCAAAAGGCACCTTGAAGGCTGATCTTCACGTGCCTTTTTCTGTGCTGCTACTAGCTGTTAGTTGCAGTCCAGTAACAAATCTAACAAGGGTCCAGCAGGAAGCTAGTTCTGCTCTGGTATGTTCGAGTGTGAATGCAAAATAGCCTTGGGACACCCATGATGCCAGGGTTTGGCTGCAGTGTTTCCGACAGCATCGTGCACATGTGAAGGAAAGGTGGCTGCTGAACACGACAGCCTGAGGCCTTGGCCAGGAGAACACTAACAGTTACCTCTGTCAGGTTGTCAGCTGCCCCAGATGGGGCAAGAAGAAAATTTAGAGCTGACCCAAAAGCTGAGTGTTTTTCCTGGGCACTACCATCTGTGGAAAAGCTGTTATCTGTTTTGCATTTTGGCAATACACACCCTTACTCACTTTGATCTTAACCCTGACTTGAAGCTATGTGTTTTGCTATTCATTCTTGTTTTTTAAAGTCCATAGCTAACTGATCCAGTCACTGTGAGCTGGGTGGTATTTAGTGCTGGTACTTATTCCCCCATGTTCTTTCAGGATGTCCAGAGGAAAATGTGAGTGCCCACATGTGTGCCATAGGCTGGGTTGTGAATCTCCAAACCAAGCCTGGGAGGGGCAGGAGTTTCCTCTTCATCAGTGTTACCTGATTTACCAGAAATAGACAAAATATTTTGCAGTGTGTTGTGATGTCTGGATCCCCGATCCTCAGATTGTCCCACACTAGCTTCTACTTAGGAAAGGAGCTCAGGACACTCCTTGTCTGAGCAGCCTTTTTAATTCAGCCTGGTGTTTCCTACAGGACCTGAAAGACGTCTGCCTGAGCACTTGCGCAAACCTGCCCTGCCCCATCCAGGCAGAGCAGTGTTTGCAACACCCTACCACAGCAATCTACTGCAGGTGGCTGGAGCAGAGGACCACTCTCCTCAAGCTTCTCTCTTCAAATCAGGCTCCTTATGGGCTTGTATCCTCTGTCACTGGCCCAGAAAGGAGCATGCCTTCCTTTCCTGTGGATCCCCTTGGCTCTCTGTGCCCTGGTTTCTGACCTGTGCAGCCAGGATTTCAGGTCAGTGTTAAAAGCAGCGTTACAAGTGCTGAAGTACTGTCGAGCAGAGTGCAACCAGATGCTGTGCTGAAGGACTGGGAGAGCAGAAGAACTACCATCTACCAAAAGTGAATTTGTTCTGAAACCATCTTCGAAAGTGACAGAATTATTATGGCAACATGTGCGGTGCCTCCACAAGTAATTTTTGGACTGGCAGGTAAGTGAAGGGTAAATTAACTGGCAGTGCTTTACTTTGAAATATTGTGTGTATTTAATTGCAGTTGTACCAGGAGCATGGATATGTTACTTCACAGACTGTGCTTTTAAAAACTCTCCTTATGTAAAGAGAAGGTGTGGGTGTGTGAGGGGCAAGTTGCCTGACTGCTCTTCCTCTTGAAGGATCACTCAAGCAAATGGATCATGTTGTGATGCTGCGTTGCCATGACTTGGTAAAAGAATTGGCCTGTCAAGCATTAAATTTCCAATGTTTTCTATAGGAAACCTAAAAAAAGGGAAAAAAACCCCAACAAGAATAGACAAGCATCTTATTAGCTGCTATATTTTGTTATCTTTATTAGCAATTTTCCAAGGAACTTCCCAATAGCAGCATCCCTGTCCTGTCCTGTGCTATACTCCCCACACTGCCAGACAGCTGGTGTCCACAGCAGCGCTCTCAGCCTGTTCCATTGTTTTTATTCTGGTCCTGCCTGCGCCCATGTAGCTCTGCTACACTTCTACTGAAAATGCAGGGATGCAAAGCCCTTCGCATAAGCTGTGAGAGAAGGACCCTGCCTCCTTTTTTCCTAACACCCAGCATCGCAGAAGAGTGTCGCAATACCCCACCTCCACTTGTCACACCAGTTGTCTGCAAGTTAGATCACTTGTCTTTCTGCGGCTGGGGAGGAAACTCACAGTGGTACAGAGGAGGCATTGTGGGACTCCATCAGGTTCTTCCAGCAGAACTGCAGCTCTTCTGGGACCTTCTGGGACATCCCAGATATTGCTCTCTCCAGGCTTTGTCTGACTGATGGGGTCAAATCTTGCTTGGGTCACAGCAAATGAAGTCTAAAAAGGTAGATGGTTGGTTTAGTTCACACTGCTGTCTCAAGGGGTTGTCTTTTTCAGCAAGCTATTGGCTGTGCAACGAATTTTTCCTGTCACAAAAGTGGTTCGAGCTTAGCTTCTTGCACAGCAGCAGCTACTTACGTTGGGCACACGTTCCCCTGAGGAACATACATTTGAAAAACACCGCAGAGTATTCCTACTGTGATGCCTAGTTCGTGATCTGCATTTGGCTGGTGCCAGCTGTGACCAGCAGGCCTCAGAGAAGACACGCCAGTGGGAACTGTGGTGAAGTGATGCAAAAGCCTGGTGTGGCAGTGGCCCGATCCTGTCCCTCTTCCTATATGCAGCCAGTCCTGATTAAAACTTAAGTGTGTTCAAAAGCTTCAGTCTTGGCCTTTCTCATCTTTCCCTTTCATCCCAGCTGCTCTTGCAGAAGGTCCTTAGCATATGGCCAACCTTCTGCTAAAAACAGAAGTATTTTCTCATTGCCCTTCTCCCTCCCAGCCTATTCAACACCCCCCAGAGCAGCCTCCCTCCTGCTGGGAGAGCTGGGGGATTTCACAAGGGTGCTGTTTTGCATTTGTGTTTCAGCTGGCACAGCTTTTGGCACAGGGTCAGGCTCACGACCACTGGTGGGGGCTGATGGGGAGCATATGTGTGTGCTTAACTGGGCAGACATGAGCAGGCACAGCCGGGCACAAACTGCAGAGATGTGACTCATCCATTGCTTCCTTGCTGCCTGGTTCAAATGCAGGGCAGAGCTGGGCAGCTGAAGCAAACCTCCCAGCATGAATTCCAGCTCACCTGCCTGTCCTGTACAAATGGGAAACAGACCCTTGTCCATGCTGCTGGGGCGAGTCGACACCTGTCTCTTCTCACAGGGGACATCTCTGGGAAAAGCCAAACTCTGCTCTGTTACTGTTGTAACAATGTGGTGCTGGAGGGATGCTGGGGAAACTCAGAGGGTTCACTACGAAGCCATATGGTCACAGGGTGTCCGCGCATGTTCTGCAAGGTGGTGACACTTGTACTCTGATGTGGCTGTAACTCGCTGTGACCATTGGACCTCTCTTCAAGCAGACAGGAGGACAGCAATTCTTTTCCCTCCTGTTTGGCAACCTGTACATTCTATTTCACAGCCTACTGGTCCAGCCAGTCTTCCCCTGCAGAAGACTCAGTTCTTGTGGGATATTTTGGGGATGCTTTTGCCTTTGGCCACTGTTTTAGGCCTGCTAGTGGCATTGGTGTTAATGGGGTGGCAGATAATCTGGCAGATTCAGGAGTGGAGAGCATGAGCTTCTACTAAGCACAAGCAGTAGCTTTCCTGACACTAGGGCCTGGAATGAGCAAATTCCTCCTTGTCACACAGCCTGATGGGGCTGATAAATGGTCATATAGCACAGATGGGTAAATGGAGATTAGTTAGTTGCCTGAAGTCACGGGAGAAAGTCTGTGTTAGATCTAGGATGAGGATGTGATATACCTTTTTTCTCTACCCACTGCATTAATGGCAGGACCCTGCTATCTCATCCCATCATGTGGACCATCTATGAAGAGATGCTTAGCACCTGCGACAGGTGTCCATGCCAACAGTCAGAGCTCTGCCTCGATGTGTTTTATGCCAAGTGAGGAACAGGCAGAGAAACAACCAGCAATAACAGCACCACCCTGGGGCAGTCCCTCAGCAGTGCAGAGGCAGGGCAGTCTGTGCATTTACCCACCCTGCAGGGGCCAGCACAGTCCTGTTGAGTCAACACCCGCAGCTCTGCTTGCCAGAGAAATTCCTGCTTTCGCAGGAACATTGGTGCACACTGCTCACTGCCCTTCCAGTACAGTTACTAATACAGGCAGTGAGCTGTGCTGAGTCCATCTGAAATCACAGTTCTGTGCTGAAGTGCTGGTGAGGTGACACGACTAGGCCAGCTGAGCTCTTTGTCAGCGCGTGTGATAGGAACCAGAAACCTCCGATGATGCAATGACAGCCCTGTGTACAATGCTGTGGTGACAATAGGGCACAACAGCCGAGCAACCATGTCACAGGTTTGAGAAGCATTTTCAAATCCTCTTTTTAATTAACGAGTGCAGACACAGCACTGACCTGGGGCTGCTCCCAACAATGAATAAGTGAAGGAGTAGAAAGGGGTGGGGGGAGAAGGTGGGAGGAGGGCAGGTGTGGAGGCTACTTTGACCTGTTGTCACAGGAAAAACATGAGAGAAAAAAGAGAAAAGCAAAGAAAAAAAGGCAAAAGGAGTCAGGAGAAAAAGAAGGAGATCAGAAACGAGAATGAAGAAGCCATAGAAGTAAGACAGGTAAAGTTCATGTGCAATTCAGCCGCCCATGCAGAAGTCATGGCCAGCAGAGTCAGCTCCTCTATTGCAGAAAGGAGGCAGACAAGACTAAGACCGGCAGTGAAGAGCAAGCCCCTTCTGTTGCCTGACTGCACCTGATGTGTCTGGTCTAAAGGCCCCCAGAAGATGTGTAGAAGGCAGTTCTCCTTTTCAGGAATTCCTTATTGCCATTGCTTGTGAAAATGTAACTGTTTGATCTTGAAAAGAGAGCTCAGCAGCCCCAGCTCAGAGGCAAACAGAGCACATGGGTTTGAACCCTAGGGCCTGTGCAGCCTTTGCCTAGGAGGTGTGTTTGGTGGCCTGAGAGGTGCTGTGAGGGCAGATCCCTGAAGAGCAGCCCATCCCAGCCCCGGTAGGACCCTGTGGGCACAGCAGAGTGCAGGAAGGTGGTGGCCATGTCCTTGGTGTTGCCTGTCCAGATCCCAAGCGAGAAGATGTGGGAGCAGGGTGTTGTGTGTGATCACTATGGACAGGGGCAGACTCTCCCTTTATTCCCTGTAGTAATCACTTCTTCATTTAGGGTTCTCCATCCTTAGGAGTCTAACACCAAACCCTCAGTTTTAAAGTATTAAAGACGTCAGCTGAGTTGCAGCGACATGACAGTGACATCTTACAGGGATGGCAATCTTCCCCAGGCGTGGCTAACGCTGCTACCAAATTCACAGCAAGAACAGAAAGAACATTATTTTTGGCACGAATACAATTTCAGATTGCCTCCATTATACTCTTGTGTAAGCATGGTTACCATCATAGCTAGTAGCATGTGTTAGCTCATTCAAGTTTTGCAAATGTTGGCATAAGCAACATGAGGAAAGGAAACCTCTGGGGCATGAGCAGCCAACTTGGAAGGCTGATAGTCTCCAGCAGTGGCCAGGCCTTTCCCCTTCTGGAATGAAGCAACAAGGCAGGGAAAAAGGCCTGACCAAGATGAGCGGAGTTTGCTTTGGCAGATGTCTCGCTCATTGTGGGAGAACCAACACCCAGGGAAGATGCTGCAAGCACATGGTGAGCCCTCCCGTGATTAATTGTGAAGAAATATGAATATGAGGAATGTTGCTGTTGAGATCTGTAGTTGCAGACAAATTGAGAAAGTTGTGGTTTTCACAACAGATGAACTGCAATTTTTATTGCCTTATATACAGACGTGGGAGGGGTGCACATATGTGCATGCAGATGCATATGCCTCACATGAAATTAATAAACACACAGTGCTGTACCTTTAATCTCACTACAAGAAGGACATTGAGGTGCTGGAGTGAGGTCAAAGAAGGGCAACAAAACTGGTGCAGAGCCTAGAGCACAGGTCTTACAATGACCGGCTGAGAGAACTGGGGCTGTTCAGCCTGGAGAAAAGGAGGCTGGGGAGAGACCTTATCAGCTCCACAACTACCTGAAAATAGGGTATAGAGAGATAGGGGCTGGTCTCTTCTCCCAGGTAACAAGTGATAGGACGAGTGAAGAAGAAACGGCCTCAAGCGGCTCCAGAGGTTTAGATTGGATATTAGGAAAAACTTCTTCACTGAAAGGGT
>VZRW01007099.1:0-12837 GCA_013398125.1 Aegotheles bennettii | reverse complement strand
GTTAGCTCTCCTAAAGTCCAGGGTCATAATCCTACTTGTTGCTCTGCATCCTCCACACAGGATCCTGAACTCGGCCATCTCATGGTCACTGCAGCCAAGGCTGCCCTCAGCCTTCACATCCTGAACCAGTCCTTCTTTGTTTGCATGTATATAATTATGCTTATTTATAAATATATGTAATATATGCATATATATTTAGACTACATAAAAATAATTTGTTTTGCTATTGTATTATTATGTATTCTATATTATTTAATGTAATGTAGTGTAATAGAATAGACTAGAATATATTAACATGGTATATATGTTTTTTATTGTCATTATACACTATTATCATATGTATTCTGTGGTCAGATGAGAGAGAAAGGAGAGATCTCACAGGGAAAGGGTCTCTCACTTACGGGGTGAGAGAGCTGTGGTTTGGCTGGGTTTTGTCCTGCTCCCAATCCCATCTAGCATTTTCTCAAATGATACAGTGGAAGAAATAATGCATCTTCTTCTGTGGGACTGGAAGGAGCTGCAAAGGCACCGGAGCACATAATCGGATTTCAAAGTCATCTCCACAGGTTGGAGATCTGGGCTGTCAATGACAGTGTGAAGTGTCAAACGCAGAGCTTGGCTCTGTGCATGGATCAGGGAAATCCTGAAATTACAAGCTGGGTAGCAATTTTTTGGCCTTTTTTTTTTCTTTAGCGAAAAAAAAAAAATGCACCGCAAAGGAGAAGAGAATAATTTTGCTCTATGGCCAAGGTGGATGGGACAGGGGACAATAATTTTCAGTAGAAGGGAAGGTCAGGGCCAGGCATCAAATGTTTTCTCTAAGAAAAACACTCAGGAAGCTCTGGGGTAACCTGTGAAGATGCCACCATGGGAAGCCCTTGCAGCAAGGTTAAAGAAGTGTCTGTCTGCAGGGAGAGAGGAGCTGTGTGTCTGTAGAAGGTTTTTCTCTAGAACAGGAGTATAATGGACATTTCCCAACAAGGCTGAGAAAAGACAACCAGAAACTCAAGTTTTTTGATAAGAAATAGAGAGGCGAGGGAGAACAGTGGCCTGTCTGAAGTTGTGAGTGTTTGCAAAGCATCACCTTGTAACGTAGAGCAGGGTGACTGGGGTGATGTGTGAATGAGTGCATGGAGGGATGTCCATGGCATGAAGAGAAAAATGCTGTGGTGAAATGAAAAGACTTCAATTGGCATGTCTTCAGCTTTGTCCTTGTCTCAGTACCAGTATCTCCCTGGCAGAAGTCCTGGTGCAGGAAAGCGCTTGGACTATGATAAACTTCCTCCCCTCTTGGAGCAGTACACTAGTATGGTGTTGACAACCTTAGCTGGGCCACAGTCAGGTGGTTCCATGCAGTTGTGCACAGTGAATTTCAAGAATAATGGCCCAAATTAGGGAAAGATCAGCTTTTGGTATGCACCTGGTGTTGCAGTGTTTTCTTAATTTTTCTGTTTGTTTCTTCTTAAACCTGGAGCCACAGACCGTGATTTCTGTATTTCTGGTGTCTCTGCAGTCTGAGTACAGAGGGGAGAGGATGTATTTATGTTCTCTGTGATGTGTTCTCCTGAAGCTGCAGAGAAAACCCTAGTCACCATGTAAGAGTTTGCAGAATCTGCTGCAACACACCATAAGGAGCCAGCATATTTTAGCTGGTAACACTCCAAATGTCGTAGCTTAGAATTTGCAAAATATTGCAGGATGGAACAAAATTAATGAACTACACTCAAAATGTCGAAGCTGGTGCTTTTTTTTAATCTGTAAGATTTTGATCCTTGCTGTTGAGCCAGTTTTGTACGGAAGAAGACGATGTACTCATTCAGCAGAACATTTTCTGTTCTCCATTGTGTGGATTGTCCCTCTACAGTGGTCCGTGGTCATACGGGTCATGCCGCTCTACACTGTGAGGTTAAATAATCTGCTCAGATTTTACTGTAACTGAAAGCTTTTTATAGAGTCTTTTTTAAAAAAATGTTTAACTAGGAAAGTGAGTATTTTCTGTCTGAAATTTAGATTCCATACTGTCTTTTAGCTCCGTTAGGGGGAGAAATCATGTCTGGCTTCTTTTTTTTTCTTTTTTTTTCTTTTTTTTTCTTTTTTTTTCTTTTTCTTTTTTTTTTCTTTTTTTTTCTTTTTCTTTTTGGTTAAAGCATATTTTAACTTTCCTATTTGTAACTATAAAATCAAGGGTGCCTTTTTACAAACTGAGCTCATACTCACAGACTCAATGTTACATTTTTTAGACCCAAGAGGCAAACTTTTATTGTGCAACCAGTAAAGTATATTTGAAATCATTTTGTAAAGTGCTTGGAATAGTCTGTAACAGATATGTGAATCCTAGTAATTTTAGAAGGCTTGATGAGTGTTGATGACTTAATTCTAAACCAATCAGGTTTGCCATTTCCATCTCTGATTTCCAAAAATACAGATAACTGTTGTGGAACCAAGCCAGTTAAAAAGAAGTGTCATCTTTACATCAAATTAATGAACATTAAAAATCCACCAGCAGGCCGATAATTTCCAAATATTCTCAATTTCAAGTTACATTTCAATGTAACTTAATTTCAATTTCCTTACCAGTTTAAAACGTGTGCCCCCAAGTCAAGACATGCAAAAAGTCCTCATGGAGATAACTTGTGCCCCAAACCTCTTTTGGTTAAGTCCTGTTTTCTGCACACAGCTTCACTTCATAGCAGGATAGAGCTAAGAACCCCTTAAATGGCATATTTCTGCTGAACTGAATATTAGGAACTAAATAAGCAACGTACAACGCCACCCATTCCATCTGACCTGGTGCCTGGCATCAGCCTAAGAATAGGGCACAATGCTGAGTGTTTGCTGAACAGGCAATGTGATTTGATTGAAGTACTGGCAGCTGATGAAGATTTTTTTGACTGGGGAGAGGTCGGTCAGGTATTTTGATTCTACAAGTCAGTCTTGATTTGCAGGAGAGAAGATATTTATTGTAAGGGTGAGGGAAGAAAGCCAGAAAATTATATATGTAGTACATATAAATCCACAGTATGCAGATTTTTTTCGCTCTGTCTTGACCATAAGTAGTCTAAGGGCTCAGTCCCATGACATATTAGAAGTATGGTATAATCCAACAAAACACAGGTGAATGAGTGTCTCAGAAACAGAAGCACTGGAAAATTACTGCTTGCAAATTTTAGTATATAACTAAGTTCTGTGCACTTTTTCCTCTATTTCTTTCCCAAATTGTCTGTGAGTATGTTTTCCCATCAGCTAGCTATTTTGTCTGGTTAGATAATCTATTCTGAAATAACGAGGCTGATTTCAGTATGGAAATGTACAGCAGCTCTTAGTAATCCTTTCACATGTATGAAAAAGAAAAGGCTGTCTGGCAGAGAAAAAAATTAAAAATTTGTAAATTTGGATTTACAATTTCTTTCGGGCTGCAAGGCAATGCATTATACTGAGCACCGCAAATAAGTTGTGTATTGTAACAACTCCACAACAGCATTACTGGAATACAGCATCAGGCAACTTATATGGAGGGTGGTTACTCACCTGGCCCTTTATTTGCAAGAAGCATTCCACACTTTAATTGAGCTCTCTTCAATATGCAGTATCTGCTGTAATGCACTGTGTTTGCTGTATACCTGTGAACAGTGTCATAAAGATGGTCAAAATGTGTGTTGGTCTAGCCAGGAGTCAAGGAGAAATGGCAGTTTGGAGCCATATAGCAAAGATATGCACTATTAACCATTGCCATTTAATTTTGTGTATGTGTGTGTTAACATTCAGTACTTTCCTGTTGGATAGTTAACTCTGTAAAGCTAAGTGACCTCTTTTCAGTCGGGCATCTCTGAAACTGTCTTCACCTCTACTGACCCCCTTGAGACCGATTAAACTGTTGGGCTGTGTTTGATTAGCTTAGTTTACAGACCATTTAACTGGTGCAGAAGTATTTACATGGGATAACACTGAGGAGATTAAGATGGGGGAAGTAAAAACCTGGAACCACTTCAGCTGGTTTTATGGAACAAAGAGGTATGAATCCAATGTGTGTGTGTGTGTATGCATTTTGCAATCTCAGGGCTTGCACTTTGGGCTCAATGATTTATTTTCCTTCTGGAGGAGAAGTTGCTCTTGCTCCTTCAGTGGAAGATGATGATTTCCTTCCTTGCAGCCGTTCCCCTCATGGCCATACTCTGATGTTGATGCCCTGCCCATGGCTGTGAGATTCATGCTGGGCATGAAGAATATGCTTTTTAACAAGATATGAGCAGAGCAAATTGCAGTGTTTTACTCCATTAGTATCGATGCACTACCACTGTCCTAGCACAATTAAAAAGCAGGAAGTCTGTATGAACACACCTAGACATCATCAGCTCTTCAGTGTCTTTCCTTGGCTGCCTACACCTGTGAGTTTCACTACTTGCCTACACTGAATGGTGTTGGAAGACAGCTTTACTTCTTCCCACTGACACAGCTGGGGTAAACTTGTAATATTATGTTATATCTGCCCTTTTCACTAAATGCCTTTTTTTTCCACCACAAATGGCCACTGGGCAGTGATCTTCATTGATGTGTTCCAAGGGAGTTGCCAATCTTATTTTCCCTCTCATTTTTTTGGCAGACTGCAGCTCTTCAGAAGAAATTGGGATCACCAGTGCGTATTCCCTTTCCCACCCTGATCATTCATCAGGAGGGACTTCTTGTGCCTCTCAGTGAAAATACCTGTGTGTGGCTCTTGAGATTCCTGTGTGGAGGAGGGAGCTGGAGTCTTGGCTCAGGTGCAGTTTTGCCCTGGGCCTCACAGATGTCATTGTCAGGGTTTTGGGACTGGGTTCGTGAGTCAGTAGGAAGGCTTGCTGGACACGCCTGGTTGTCTTGATGGTACTATACAAATCTTCCTGTAAAACTAAGGTAATGTTGGAAAGGGTCATAGGTGGGGACATCCTTGCTGTGCAGAGGGACCAGGGCTTTTGTCTGTGCAAACCTACCATTCCTCTGGGTTTTGTGTGGGTTGTCCATCTCACACCAGCACACAGTTTGGAGGTGTAGTGAGTTACTGCAGTCTTGCATGGGCTGATGTCCTAGGAAATGTGCTTCTGGGGCTGGGTTAAGCAGAGGTCTGTGGCACTGCCTGGTGGAAAATTCTCCTCCCAGCCAGGCGAGCTGGACCTGGGCCACCATGGCTAACGTCAGAGCCCTCTGCCAGCACCATTCTTCTCATGCTGGGAAGTGTCCACTATGAGAAGTGGGAAGGTCCACTGGTCCCATTGTATACCGCTCTTAACCTGCCTTAATACCTGGTCTCCAAGGCATGCAGTATCTTCTCGAAGCTTTGTTGAAGGTCAAGTAAATTAAGTTGTATAGGTAATTTTCATTTGCTTGATTCCCCTTTCCTCCCTGTTTAATGACTACTTTAAGAGACTCTCATAGCCATCAGGGCTCTAGGAGTTTTCCTTCATGACTGTTATACAATTGTGGTCCTATCTGGTTGCATTTGTTTTAAGTGCTGCAGTGCTTCTAATTATGCTCTGCCTGTGCAAGATACTTTCTCAAAAATAATAGAAGTGTATCACTTTTGCTGTATTTATAATTATACTATAAGGAATTCATAAGGATGTCAAAGTGAAATTTCTGCTGATCTGACGTGCTATTTGAGAAACAGTGTCTTGTTTTTGTTGTGTGTGGAGGCTTTTTTTGCTGGTTCCAGGGGACTGACAAAAGAAAATGGCATTACTATTTTTCACATGGTTTGACCCATTATATTGTTTAGTAGAAAGTATTTGAGTAGGTGGCAAATTGAATTGCTTTTACATTTTCAAGACACTTAAGATAGAAAATAGAAAAGACAGCACTAGATAAACATGCTGCATATGTAATAATATTACTGCCAAGGAAATTTAATTCAGTCTTCAGTGATGGGTTTGGGCAGATGTGTTGCATTCAGCTAGAGATAAGGTAATGCATGCAGTGCAGTCTCAAGTAAGTAGGAACAGAATGAAACTGATATTCTACATTAGTTGTGTATTATTTATTGTGTCTGATATAAATGTAGAGCAGACACCTGACACTACCATCATCTGCCTGGTATCAGATACTGCATCTGTGTGTGGAAAAGGTAGGGTGGTGCTGTCTGGACTTTTCTGTACAAGAAAAGCTTTTATTTTGTAAACAAATATTTTGCTAGTGCTTTTCTGGGTAATTTGCCTTCTTTGCTAGGGCTGTAGTTCTGTCATTAAAGGTCAGTATTTGCATTAGAAGCTGGCCTCTAGTATGTTTATCTCAAGACAGTGAAAAGCAGAATTATGGTCAACTGTTGTAAGAACCCAATATTCCTGTGCTCTGAGAATAGGAGACTGCAGGAAGACAGTTTTGGGATAGTTCAGTATCAGAATATGCTGTGAAGGGGAGGTAAGTTTTGAAAAAATACTTTGCCTGAGTGCTCTGCAGAGAGAGATGTCAGTAATACCCTGAGAGGGAGAATGAGAGAAGGAAGAAAACCACACAAAAAATGCAGGGAAGTTTCCAGGTGTCTGGGAAGGAAATAAACCAATGGAAGAAACTTAGCTGGTGCAGGTTATGTGCCTTGGTGCTGTTGAGGTGGGAGATGAGGCGGGACTCTCAAACTTGAGTTTGCCTCAGAAGCCACATAACTCAGGACTGGTGCTTCCAGAAGGGTCTTACTGTGTTTTGGTATAAATCACTCAAGGGGAAACCAGTTTTGGAATTAGAGTCTCTAGGCAGGAGACTACAGTTGACTCCGAGGTGATGCATTCCTGTCTGCCCTCTGTCCAGCTGCCCCTGAGGACCCCAAGGCGGACCCTGTGACTGTCCACTGTGAACAGCCCTTTGCCTACAGAAATGTGCCTCCCATTTTACAGCAGGAGAAACAGAGTCAGAGAGACTTGGACTAAAGGGTGTTCTATTGCTAAAGGGCATTATATTCAGCGAGAGACTGCGGAGCTCCAAGATGAGAAATGCCACCAGGGCAATGAGCCGGGATTGCTTCGTTCTGCCTGAGAGTGCTGGCAGCTGCAGTGATCTTCTCTCCTGCAGGCAAAGGGGTGAGCTCCAGAGGATGAAAGAAGGATGCCGCGAGCTGTGCAATCCTGCTGCATGTGTCTATCCTGGAGTTTAGAAAGGTTTGTTTGAACAGACCACCTTCCCCAAGGCTGGATGCAAGGACCTCTGTTTCTTAAGCTTTTTTCCTAATCATATGGCTAGATTTTCAGCTAGCCTGGTACTGCCAGGTTTATAATTAAAGGATAACGGCCTGTTTGCCACTGCCCACCCTATTCCTCCAAAATCAGGGTTGTTTCCAGAGTGCAAAACCAGTGATCCCAGTCCCTGAGGAGTGGAGACCACAGGTCTGGTGGTCTTAACAGGACAGAGCAACACCAAATGAGGAAAATAACCTACTTGCACCACAGAGAGCAACGAGGTCCTTCTCCAAGGACCATGTGAAAATGACTTCTTTTGAGGGGCAAGTGTGTTCAAGAGGCTCACTTGGCTACAGAGGTGGGCAAAAATAGTGAGCAGTGCATTTTGGTAAATGCAGAGCTTCCCTGAGGAGTGTCATGTGCTGCAGCCCCGATGAAGTCTGCGCTTCTCCAGGTGCAGGGGAAAAGTGCTCAAGAAAGAAGGTGCAGGACTGGCTTCTGATCTTAAGAGACTGAGCCACCACTATTGGCTTCCAGGTGATGTCCAAGGTCAGGAACAGGCTGAGTCCCGCTGGGTTCATTCTCTTGAGCTGTGTTGTGGAGGACACACATGCAGTAACAATGATAAAGGAGTAGGGACATGGACAAACAGTTGCAAACCATCCTGCACCTGGGCAACACCAAGAGCTGTGCTGGCAGTTCAGCAGTAACCTGCTCCTTTTGCTCTCACGTCAGCAGGGGCTGGGATTGTGGTGGAAGTGAGACACAAAATACCTGTCCCCACAGGCAGGGTCAAAGTCATAGGTTTTTCTGGTAAGAGGAGGGGACAGTATTCTACAGTGTTCTTCTGGGGGCGATACCTTTGCCAGTAATATCTTGAGGATAAAGAGATTACAGCGAGGCAGCAAAAAGACAAAAAAAGGGCAATGGCAGAGCTCTCTGGTGCTGCCTGATGCTCGTCAGGAAAGGCAGCTTGCTGTGTGTGGTGCATATGGACCTCATGCTCTCCACTGCACCTGCAGAAATGCAAGTCACCAGGCTTGCCTCCGCAAAGTAATATGCCTGCATTTTGCTGACAGGAAGTTTTTGCTCTTCCTTATGGGTTGCATTTGCTTGTTATGCTCAGGGAGCACGAGTAGCCTGGGCAGACAAACAGAACAACTGTGCATACCCTGGGGCACGGCAGTGTTTGTTCTGACAAAATCCTATTTTATTCTGGTTTGTTTTGTGTTTGTAAAGGCCTCTGCAGTGCATGCTGGGGATTGAGTGGGCTGGGTGTGGGAAGTTGCAGGCTGCTGGGGAGAGCAGTTTTTCAGGAATCTTTGCTGCTCTATATGAAACCTGTGGCCTGTCTCATTGCCAGCTTCTTCACAGTTAACAGAGAAGGTTGTCTAGACACTGCCATAAAGGGCAATCCGTGATTTTCTGCGGTGAGGGTGGTTTGAGAATATTTACAAGCATTGTGAATTTAATTTTAGAGGCGCCTGTGTGTGCACTGCTCACCAGGAGTTCTCCTGACTGCATCCTCTCTGCTATGTCGCACAGAGACCACACACTGCTCCAGCTCTTGTACCCTGACCAGACCCCCCTGCCCGATTTCAAGACTGTCTTGCTTATATTAACCTCAGTGACAGAGGAGTTTAGTGTGGTGTGAACAGAGGAGTTTAGTGTGGTGTGAATGGGCAGGTGCAAGGAAAATCAAGAGAGTGCCCTTGTTGTGCGTCACTCAGGATCTGGCAGCTGGGAATCCCACCTGGCTGCGGCATGTGTGGCAGCACCATGTGCCGCGAAGGTGCAGGGGCTGGATGGAGCTGTCAAAGTTAAGCCAGGCACAAAACCTTTACCTGGCCTTCCACCACTCCCTCTGGATGGGCCGAGGTGTCTCACATATTCCTCTCTGCCTTTATGCCTAATGGTGGAACTGCTGGTGTTGCCAGGGGAATCAGATGCTATGAGCAAGCATTAAGAAAGTTACAGGCAGACATAAGCCTTGCTGAAACTGGCAGTATTTGAGTTAGATAGTTGGGTAAAGTATGAATTTCTTAATAGCAGCTATTAAAAGCAGTCTTTAACTCTCTGTGGAAGCCCTTCTTGAAGCAGAGGCAGGTGACAGTGTTGCCCTGTTTCACTGAACAGTTTAGTCCAGTGATAGCATTACCACTTGTGTTCTTCATGGACATTTGTTTAAAATATATCTGTGTTTTGCTTTTTGGGGGCTTTTTGCTGACATTCATCTCTTAAGTGAATCTTTTCCCAATGTTAGCTGCTGGTGTAGTAGACAGTGTGCATTATTGGCATAAAAAATATTCCACAGATAGCAGAAGCGTGCTGGTTGTTTTTAAGGCATGAAACTAATAAATGACACCAAAACAGGGAGCCCTGAATGATGTGACTCTAGCCGAGCCCAGTGTTGGATGTTGCACGGCTGTGGTTCAGATCTGCACCATGTTTGGGTGACAAACCCCGGCATTTGCAGCCAGCCAGGGGAGCAGGTCGGTCTCACCGAGCACTGCTGGCCCAGCGGCCAGATGTCCTCTGGTGCCGTCTGCCTCGCTCACCCCTTGCCACTCTCCTGAATGGTCTCCATGCACTGGAGGGCAATGGGAGAGGGGGTTTCTTCTGCATGTCTTGTGTCTCCACAAGGTTGTCTCAAGTAAGATGACACAGAGCCAGTGCTGCCTGCCAAATGACGTATTTGTCCCAGGTACTGCTCTCCTTCTCCCCCTAGCCCCGCCGCACAGCTTGCTCTGTCCATGGCATGGAACTCTAAATGTGAACAACCAGAAGCTTTACCTTTAAATAGCTTTTTTTTAAAAAAATGGCTAGTTACCAAACACAGTGCTTTTAGCTCTGTAATGTTTAACTTGTGCAGCTGTTCTGCAGAGAGAGAAATCTTTGACTGTGCTTTCACTATCTATCATCTTTCAAAAGTGTGCAGCCAAGAGATTTTGATTTCTTGCCTTTTTGTCTTTGGCAGATTTCTTCTTGTGCTGCACAGATATTCTAAACACAAGCCTATTAAAATGCTCTGCGAGGCTTTATTTTTGTTCGTGTCTGTTTTAGAAGTATTCTTAGGTCCATTTGTTCCAGTCTGGCAGACAGTAAGTAGGTTAAATTTCCTCTGACATCCCTGAGTGTTTTTCTCACTTTAGCAACCGTAGGGTTAGACTCCACTGTATGTGATGTTCATGCAGCTTGAAATGAGACCTGATCTTAACAGAGGTGGCTGTGCCTCCTGAGAGCCAAACTGAAGACCATACTTTATGTTTTTAACTGATCTAAGATGTCTAAAGAAGGAACAGACCTGTTCAGCTGCAGCTGGGCTTTTTGAAGCTGGTATTGTGCAGCTTGCCCTTTGCAAATATAATTTGGGATGCCTGAACGTCTCAGATGTCCTCTGTGTTTTGTAAAGCCTTTGAATGCTTTGTTTCAGTGCAGTTGTTTTCATGGCCATTGACTGTTGTAATTTGGTTACAAACAGGCGTGGTTACAGATGTGCTAGCATTCATGCCCCATCAGAAGCAGCATTTCAGCACTTGCATTTCCACTGTAGGAAAATGGCTAAATTTGAAAGGCGATTACAGAGAGATCAGTTTGTCAATACTGTAAATGACATAAGGAAAAACATGTATGTCTGTCCTGCAAGACTGTGTTCATCTGTTGGGTGTGGGAGCATTTCTTTTTCTATCACTACAGGAAAGCGTGGGTCAGAAATTGCTTCAAACCTTTTGTCCAGCCAGGACAGGGGGATGTTGTGCCCCCACAGGAGAGCAAGTGAAACGTTCCCTTCCATTTGGCATGTCAGCAGAGTTCCCACGGATGGGGCTGCTGTGCCAAGGGCTGGTTTTGCAGCATTGTTGTTGGCTTTGTACATGTAATGGGACCCTGACTGGAGCTGCCAGCTTGCTCGGACCCTTCAGTGTAATCTCAGTGGACAAATGCTATTGAAACCTTAGACTGAATTGGCAGCACCAGCAGAGTTGGGAAGTCAAACCTAGCAAGGACACTGTTACTTGTTCGGTGATTTCTGTGATAGCACTCAATCTGTTCTTCCATCCTTCTCTTTGGTGCCAGTGCGTACCTTTTACTTGCAGTTGGGCAGGTGAAAGTGGAGGCGAGTGGAGGACAGGGACTGCCCTTCAAATCTGGTGGATCTTGTTTTTTCCTGTCTTGCACGTGGCGTGGTGGCTCCTGGGATGCATGCAGGTAAAGGTGAAATGCTGTCAGTGCTAAGCAAGGATGAAAAACAGCTCAAGTCTTAGATCTGGTGTAAGGTATGGGGAAGTTGTCCCCCTGGCCTCTTTCTCAGGTTGTTCCAGCATTCAAGATGGATACTGCAATTTGCAGCAGAGTAAAAGGACATCTTGCCTGGGCAAAGTCAGAGTAAGGGCTATCCAGAGAGAAGTACCAACATCACTGCTGAAGTTGGTGGCAGTAATTTTCAGTGCTCCCCTTACCAACTCTCACTGATAACAGTTTGCAGTTGGGGGAAGCCACCTATGTTTGCAGACACCTAAAGAATGGTGCAAGACACTAACACAAGAATACACAATACGGATTTATTTCTTTTGGACTCACTGTAATAGTGAAGTCAGCAGCTCCTTCTGAGAGGAGATGAAGCTGTCCAAGTGAATTGCCATAGAAATCCTTTTGGAAAAACATGAGCAGAAATTCAAGAAAGCTGGTCAGGGCAGTCCAATACGCTTAGCCCCTGTATTAGTGTCAGCATGTTCTTTTTCACCCTTTCTCTTTTTTGTTTAGTTTCTAATTTATAAATAAGAGCCTGTGTCAATCCTCAGTATAATTCCAAAATACCCCTTCTAGGTTCTGCCTTATTCCTGCAAACAAGACATGTCCAGGTATCTGCTGAATCTGCATGAACAGTTACGTCTAAGAGACCTGGCTGGCTTCAAATGCAAATACAGTCCATGACACAGTTGGATGAATGGGTGTCTAAAAATGTGTGCTGAAAATGTTTACAAACATTAGATAGGTAATTACGTATGTTAGAAAGTTCTGTGTTACCTAGGCTGCGATCTTCAGTTATTCTGGACATGTTTTCCAGTGTTTGTAATTAATTGCTAATACATTATTCATATCTGGAGAGAGTCAAAAGAAATTTGATATTGATATCAGTGTCCTGTAATGACTATAGAGCATGACACTTCAGCTCATATTTATGGGATAAAAGTTTCTTTTTTTTCGGATCAGCAATGGCTGTATATTTTCTACTAACGCTATTGAAAGGCTGGAATAAATGCAACCACAAGAAAGAATTAGCTGGAAACACTGTCAAGTTGATACAGTAAAATATCTCCTGGTATCTTTGAAACCTACTATGTTTTAAGAAATATTTTGGTTTGTTGTCTGTCTTTTAATTGGCAAGAGAGTAGAAAGTCTGGAGTATTACAGATGGAGAGATTTGTATTTTTTAAGGTTTTTTTCTGTTATCTTTGGAGAGACTAAGAAGTTTCTGTGGACGCATTTTTTGAAGGTTAGTGGTGTGCTTTTGAGATGTGTACCTTAAAATAAATTACTATCCTGCTTGTAATTACTTTTATTCAGCTGTTTTTACTAGCATGCATTTTTTCTACGGCCATTTCTCACTCTAATCATGAAATGAAGTGGTATGAGTGGCAAAGGCTAATTTTGGAAGGAATTTCCTCATCTGATTGGTGCAATAGATAGAATCATAGAATCA
>VZRW01007095.1:40841-60054 GCA_013398125.1 Aegotheles bennettii | reverse complement strand
TGGAAAGCTGCTCAGCAGAAAGGGATCTGGGGGTCCTGGTCGACAGCTGGCTGGATGTGAGTCAGCAGTGTGTCCAGGTGGCCAAGAAGGCCAGTAGCGGCTTGTATCAAGAACAGTGTGGCCAGCAGGAGTAGGGCAGTGATTGTCCCGCTGTACTCGGCACTGGTGAGGCTGCACCTCGAGTGCTGTGTTCAGTTTTGGGGCCCTCACTTCAAAAAAGACATCGAAGTGCTGGAGCGTGTCCAGAGAAGGGCAACAAATCTGGTGAAGGGACTGGAAAACATGTCTTATGGGGAATGACTGAGGGAGCTGGGGTTGTTCAGTCTGGAGAAGGGAAGGCTCAGGGGGGACCTCATTGCCCTCTACAACTTCCTGAAAGGGGCTCATAATGAGGTGGGACATGGTCTGTTCTGTCAGGCCTACAGTGAGAGAACAGGGGGAAATGTTCTTAGGTTACAACAGGGGGGATTCAGATTTTGAATTAAAAAAAAATTTTCACCATTAGAGTAATTAGACATTAGAAGAAGTTGCCTAGAGAGGTGGTACAGTCACTGTCCCTGGAGGTATTTGAGAAGCACCTGGATGGGGCACTGAGTGACATGGTTTAGTGTTTTAGGGGTTATTATTGTGGTGCTGCGTAGGTGGTTGGACTGGATGATCTTGAAGGTCTCTTCCAGCCATAATTATTCTGCAATTCTGTGATTCTGTGATCCTGTGATCATAGCAGAAAGATACAGCTCAAAGCTGTATTATGTGCAGAGGCTGAAAATCTTGTCCCACTCTGCTGATCAGTTTGCTGTACAATCATAACACAAGCTAAACAGTTATTCCTACGACACTTACACATCATTTTAGCCAAATTTCCCTGAAGACCCATAGCTCTGCTAAATTAAAAATTAATTTCAATTCTATTATCTTGTAAAAGATACAAAGATTTTTCCCTTGCTTCCTCCTTTTCTTCTCTTTCTCCTTCCTACTTTCTTTTTCAGAGAAATTAGATGAGGAACTTTTCTTCCAGGGGGTCATACTAAAGAAACATATAGTTCACACTATAAATAAATAAATAAATTAAAAAGGCCTACAAGAATGAATACTGCATATTGGAATTTCCTCCATTAGAAGAGATGAAAATATGGGAAGCAGTCCTGCATTTTATGCTGTATTACAGGCACAGATCAAATCCAAGCATGGTACAAATCCAGCAGTGACTTCATTAGTGTGATAATTTTGCTTTAGAGATGCCTGTATGAGCAGCAGATTTTTACTATCATGGCAAAAGCCAAAATGTACTCTGTGCTTTTATGCATATGTGTACATATGTGTGCGTGCACTAAAAGGGAGGTCTTGAAGTATCTGTTAACTCTGTTTCCTCTTCATGGAGTGTGAATCCCCTTTAGATTCTCAATACCTGAAGCTGAAGGCCAGAAAACCATTTTTAGAGGCATGATTTAGAATCCCTCCATGATAAAGCCTTCCTGCCCCTCCAGCCTGCACAACCATCAACTGAACTGCCTGTGTTACCAGTCAGGCAATGTCTGTAGTTCACTTAGCAGCACAGAATTAAACAAAAAACGCGTGGAAAAGCTCCTGAAAGGAATCATGCAGAGAAGATAGAAGTTTTCCAGTAATCTCTGGAGAACAGATTGGAAGGCATACAGCCACCTCAGCTGTGGCAAGTTTCACCGTGCTGAGTAGATACTACTGCTTCTAAATGAAGGTGAGTGGTCAGAGCACACTGCAAGAAGTCTGCCAGAGACTAGAAGGACTCACATAAAGCAGAGCAGTCACATGCTTGGCTGTGCAATGTCTTTCCTATGCACATAGGAGCATTGGTTAGAGCTTCCAGAGGTGAGGAAACAAGGAAAAAAATAAATAATTTTTAGTAGACTAGAATTCTGTTTTCACCCTTGGTTTTGCAACACTTTCCACCTTTGAGGGCATGGGGCAACCAAGCCCTGTTTAAAAAGGGATTTCTTTTTTTCTTTTCTTTTAAGTTTTACTATCAGTTGCTGAGTTTACAGAAGATGACCTCTGGAAGGTGTAATTCAACTGATTCTGCTGAAGTGGCAATAATTAGTACTGGGGCAGGGAGTATCCCAATATCAGGTACTGATCTCTTCACTCCTGTGACCAATGACAGGACTTGGGGTAACAGAAGGAAGCTGAATCAAGGGAGGTTTAGGTTAGATACCAGGAAAAGGTTTTTTACCCAGAGGGTGATAGAGCACTAGAACAGGCTCCCCAGGGCAGGGGGAGTCTGACTGAGTTCAAGAAGCATTTGGATGATGCTTTCAGGCACACAGTGTGACTCCTGGGGATACCTGCAAAGGTACAGGAGTTGGACTTGATGATCCTGGAGGGTCCCTTCCAACTTGACATGTTGTTCGATTCTACGATCTGTTATATGTGTGTGAACTACAAAAACAATTCCCAAAGGAAACAGGTGCTCAAAAATTTGGTCCTAGAGGGCAGCTTTCTAGCACTTTCCCCTTGCAAAAGTGTAGAATCAGTCATGATGCAGTTCAGAAATCGAAGTGACAGTGGAAAGAACCGACAACAGAATGTTAAATGTAGTCCATTTCCTCAGAGTTGGTTTATTATTCAGATGATGTTTCTATCCTGCTAGATGTTTGAATATTTAAAGTGCTTTCTGACAGTACTTTTGGTGAAAATTATTTGTGGTCATTATTCTTCTTTAAAGAAGAAAACAGAAGCGGTGAACTTCTATTTATGACATAACTACTTTAAAATATATAACTGGAATAGGAAATTTCCATATTACTGCTAATTATAATCCAGGGTATTTTCTTGAAGTGTGACATTATAATTTTGAAACTCCATAGTAGCTGGAAGTGTCTTTCACCCTTGACAATGAGATTTAGTACTTGTTTCTTTTCAGTTTATTGTTTCTGGATGTGTTTACATCTTAACTTTGGTGGTATTATGGGATGAAAACCTATATCTAGTATAAAAAGTAAAATCTGACACTTTTTTTTTCCATTCAGCATCTCTGTTTCCTGCAGGCAGATGCAGGGAAACAAGATGTGCCAGTTATACATGATATATTTTTCCCTTGGCACTCATTGTTTTTGTGTATTTGGGCCTCCTTTTAAATCTCCTTACTTTACAGTGGGCAATCTTCATCTCTGGAAGTAATATTTGCACTTGTCACATTTCTCACCCCTCCCCAGCAATTCTGCAGAATTCTCCACCAGTCCCATTCTGAATCCACTGACTGAGCTAATCACAAGTGCTGTTGTGCTACTGCAGGCAGCAGCAATTGCAGTTCCTCTTCCCTTGCACAACACACAGTACTCACTCCCCTTCGCAAGCACAGGATTTTGCTTGCACACATTTTTGCTGGTTCTGCAATCAAAGTTTACAGTCTAACAGTGTTGCCATGCCTGAATTGTGCTGTGTATGTGCATGACATAAGGTGGCAAACAAGGGTGGCTTGTGGCTGATCCTCGTCCCCCTGCACATAGATTACTTGCCTTCCCATAATTAGCAGGAGGTACTAGGGTGAAATGACTGCTCAGCCTTCAGTCAAGTCACAGGGCTTTAGCATAGGCTGGTGGCAGTTGCTGCTTCTGGCCGTTGGTGAGCATAGTGTGCTTTCTATGAAGAGTTCTGTGATGGGCTTGTCCTTTGAGTAACTTCAGACTTGCTCCATAGCTAGGCACTCCTTTCCACACTTCTTCATGTTAATCTTACTTCTGTCTCCTGCTTATGAGCTTCCTGAGGTCTTCCAGACATTTGGCAGCAATTCAGGTAGAAAGTACCTCACAGCTGCTAAATACCTCGTTGTTTAGCCAAAGTGTCATTTTCTAATTCTACAGCTTTGCCATTCAGATTCACATAAAGTAGGAAACTCTTCTTAACAACAGTTTGCTTATACAGGTTGGTCTTCATTTTTACATGAGGCATTCACGTACCATGGTAGAGCACACAAATTTGTGCCGTATTCTCATTAGAAAACCAGTACAGTGCAAGAAACTTGCATTTATGTTCAATTTCACTGACCCCATGGCCAGGTTCTGCTGCTGTCTACCCTGCAACACTTCTGAAGTAGCCTGACGATTTTCACTGGACTACTCCTAGATTTCTGTGGCATTAGTGGAGATCAGTCTGTGCCCACACTCACATACGACTGTGCTACTGAAGCTCTTTCCTGTGCAACCTCCTCACTGAAGGGACAGATGCTGCTATCATTAGTTCCCAGTTGTCTGCTTTTAATGAGAGAGAAACACTTCCACTCCACAATGCATTCAAAGATCTTCTTGAAGAGCTTGCCATAACTGGTGCCTCACTGCAACCTTCTGTACATTTCTGTGGATCCTCCAAAGGACAATATTTGTAATTTCTTAATTATTGTCCTTAGTATTCACTACAGATTTTCTGAACCATAGCCAGTGATATTTAAAGCTATACACATGTTCATCTAGGATATCTGTATATAGGGAACATAATTCTGCCTCTCATTTACTAGTGTTAAGTAATAGCACTGAGTCCTTTTGCCAGCAAATACTTCACAGGTAAGGCAAAGAGGTGATCGTCTTGGCTATGTCTTGCAGATGTGTGTGCATGACTCTGAGACTCTAGGGGAACTTTTTAAGTACAGGAAACACTAACATGATTACTTCCAGCATCTGAATATTAAACTTCCTGGCATTTTTGTCTGACTTCTTGATTCAGAAGCTAACAGAAGACTGTCCTACTGCAAATTGCTGGTCCCATTGCAAGTATATTCAGCAGTTATTTTTCAAGTCCAGTGAACAAAGACTGCAAAACAAAAGGAATTACTATCTGGTGTTTTATGCAGACAAGATTGGTATTTGCTATACTGGAGAAAATGGCCAAGGTGCTTGTTGTACCATGTGGCAGATTTTTCCCTTTTGTATTTAAAAAATTTAGACTCCTAATATGAAGGTTTCCTTCATGATGCCCCAGCCTTGACGTCAGGGAGTTTTATTTTAAAGTGTCGAACCTCATCATCTGGCTCCATTCTGTGGTCAAGGTGAGACACAATCAGAGAACAGAACTGCTCTTTGTTTCTTCCCTCCACCCTCCTGGGGGAAGATAAAGAGGGAATAAGCGAGAGAGACTTAGAGGCTGGAAGTTAGAACTAGAACAGGTTTAATAGAACAGGGGAGGGAGAGTAACACATGGGAGAAGGAACAAATATACAAGTGTATATGTAAAATCTGATCTTGATGATTGCTGATATAAGTGCCTGAAAGTTCCTTGTGGCATAGCCCATTTGGGAAAAGGATCCAGGGCTCTTCCCAGCACCCAGTGGAGTTGGATCCTGCAGAGCATGTGGTGAACTGATAACAAGGAGCAGGATCCTATATTTAAGTTGTCCGAGCACAGAGAAGCAGCAAGGAAGAAGGGAGCAGGAAGGGGCAGACTTCCCTTTCTCCTGACTTTCATAGGACCATAGAACATAGAACATTCTGAGTTGGATGGGACCCATCAGGATTATCCAATCCAACTCCTGTCCCTGTGTAGGGCACCCCAAGAATCACACCATTTGCCTGAGAGTGTTGTCCAAACAGCTTTGATAGAGTATGGCAGAAAATAGGAGGGAATACTGACTCCTCTCTGTTCTGCTCCGCTGCCCCAGATCCATCAGAGTCCTAAACAACCTCTCTCTAGGTCCTCATATTGACACCATAAAATTAGACTGTGCCCCCTCAAACCGTAACATCATGATACCATATCTCCAGTACAGTGCTTGTGATCACGGCTACTAAAACAAGATTTCTGGTATTATTCATGCCTTTTTGTGCAGATAAAGGAGCTTCCTTAGAAGTGGAAAATTTCACACACAGTTCTAGATTTTACAGCAGAGATTCACAGTAAATTCATTATCCCTGTGTGTTGGTCTGTGTTTGGTGTTATGTCCAAGAAGATGAATGCATAGCTTTGTAATTAGTTGTGTAATCAGAAGTGTAAATGAGTTAAGCCATCATCCTCTCCTAAGTCAGTGGCAAAACTGTTATTGAATTCAGGGGGAACAAATGCTTGGCAAAGAGCACATTTAGAAGAAGGCTAATCAGCTGGTTAGACTTAGTCAATAGTGGCAGTTAGATGTAAAACTCTGCTGCTCCTAATCTGTCTTTTCAGATGTGTCAAGAGCATTTTGTACAGTTAATATTCATTGATACTTCAGCAGATAGGATTTAGTAGAAAGCCTTTAAAATTGCTGGAATATTGTTTACGTAGGAGAGTGTGGCTAATTGAGATAAACTTAAATCTAAACTTATGGACAATTATATCACTGTCCTTCTGAAATCAGATTTGTGAGCTGTATTATTGTTATGATTACATCATATTACACATGCTATAATATTAATTTATGTGCATGGAAGATCCACTCTTATTTTCTAGTTAAATTCACAAGGAGGTGAAAAGAACTGAGCCAGGCTGAGACAAAGGAAGAGGAGAGGGACTAGTTAATTGTCAGGGATGACAGGACTTACTATTCTGTTTACTGTATTCCTTTTAATATTCAAGAATGATAAATAATACTTCTTGCTTTGATTGCATAAATATTTTTCTCCCACATCTGGCATGTGTGTATTACATGAATGTTCATTTTTATAATTTCATTTAGTGAATATATTGCTTTTCATGTACTAGTGTATTATGTTTAGTGGGCAGCTCTATGATTTTATCAAACTGTGGAATACTAATCACAAGGCATACCATCATAGAAATGTAATGCTTCAGTATTTTTGTGATTTTTATTTAACACAGCAACAGACACATTAAGAAGAAAGTCATAGGAATAGTAAAAATAAATGAAACCTCTTTCAAGAGATCACATCAGTCACAATGATAGTGGGAATAAAATTATTGGCAATCAGGATGAGGAAGAATCAATAAAAAATGCACAAATTCATAAACTAAAAGCACAGCACTTTGCCAAAAATTAAGGAAGTCAATATTTCATAAAAGATCAGGCTGTTGCTCATAGAAGATGAGAAACAACTTTTTTCTCATTAAGGATAATATATTTCTCCTCAAACAGCTCTATCAAATAAGTGAACCAATTTGTTGTGCAAGGATCAATCTAGTAAGAATATCAGTCTCCACATGTCATTCATAACTGCTAAGCTCACTGACTAAGGGGTAATTCACTGCTATGGTTCAATTTTGCATATGAGACAGATTGTGCTGGTCCAGGATACTAAGAAATGAGGATAAACAGTGTCCTGTCTGTTGCTGATGGCAGAGGGTGAGGGGAATAGATCAGAGAGATGGCACTTTTGGTCTGGTTACCTTACACACACACAACTTCTTTGGACTGTAGTAAGTGATGAAGACAGAGCAAAGTGTGTCCTATAATGAACCGGCACACGTACAGTTTGTTCTGCAGGCTGCAGTGCACGAAACAGCTGGCAGAAGGGGGTTCAGCAAGGCATGTTTCAGCCTGCTGCAGCTGATTCAAGAAGCACTTGCGTGGCTGGCAAAAAATGATAGAAAGATGCACTTCAGTGCTGTGAACATGAAGGTCACTCCTGATGTAATGTTTGGAAGATGTGAAACCCTTCATTTCTCCAGCTGTTCACTGATTATTTTTCTTTTCCTATCCTTCTATTACTTACCTAGTGCTTTGCCAAGGAATTCACTGGGTACTATTTCTGTATGGCACAATCATGTGTTCAGTGGGGATTTCATAGGATGCAATTTTCAGAGGCACTTGCTGTTGGCCTGATCTTGCCCTCACTGATAGCACTAAGAATTTTAAACATTGACTTCCAAACAGGGAGGAGTCTGGCTGCTTAAATTTTGCCTGTTGTCATTTCCTTTAAAATCATCAGTGCCTCTACAGATGTGTATCATTTGCTCATGAAAATTATTCTAGCATCTCTCTGAAAATTTGATTTATAAGAACATTCTGCAGTTTGCATAACACTCAGTTTCCTCTTCTGTGTGTTAGTGTCAAGAAAAAAGACAAGCTCATGCCTCATCCTTAGCATTGCTAAGTGCTCAGGTGTCTTACACGTATCCTCAAGCAGATATTTCACAGGAATGAGGCTGTGGCAAAAAGATGTCTATTACAAATACTATCTTCAGAAAAAGAGACTTTCTCTATTTTTAAAGCTTCTCTCAGATTCCAAAGTTGGAGGAGTTGATACTTTTTGGTTGAAAAGAAATCCAAAGCTCCTTTTCGAAAGAGAAGCATTTTTGAGCCTTAGAGATGTTTCCTTGTTCTGTATTTGTGTGCTTTTGCTGTGATTCTCTCCTTTAAGACCAGTTCATTGACTCAGGAGATGTCACACCTGTGAGCAGAAATACTAAACTTCAGTGTGGCTTCCTGTACAGTTAAATCTTGTTTAAGACAGGAACCACAAGTAACATTTATGAGAGCTCTGTAAGTGTCTAAGCTGTCCAAATCTGTCTATTCTGTTTAGAACAGAAATTTACTTGTGTAATTCTTGAATGTTGTGAAGATTTAAGGTACAGAAAAAAGATGTTTGCCTGTATTGACTATCAAATCAGACCCAAGATGATTGTCCAAATTACTTCAGTGTGCTACCTTTCCAGTGTATAACCTTGAGTTCTGAGAGCCTCCACCATTACATGGTCCACAAAGGCCTTAATTATAACTATTCAATAAAAGTTCTCTATAGTCTGGAACGGCTTAGTCAGTCACCTTTCTTTTCATAATTGCCCATATCTTTCCACAGGTTTCCTAAGCCCTTTTAGCACAAGGCTATACACAAGATTGATGAGTGAATCTACAATTCTTTTATTATTATCTTCCATTATTTCTTAGTCAAATATATGTTTAAACTATGGATGCTTCTGAGAATTAAATTAATAGTGATGTAAGTATGGGAAAGGTTCACTAATTAGCAGACTTCCAGGGATCCTTTGATCATCCCCTCACTTTTTTCTTTCTCATTTAAACACAGCCTGCGCATTTTATTAATTCAAAGATTTGCAAAACTAGGACACATTTACTTAGTTCTCATGTAGAATTATCTTTTGCTATGCCTGTTCTACCTGGCCATTTAGTATCTTTTCTGTATGCAGAATTGTATAAATCTGATACTCTTTCTAGAGAGGGAACCAGAAACACCAGGGGGATACTAATCAGAGCCAGAGTAAATGTGAAACTTCCTAAGCCAGAAGGAAAAAAAGACAAGTTCTCATTTTCTTATACTTATTGGCTTTTTTGTTTTATTTTATCAGTCATTTTATTTTTAAAAAGTATTTGATCAATGAAATGAGAAAAAAACACAAAACATGATTATTCATGCAACTCTGCTATTTCAATTATTTGGGTGATTAATATTTCAATTATTTAGTATTTCACACTTGGATTAACGAAGATACATAACAATGATTTGTTAATTGAAGACATAAAATAACATTAAAAATCTCTGTTTTGGGCAGACTCTTTTCCTACAACCAGACTTCAACTAGTAGCAAACCCTAGAAACAAAGTTAACTGCTGTATTCCTTTTTTTCCCTGTAACCTAAAACTCGGCAAAAACGTAGAGTTGTAAAGACTTGCTACACTAAATTATCTTCTTTTGATGCTTGCTTCTTTCTTCTTCTTTTTTTTTTTTTTCCACTGTGCTGTGAAGGTATTCCTAGGTTGTGTGGATAATTACTATTCAGATGAAGAAAGAAATATTTGAGGAAAAAGCTGGAGTAATTTATACTGTAGTGTCTTCTTTTTTTAGTTTTGAAGAAAATAAGAAGGAAATTGATAGGAGCCAGATAAAAAAACCTGCAGAACTGAGTCATAAAGAGCAAAGAGGGCAATGCTACTTCAGAATATAGGTGATGTAGGATAACCCCAGCATGTTTCTGTCAAAATTGAATGTCTCAGACTTCCTTGACTCTGCCCTTTACAGTAACATAATCACACCATTACTATGATATTCCTCAGTGTATTTGTCCTATTGCTATTTTCAAACACAATGCACATTTATCAAACACTATCAGCTATTCAAAGAAATAAGTGAGCAATTTTGTTGTGAATAACATTTGATTTCCGAACTCTTGTGGGGTTCACTAGATTGCTATATCCACATTTTAGTAAATGAAGTACATCTAGTAAATGTACCCTAGAGACCGCTAACAATACAAAGATGTGCAATCAGAGCAAATATGTACCTCTGTAAATAAAATATTTTTTAGGTACTCTGATAGTACTGTGATTTTAAACTCTGTCTATAATACTGTCAAGACACAATAAGGTAATTGTAAGGCCTGTGCCTCAAAGAAGGTACTTACATTTCCTCCCATTTTTCTTGGTATGTAAGCTTTCCTTCAATATCCTCTGATTATGGGATGAATGTTTCAGAAGATCAGCCTTGCAAAAAGGTACTCTTCAGTCACATCAATAGGAGCACAGCTGCTGAATATTTTTCAAATTACTTTTTCAGAGGAAAATACTTGAGTCATTAAAACAGAAACTGCTTGGGCATAAAGGTCCCTTTCAATGAGATTATTATTACTAAAAAAAAAGTGTAAAAGCAAACATTTCAATTTAAGAAACAGCTTTCAGAATTTGCAGGACAAGTGCTTAGTTGGATTTGAAACATGATTTATAGCAAGTACTACAGATGAAATATAGCAAGTCTTCAGAATTATTGAAACAACTTATTTAATTTACTCCCTTTGATTTGATTTGCACAAAAATTCTGCTTTTCAAGCTTTTTTGAATGTTTGAAACTTTGACTTGGTTCAAGCCAGCCAAAATGTCAAGAAGTCTCATAGGATGGGGAAAACATTTTCATTATCTTTTTAAAAAGTCAGTTCTGAATGCAAAGGAGGAACACTTTTCTGTTAACAACTTTGAAATCCTTTTACTTGTTTATACCACAGACATTATATAAATGTTCTAACCTTAAATTACAGTGTGCTAAGTGAACTTGTCACAAGTTTTCCTTCTCATAAAACAGTGCTTGACTGCCTAAGTTAATGAAGAACTCCCATTAACTATTGCTAATTATAGAAACTATTTGATAAGAGATATAAATATTGAAGTTGGGATAATTGCCTCTGGCAAAATGCAGTGGTGCATATACTCACTACCCTATTCACTGTGAATTATGTCAACATATCATATGTTGGAACCTGCTAGAATAACCTTCTCCTATAACTATAGGGCTGCTTATGCTTCAGTTTCTTTCCTTTGCTGCTGGTATCTGATGGTTTTCTATCACATGGTGTATTGCATGCCTGTAGGAAGCTGGATGCAGTAGGAAAGGTCATTATAAGAAACAAGATCAAGGACACCATTTTGTGTATGGTTATTCTGGCAGTGAGTTTCAGATGGGCATTTTGTTATTTTAATATATTGTCAGATAAGGCATGGCTTGGTTGGAGAAAAAAAAATTTCTTACAGTTTATCTTCCAGAGATGGGATCAGAATTGTGCCATAGTGATTCTTTTGGGTCTAATCCTCTTGAATGTGCCCTTTTAAGTAGTTCAGCTGCAGGGCTTCTTCACATAGTTTTTGTCTTCACTCTGCCATACCTGCCTACCAGGCTGGGTTGCTAACCTGCTTAAAGGTTTCAAGATGATACCTCCTACTGCAGCTACATTTTGAGATTCTTTTCTAGCTCCATAGCAGCAAGAGAAGAAAACATACCTCATTCTGATATTTACCATTCTTCCCTTGAACAGTTTCCATAGTGACCTGACTAATATTGCTTGAGAAATTGTTAACCTGAATAGCAGGATGTGATACTGAAACAGCCCTCTGTGCTGCTGTAAAGTGTAGGGACAAGAGGAGATGTTTCAGTCATGAAGTGAGTAGTGTAAAAGAGACTTATGTTTCTGAGTTCATCTCTACATGTCCTGTACACTGGCAGATTTGTTGCTGATGTTCTGAAATGGAGTGTGTCTAATTTTTTGAGACCTGCTAGACTATGTGAAACTAAGGCCTAAACCTACAACACCTTAAAATCGAGTCTTCCTCACAGCTCACTGTTTCCATCCAGTGTTTTAATCTCCAGCATGGGTATTTCTTCCCCCTCCCAGGTCAACAAAACAGAAAGGTAGTATATGTACAAATAAATCAAAAGAGATCTAAGATTTCCTTTCTGATTTTTTTTTCAGTCTGTCTCCTGTTTGTTAGCATGCCTTCCACATTAGATTGAAAGTAAAATTTGGTCTTACATCCTTCCTATTTCCGCTTGAATGAAGGAGCTTGAATTTGGAGGTGTTTTCTGTGACCGTCCTGAAATCTGTCACAAAGTAAGGCTGCAGCTGAGCTGTTGTGAGTGCACCCTTGCAACTGGACCCCAATCGGGTTGTGAAATGGATCTTGCCTTATGCCCACTTTGGAACCAGAAGGGATCTGCACTGTTGGGTATGGTTTCCTGGTGCCTTCTGTTCTGGAAGAGATCAATGGGATCAATTCCAAAGCTGAACAATTGGTCTTTCCCATAGAGCCCTTCTGTGTCAGTAAACAACCACAGTGATGGAGTTATCTTCATAAAAAAAAAATTAACAAAATAGGCATCTGGAGCCTAACTGTAAACTGTTCCAGTTAAGAATGTTAGTTAATGATGAGTTAACTGAGCATGTCTGCTCTAGAGGCGTCTGACAACAAGAAACTAGTGATGTTGATGCTTTTTTGGCAGATCTTGAAGGTTGGCAGCTCCTGAAAGAGGATTCAGTCTCTTTCCTTCCCTGAAATCATTAGAACTAATTCAAAGAGCCTGGAAGATTGTCTAAATATCAATAAAACACCTTTTTGCAGGTGAAGCTTTGAGATGCTTGTGTGCTGTGTTTCCAGTAGGGTTTTTTAGCAACTGCATTTTCATAGCCTGGATTCTCACTGATGATACTTTAAGTGTTCCCAGTTAAGCTACTGGATAGTCACGGTAGTTCTCCAAAAATGGAACAAAGACAATCAGAAAAGATGTTCTGTAATGAATGCTTGCAGGATATTCAACTATATGCCTGCTGCATCCTATAGCTGCAGGGACTGATTGCATGGGGGAAAGGAAGGAGAAAGTTAATAAATGCAAAAACATGTTATTAGGTCAAAATAATTCTAGACCATGCCTAGTAGTAAGGTATCCAAAAGCACCCTCTTTTCCGCCACCAGTGGAAAAAGTGACCAGTATTTTGTACTTTTATAATAAGGAGAAGCTGGCTGTCTTATTGAATGATTCTGTCTCACAGCTACAGATTTCCTTTTAACTGAAACAAAGATAGATAGTGAATGAGGACATAGGGGGAGATTCAGGAGTGAAAGTGTTCTTGTCTAGTTCTCCTTACCTTCCTCGGTGATGTTGCAGCTGGTTGCTAGGACAGTTTTGAACTGACAGGTGGAGGAAATCCAAAGAATTAAAGAAGAAAAATAACTTCTAAACCACCAAACCTACAAGTTGTGCTCCTCAGAATATGTGATACCTATTACTGCTGCTTTAGGCATTAAAACTGCAATGCTGTCACACTAATGAATGCCTAAGTACTGTAATTTTTGAATGCACTATGTAATGCATTCTGTACAAGCAGTATCATGGTAATCAGTGGGACAACCCTGAGAGAACAAATGTAGTTTTCCTTTATCATTATCTTGCATTGAATGCCACAGTGACATTGCCAGGCAAGCAATATGATCCCAAAGGAGATGGATTCTCATCAGGTTTTAATTAATGTATGATATATAGTGAAAACTCTAAAAAGTTAACTTGTAAAATGCAGGCGATTTTGAAGAACCAGAATGTGAAGCTGCTTTGCCTCAAAGCCATGATCCTCTATTTCCTCTCCTGCCTTTTCATTTCTCAGCTGCACCATGATAATGGAAAGAGGGAGAATATTCAACAGAGATGCTATTCTGGAAAGATAAAGGAAAGAAGAATGTAGGCCAGCAAAAAGAGATTATTATCTTCAGTACTCAGGACAGATTTAAAAAATTCAATAAATTTCTCAAATTAATAGTACATGTTCTTTGAAATGATCCTGCCAGAGGCAGGAATGAAACTCTTACCATCTTTTAGAGTAGAATTTTGACTCCACAGAGAATGAAAACACATGATATTTGCCTGCCAGTTCAACTGGTATGTGCAGAGGAGGAAGAGTAAGGTGGAGGAAAAGGTGGGTGGTTGAGGAGAGGGGCAAGAAATAAACGAAGGACACAAAGTTTTAATGAGTTGTCCTTTTGAATAGAATCAATTTTTGTGTCCAACATAGAGGTGTCTGCCTCTGTTGGGTGTGTAGAAAAACACTTTAAAAATGTTGTCCATGTTATTTACACTGATTATGGAAAACACATGCCTAACTTAAATAGGTTTGAGATTATGAGCTGAAATGTTATGGGCAGGAGAAGTTTCTTTCTGAGTACCTCCGAGAATTCTTATACAAAGTATTTTTAGTGTGGCCATAAATACATGAATTCCTGCACTTCTGATATAAAACACTAATATAATTTAATTTGTATTTGAATTAATATTTTTGACAGTGATTGAGAACATGTGAAGAAGAATTAGTCAGAGGCTGTATGTTTTAGCCATCAGCAACCCTTCCTTATTTCTTTGATTCCTCTCCTACCTATTTGAAGTTTGAAATACCATTCTCTTCCCATCATATTCATTGTGATCCCACATAAGATTTAATTAAACTGTTGTGTACTTGTGATACTTTTAAAAAAAATCACTATATAAACCAGTCAGAGCTCTGAAAGTGTGTTGAAAACTGACTTGAAGTCTTGAAAGCATCATGGTATTCAACTGTGAAACATAATGCATAATTTAACACTTTCCAGTTATTAAATATACTTGAAAAATTCAAGTAACACTTATTCAAAATAAATCTATGTGAAGTAATTAATTTCTTTTATGAATTGCAAGGTCCTACACAGTTGAAATATTTTTGAAGAATTGTCACTGAGACAGTGAGAACCTTAAACTTCATCTGTATGCAACAAGCCTAAAGCTCAGATCCATGTATTTAGGATAGCTAGATAGATAAAGAGACCAAATCCAATTGAAATAAGATATTCTGTGGGACAGAAGTGGGCCTAACAATTTTTTAAATGAAATCAAGCCTCTAAATTACCAGGGCTTTACTTGAAAAGTTACATTGGAACTATACTGTATTTTATGGAATAAAATGAACAGAGCACCAGTATCACAAAAGTTGTGTTTTAAAATGAATGCTGCATGTTCTGAGATTAGGCCTATGAGTAGGACAATTCAGAGTGTGCCAGCTCTTGACCATGGTCTTCCAGCTTGCTCTGTAGACAGAATTGTATTCAAACTTGTACATTTCCATCAGTATCAGATATTTTTCATGTTATTCTAAAGGAGTAATTAGCAGAAAGGAAACCTGAGTAATGATGAAGTTACATATTGCTGCAATTACTATTGTATTGTATTATTAAATTATATTGCTGTTCGATCCTGTTTCTTCATTCGCAAGATTCAGATCAGTTCTTAGGAAATAAGCCCTGGCTCCTCAGGAAAGCATGAAAAGTTTCAAGAAGGGCATTTCATTAGAGTACAATTTTCAGTCTTCCTGGTTCGTGCCTGTGCTGAAAGAAAAAAAACAAACAAAAAAAACCCCCCCAAAACCCCAACAACAACCCCAAACTTAACTCAATTATTTGCAATAGTTTCAGCAAAACAGTCTGTTCAATTTCAGAAGAATGTTAAAGCTTTCAGTTCTGTGTAGCGATACAGTAATGAAAATAATGTAGAAAATTGAAAACTCTCATATTAAAAATTTCAAAATATTTTGCTTAAAATAAGAAAATACAGAGCTTTCTTTTGAAATAGAATGTAATTTTTAATTCAGTGTCATCTGCATTGACTCAATGTTTGGGTGTAGATGAATTTCCATTGGTGAAGAAGAGGTTTCTTCCAAAATAGTTCAGCCTTTCCTAGAATATAAATTTTTCCTTACTTGTTATACATTTTGTATTTACTTAAGCTATTTCTCATTAATTTTGTAAATAATTGCGTGGCCATTTTGCAGAGATTCACTACTTTTTTCTATGGACTTCAGCTATGTTTGCTTGGTCAGTTCATTAGAATTGACCCTTCTACTAGGGGATAGGAAATAGGTGTAAATATTTGTTGTTATCTTTATTCTTAGCAGATATACCCAGAGCAAATAAAATATCAGAAACATGGATGTTCATATGCTAACTCTGTTTTGGCACTGCCAGTCATGTTCTTCCTCATATATCCTTTGCATTTCCCTCATATGCATTGGGAAGAGTATTTCATCTTAGGATCACAGGGATAACTCAGGCTATAAGGGATCTCAGGAGGTCTCAAGTACAATTTCCTGCCCAAAGCAGGGTCAAGACTGAGATCAGACTGGGATGCTGAGGGCTTTTTCCACCTGATTCTTGAAAACCTCCAAAGATGGAGATGTATCAACATCTCTGGTCCACCTGCTCCACTGCCTGGCTGTCTTCATGAGTAGAAAGCTTTTCTTTATCTAAAGATGATACCATTCAAAATGCATTTTAATGATTGACTGTTGTGGCCAGATGACCCAGACACCAAGTGTCCCTGGCAGCCCACCAAAGCCATGGCATTGCTTATGATCCTGTGTTTGCTATCAGGGACTGAGTGAATTGCTGTATGGATGCATTGCTGCTCACCTTTTTTACTGCATCAATAAAGCTTCATCTTACAATGTGTTGTCAGAATCTATTACTGTTTGGACCAGGCTGTCCCACCAGCCACCTCTGCAAGGAGACTGTCCTTGTCTTCTTGGTCTGTTCTCCCACCAAGTGTTCTGGTGCTGTCTGTGCTCCAGGCCCCAGCCCTAAAGCCCCTCTTCACAGGGTGAGTGCTCCAGCATCACTTTCCTCTCCTGAACTTCTCTACTTTATCAATGTATTATCCGTCTGGGACCCCAGCAGAACACCCAGATGAAGCCTGATGCATGACAAGCAGAGGATCCTTATCCAGTCCCCAGCAGGATGTCTGCCATGGAGCTATGTTCCCAGACCACAGCTACTTGGTGCACCTGCCTGAATTCTATGAGAAACTGGTTGACCTTTTCCTCCCCTTGCCCAGTCCACCTGGATGACAGTCCTCCTCTCATGTGTATTGAGTGGTGCTTGAAACTTGCTGTCACCTTCAAAGTTGATGAAAGTGCCCTCCATTATGTCCTGCAGGTCTGTGAGAGATGTTAAATGGACATGTCCCACAATACACCCCACAGTGGTTCACTTGCTGCCAGGCTGTAATGTCCAAACTTGGATGCAGGCAGACTATGGCATAAAGTGTTGACAGCCTTGGCCAGGTCAAGTCAAGTTTTTGTTATCCACAAATTCATTCATTTTACCACAGAAGGTAATCAGCTTGGTCAGGCATGATTTACCCTTGGTAAATCCATGCTGACTGTTCCCATTCCCCTTCTATTCTTTCAGTGTCCACAAATGTGTTCCAAGAGGACCCAATCCATGATTTTACCAAAAGTCAACATGAAGCTGGCTGACCTATAGTTCTCTGGATCACCTCTTTAGCCTTTTTTGAAGGTGTGTGTGATTAACTGGCCTTCTCTGGTCTTTGAGAACCTCCAAAATCTTTCAAAGATGATAGAGAGCTGTGTTACAAGGACATCAGACAGACCTCAGCACATTGAGTATGGCCTATTGGAACACATCCACTCATGTGAGTCAGGTTCTCAGAAGTGATCCCTGACTCAACCCTCATTCACTGCAAGTTCTTCTCCTTCCACTGGAATCCTTTCAGGTCAGAGTAGGTCCACCCCACCCGTGCCATATTGCTGTGGTCTCTGCAGACGCAACCTTAAAGGATCTTCATAATCTGCCTGATAGTCCAGAGGAAAAATAAGTTCTTTCTTCTCCATTTTTTTTTTCCAGATGAAACTATCAAGGAAACTCAAATGAAATTCAGGAAATCTTCAGGATTGGCTGAAACTGAAATTTTTTCTGAAATAATTTACTGAGTCCTCACCTCATTCAAAATCTGTCATTCAAGCCACATGCACTTGGGTGTTCTTCAACAGAAATTCACTTGTAATTTATTACTGTAATCAGAACAATGATGGGGTGTTGGGGTAGGACGATGGCATGTAATGTTCCAGCCACTTGATAGCCTTGTGATTAACCACGCAGCCATATACCAAAGGTCATCTCAAGGGACACGAAGCAGAAAGAACATCGGCTGCTTCCAATCGGACACTGGAAGGGACACAGAAAGAAACACCGAGAAGTAAGGCAACTTTAGTTCCGTATGACATGGCCAGTATGCTACCAGGAAGAGCATGGACCAATAAGGAGTATTGTCAGTTTAGACCAATTGGAATGCTACTAACACGCATGTCTGCCCCACATACGGGGGTTACTAACCAATTAGTGTGTACGTTTTAGGCACGTGGTCCAAATGTATATTAGGGATAAAAAGTAAATAAATCTTGTCTTCGCTTGCTTCACATTGAAATAGTGAAGACCATAATTACCTACCCTGCAGTGGGGAGAAGGAAAACAGGCTGGTGTGGTTCTTTGCAATTTCCAAAGCTGCTGATGGAGTTCACCACAAGCAGCAGTTTAACAAGATGCATAGTTACAGATTAGATTCAGTAGCACTTTTATAGATTCAAAGCTAAGAGACATGAAACAAAACAGGAAGATAAGTGACTGCTTTTTAGCCTGGTTAAAGCTCAACAGCAGGTACTGCTGAAGCCTATGTCAGATCTGCTTTTTCTCCCTGAATTCACTAACACTCTCCTCACCCCATCTGCAGCCCAAACAACACCAGCAAAGCAGCAATCAGCAATATGGCAACTTCTGTACATTGGTTACCTGGACTTGTGCAAAGGATTTGATACAATCCTTGTTTCTAAATTAGAGACATGGACTGATGGATCACTCAGTGGATAAGGAATTGGCTGGATAGTCACACTCAAAGAGTTGCAGTCAATGGCTCAATGTCCAAGTGGAGATCAGTGATGAGTAGTGTTCCTTAGGGGTCAGTATTGGGACTGGAGTTCTTTAACATCTTTGTCAGTTACATCGACGGTGGGATCGAGTGCACCCTCAGCAAGTTCGCTGATGACACCGAGCTCTGTGGTGTGGCTGACATGCTGGAGGGAAGGAATGTCACCCAGAGGGATCTTCATAGGCTGGAGAGATGGGCCCATGCGAACTGCATGACATTCAACAAGGCCAAGTGAAAGATCCTGCATCTGGGTCAGGGTAATCCCATGCACCAGCACAGGCTGAGTGGAGAATAGATTGAGA
>VZRW01007095.1:27185-40634 GCA_013398125.1 Aegotheles bennettii | reverse complement strand
CTCTGGGCAGCCTGTCCCAGTGCTCTGTCACTCTTATTGTGAAAAAATTCTTCCTAATATTTACCCGGAACCTCCTATGTTCCAACTTGCACCTGTTCCCTCTTGTCCTATCACTGGACATAAGAGCCTGTCTCCATCCATCTGACAAGCTGAGAATCTCAACATGAGCTGGCAATGTACGCTTGCAGCCCAGAAAACCAAGAGTATCCTGGGATGTATCAAAAGGAGTGTGATCAACAGGTCAAGGGAGGTGATTCTCCCCCTCTACTTTGCTCTTGTGAGACTCCATCTGGAGTACTGTGTCCAGTTCTGGGGTCCCCAGCATAAGAAGGACATGGAGCTGTTGGAGCAAGTCCAGAGGGGGGCCACAAAGATGATCAGAGGGCTGGAGCACCTTTCCTATGAAGAGAGGCTGAGAAAGTTTGGGCTGTTCAGCCTGGAGAAGAGAAGGCTTCAGGCAGACCTTCTAGCAGCCTTCCAGTACCTGAAGGGGCTATGGGAAAGCTGTTGAGGGACTTCTTACGAGGGCATGGAGTGATAGAACAAGGGGGAACAGTTTCAAACAGAAAGAGAGCACATTTAGATTAGGTATTAGGAGGAAATTCTTTACTGTGAAGGTGGTGAGACACTGTTGCAGGTTACCTAGGAAGGCTGTGGCTGCCCCCTCCCTGGAAGTGTTCAAGGCCAGGTTGGATGGGGCTTTGACCAACCTGGTCTAGTGGGAGGTGTCCCTGCCTGTGGCAGGGGGGTTGGAACTAGATGATATTTAAGGTCCCTTCCAACCCAAACTGTACTATGATTCTATGATTGTTCAAGACAAGACCAAGCCAAGACAGAGTTCATAGTATGGTCCCTCAATAACTTCATCACCAGTTTAATTCAGCACTGGTTAATTTAGTGCAACATGATATGCACTGAAATGAGACAATAAGTGATAAATAGTAGAATGAAATATAATCACGTATAGAAAATTGTAGATAGCACTCAAGGCCAGGTGGTGAAAACCTTTGTTCATTGCGAAGTGGTGACTGACTGATGAGGAAAAATTGCAAGGGAAATAGACTACAATGCCAAACAGTACAATAAATATTACCTAAATACTGGATTAATTTAGCATTTGATTTTTCTTTCAAGTGGATATAGCAAAAATGTGAGTAAAATGCTGGAAATAGTGATAGAAACAAGAAGCTTCTGAGTGAAAAACAAACAAACAAACAACTGAAAAAAGCAGGAAAGGAATGGGAGGATGTGATAGAAATACACAGAATATCAGATGGCATTTTTTCAGTACTTTGGGAAAAAGGGAGTATTGCGTTTTCTTGCAGAAGATGAAGCTGCCTACATGCTGTTGTACCAAGTGGCTCACAGACCACTCAGGCTTGAATAAAACTGATGTAATCTGGAGACAGAAAAATAGAGCTGGAGAGGATCTTGCAGATAGTCTAGAAAAAAAGAAAAAGTACTTGTCTGTTTAGAGACTATGTGTGCAGATTGAGATTATGTTTTGTCTGTTGTCTACATTTGATGGGTGCATATGGCAAGGTTTTGGTAGCGGTGGGACTGCAGGGGAAGAATTCTTTGTGGAAGGAGGCCAGTGGCTACTTCAGGATGGTTATGGATGGTTTCTTCTGGTTCCAGATGGCTTCAGCAGACTCACCTATTGGATACAGCCCAGCCCCTCAGTGATGGGTGAGTGGCCTCTGTCAAAATGTATTTAAGGCAGAAGACCTGTTTTACTGTTTGCCTTCATTTCTCACTGTTCAGATCTATTTTATTTGGCAAAAAATTAAATCAATTTCCTCAAGTTAAATGTGTTTTGCCCAAGACAGTAAATGATAAATAATGCTTCAGTCTTTATCTCTGCCCACATTTCTCTCATCCCACCAAAGAGGAGCAGTGAGTGAATGGCTGGGTGGGCTTTTGGCTGTTTGTCATGACTAGACCACCACAGATGTACACACATTTCAACAGGTAAGCCCGCACACATATGTCAAACATTTGGAGGTTTTTTTTATTTATTGCTTTTGAGGAAGGCTTCTGATGTCTCTATCAGTTCCATTGATACTTTTTGCAGTTTGTTTTCTAAACACAGAATATTTCTGGGAATATTATTTAATGAAATATCTTTTTGAGAACTGGACTTCAGAGACAGAGAAAAAGAGAGTTCTGCAATATCATCTTCCAGGAGCCTATTTCCAAGATGCAGTGCAATTTGTATTTTTTGTTCCACCAGAAAATTGCAGTGAATTGCAGTGTAAGAGATGGTTACCATTGAAGACGACTTTTTGCTTCGGTGGTCTGTGCTGAGGTTAAATTCTAAGACTTCTGCTTATACTCATTGAGAAACTGCTCTGTTCCCTATCTGTGCTTCTGCTCAGTGAAAATACCAGTTCCCGGGTGGTGTCTTTGCTGGATTAATGCGTAGATCACTGACACTGGCATTCTGCATGCTCAGTTTGTACAGAAAACAAACTGGTAATTGCATTCTGGCAAATGGGAGGAATCAAGTGTTCCCTCTGCATCATGCCCTAGCCAGCTTTGTGAGGCTCAGCAGTTTTTTCTATTTGAGAAACCACTCAAGGATACAGCAGTTAGGTTTCAAATGGTTTGGAACCGCCTGCACATCATAAAGGCAAACACTTTAAATGCTGCATGAATAGCATTCTCTTTTAGCTGTTTTTATACAGGTTTATTTCAATCCATACGTGTGGATACTCTCCTCCACTTGGGTGTAATACAGTTAATGTTCACAGCTAACTGAGAGAATCACTCTCACACTTTGTATCAAACTAGGAATGGGACACCAGAGTTTATTCTACAGCAGAAGTTTACTCCAAGAATTTTTGCTGTAGTTGCTAATTAAATGCATATATTCTTATTATATACAGACTTTGTAAGGAATAGTAATACGTAATCATATATAGTTATCTAAATTGTCTAAGTATATAAAAATCTACATATGAATAATAATAAAACATGCATTTATATGTATAAATACATAAATGTATGTGCATATGTTTGTGCATAAGTATGTTTACATACATATAGAAATATAAGTATTTATATAAATATATGCAAGTCACATATATAGATATGTATCTGTTTGATGTATATGTCATTACATATGGTTACTCTTTTGCCATGAAAATGACATTATTTTTTATACTCTCAGGACAAAAGCCTGTACAGTTCCCATGCTCTTTCATGACAGTTTTGGTCTGCTTTCTCTTTTTTTTTCCCCAACAGATATTTTAAGACTTGAGCATGATTTTACTGTAAAATAGCTTCCAGAACTGAGACATTATTTTGTTTATCACCAAGCCTGAGGAGATAAGTTTTTTCAGATTATATCAATGTCTAGATATTGTGCATTTAGATGGGAGAAATGAAGTAATTTCCTGTTAGGGGGCTTGTTACATTATTCAGTGATATTGCCACTCAGTCAGATTAACAATCAGCTTGAAACCATGCAGTAGTTCAGAAATGTTGCTTTCTTCAGCAAGACCACAACTGCAGAAATATCTGCAGCAGTGGTGATATTGTGCCACATATTTGTACGTGCCACCAGAATCTGAACAACTTTTTAAAAGAACTTCTTTTTCAGCATAGATTTAAATTATTGAAGAAAACGTGTAACAAAGGTTAGCTTGAAATCCAAGTCTCTGGATTTTATTCTGGCTCATTGGTAGGTAGAAGCTCAGGTGCTTCTCCAAAAGACCACTGGACATTAGAATACAGATAAATAATTCCTTTTCCAAAGTGTTTTTCAAACATCTCATCAAAGCAATAATGTGAACAGCAATAAAATATGGGAAGTATTTTAAAATGCCTAGAATCTGTGGTAAAAAATACTGTCTTTTTCGACTGTTTTACAGTGCAGGAGATTTCTGAGGACAGACTTGCAGTGAAGTTTCTCTATTGTCAACTTCAACTACTTCATTTGTTTTACCATATTCTTTCTGTGCAATACTTGCCTTTCTCTTTGTTTTAACTTTTGTTGTAAATAAACAATATAATGAAGGATCATATTTAATAAGGGAGTTCAATGACTTTATATAATTACATGCTCGACACCCTCTCCCCCAACAAAACCCTTGGTTCTGGTAGCTCAAAGGCTCTGGTAACCAAAGAGCTCGATCTTTCAAGTCGCTATGTTATTTCTTACAGGAAATGAACATTCTCTGTCACAGTTTTTTTCAATGTTGCACAGATAATACAGGCAATTAAATTTTGGTATGGGTTGATAACTTACTTTCACCAAAACTCTTTGGTTAACTATTTTGATATTTTTCACTACACGCATAGGATCACTTTTAAAACTTTGTAATACAAATTAATATTGCCCAGATTTTTTTCCATTTACATTCCTTTTTTCTTTTAAGATGGAAATATCATCAAAACAATTAAAACGATAAAAAACACATTTGCTGTATTTTTAGGGAAAAGCTTCTTTTGCCATCAAAATTATGCTACACAGGACAGATGAAGAAAATAAGATATCTGTTCTGAAAATTATTTTTCTTTTTACTTTTATGTCTTCAGAAATTTTTAATATAAACATATTCTGCAATTCAGTATATAACCTATATGCTTGCACTAAATATAACCTTGTTGGCTACGATCAGGAAATAATTTTGCATCACCAAAAGTAAGAAATTGATCAGGTTTAGTAATAAAGACGTTTGAAATTGTTTGCCTGTATCATGAAATAATGTGGAGTTCATTAATTTAAATAGATTAATTTCCTGTACTTTGTTCACTGATTTTGTAATAATGTCGTGTTTTTTGACCACAATGTTTTCAAAGAACTTAGGAACATTATAAAAATAGTTTTCACTGGCTTTTTCACAAACATTCACTCTTTAAATGCATGAGTTTTTCATGTGCCTTTAATTCTGTATTTCTTTGAATCAGTTGCCCCATGTTTTAGAGCCAGGCACAAGCCTGCTGTTGAGTTGTTGATAATAGATTCAGTATATCTTGTAGTTTGGAAAGTGAGTTGGTGTAGGAACTGCGTTTGGTGGGAGTTCTACTTTCTGAAATGCTTAGAAAAAGAAGAACCAAATCAGTTTACAGGAGAAAAGGAGCATATTCAATCACTTTCTGAATTTCTGCTGACACTAGCATTGTTTTCTTCATAATGGAGGCAGTGGTGAAGCCTCCATTGGATGACGCACAATTTCAAGTTTGGGAGACTTTGCAGCACTGCTGGTTCCAATTCAATGGGTGATCATCCCTGACTTTATACTTTGCCTACCATAGTTAATTATTAATTATTTTGCAACTATTTTTGCAATTCTTTCCCTGGATAATCTGGGTTTCTTAAGCTTTTAACTCAGACACGCTAGAACCAAGGACATTGGTAGCCATAAAACACGAACTAAGATTAAATTAGTTTGGAGTATTGTACATCACCTTATGTTCCCTGACTATGATGAAATCAATCGCCTGAGAAAAAGATATATCAAGACAAATACTAGCTACTGTAATTATGCAACAGTCTTCCCTGCCACATTGCCTCATAGCTGTAAATGCTGGCCTATAACGCAGCCTGTGGGAAGTGTGGGGTAGTGTCAGTACAGCACCTCAGGCAGGGAGGGCTCTGGGAGATTATATCACCATGCCCTTAATATGTCTTTTCACATTGAACTGACTGTATTGATCTATGTAGAAAAGATAGGATCCTCAGGAAACCAGATGGCTCTGTGTTATCTCTTGTCCTCATTTACACCATTATTTGCCTTGCCAGTTCATTATATAGTTTCTTTTCTTTGAGGCGCATTCAGTTTCTGAGCTGTGGAAGAAAGAATTGCATTATTTCTCATAACCTTATTTCTGAACATTTCCTTCTCTCTAGGTTGAGCTTACTAGAAATCTTTCATGTGTCCCCAGATCAGGTGAAATTTCCAGAGCTGAACATTCCAGGCAGATCTAATATCATCCAGTATAAATGTGAGAATGTGGGGAAATTAGGAAGGAAAATACCTTCCAAAGTAAAGCAGAACATGTCCTAAGAAATAACTGGTTGTTTTAGAGCACTGAACTAGACTTGGCAGTGCTGAAGCAAGGGTTTGTTTTTGTCTGACAGATGAACAAAAAAAAGATCTCAAAACGCGTTTTTTTGAGCATGGGCTAAATTAATGTCATGGGGATATGGGAAACCACAGAAGAATGATTCTCTTCTCTTTCTGCAATATACTGCATATTACTCCTTTCTTGACTTTTTTTGCCCTGCAGATGATGGGGAAAGGCAGACTAGTCCAGCAGACCAGTCCAAACAAAGATTGGAAATGCTCAGAGCTATTTGCTTTGTACAATATAAAAGCCATACTTTGAAATTGCTGGAGTGAACAAATGTTTTCAGTCTGCATTGGCTTGAAGAGGCACCAGAACGGCTGTTGCTGAGTTTTGTGTTGACTTTAGGTAGGTGACTACCTCGAATTCAGTAAACAGCTTTGTGGAGAACATTTACCTGTGTTGGTGGTGTAGTGTCAGCAGGAAATTACAAGCAATAGAAGCTTTCACACTATGTCTAAGAATTATAATTGGAAATTCAAAGGATAGGAAGGTGGAAAGGTTTTCTGAATACTGACATTCTCTCAGCCTTTACACCTGAAGGGTATCATTGACTCTTTCTTAGCAGAAAATCTTTTCTGATCAGAAATACATCCCTTTGATACAAAAGGTGTTTTTGGGCAGGAATTCTAGGATAGTAAAACCTTATGATTTGGTTTACAGGCAACTTAAATTGCCTCTTTAATCCCAAAGAAATAAATGTCTGGGTGCTTGTTTCTTGCTTTGTTTGTAGGACTGTATTTTGCTTGAGTGGTTTGTTCAGCATTATTGTTCTGCACTAATTCAGACTGTATTTTTCAACCCTCTTGTATTTTATATAAGCATATTAGCAGAAAAAAAATGCTTTTACCCCAAGAAAAACTATTTTTCCTGGATTTCCTCTACAGCTAGTGGAGAAAAATAAGTATCTCCAAGTAGTCTTTCTGAGCGTAAACAATTAAATAGGTTTTTTTGTATTCTGTCTCTCTCCATCATCGATAGAAGAAGCAAAGGAAAGCATCCATCTTTGGATAAATTTAGCACTTTTTATATTTATGAGGGTCAATGAGACAGTGCTGTTTGATCTATTTACTTACGTGTCTTCAGGCTGAGTAGTTATTATGCAATGTTGCATATTTTGTAAAATAATAAAAAAGGGCAATGAAGCATTTATTTTTTTTAAGTGATTTACACTAGCTGATCTGATGAAAAGGTCTATCTCATAACACAGAATCAAGATAGTCTGTTGAGACTTGCCATGATTAACCAGCCTGCCTGGACATTTATACCTAGTGACAGAGATGGTTCAGTTTCCCTCCCTGCCTAATGTATTCCTTTAAAAATAATGTGGTAGAGACAGCAGGTAACTTATTCATTCAGATTCAAATATGCATTTCAGAAGCAGTCAGAATGATGAGAGAATGTACACAGAAAGAACACATTGGATATAGCAGTACCTATAGACAACACTGCTGTTGTCTACATTTTAAAAAAATGAAATGTTTAAAACACCTACCAAATGCCATATGCTCAGACAACAGGTTAAAGAAGCTGCACAAAAGCATAGTATGAGAACACTAAGGTGCCCAGGAAGGTGTGTGTGTTTGTTAATAAACAAAATAAAGTCCTTTGCAACCAATTAGCATTAATTGCAAGAAATAATGAATAATGCATTATTTGGTATGCATTATTAATGCATTGAAACTATTAGCTTTAACTCTGTTTCACACTGGAGAAGTGAGCTTTTAAAGACTGCCAGTCTGAAATATTTAAAAAAGAACTGACAGTCTGATGGAAAGCTGTTGGGGAGGGGAACAGAGATAAAGAGGGGATGAAATAACTTTGTACTTTTTTTTGCCCATCCCTGTAATCTTTATTTTGAAAAAGAAACTGCAATCAGACAAGAGGAGGCAAAGGGTCTGGAGAATGTCTCCAACAGTACAGGGTGTGGCCAGCCTCTCCCAGCAGAATCCCATTGCCACACCATATTTAATGAACCAGTTTGCTGTGAACAGGCAGGCCAGTTACTGGAATTCAGGAGACCATTCAAAACTTCCTTATGGGATGATTTTCCGAAGTCATGCAGTAATATGGTCTGTTGCAGTTACCTTAAAGGAGGTGTGTGGGTGGTTGTTGGTTAATATTTCTCAGCAGTATGTTAATTATGAGTTAGCTTTGGCAACAGAAAAATAAAATGTTGCAGGCAACAAGACATGGTCATCCAAGATTGCTTTTTCAAGTCCACAGGTTTGGAAATAAGCAAGGCCAAGGAGCTGCAATACCCTCATTCTCTCTGTATTTCTAATAGCAGCAGAATGTATTCAGACATATGTCAGTGGAGGAACTTTGATATATAAATGTAAAATCAGTATGGAAATGATAAAATAAAGCACTTCTGCATAAAGTGGACATTATCCTTCTGCAACTTGCCTAACAGAGGAAAACTGTGTAAGAAACACTAAGGCTAATTATTTGCCAAATGTGTTTCCTGTGCTGTAATTGTTGTGAAGCACTGACAATAAATATCAAGGTCTGGTCTTGATATTGAACATTTGTGTAGCTCTTTCTGTGTTTCTCTGTTGTCTCCTTGAAGCTGTTTTCCTTCACTGCTTCAGTGAAGGTGATAGGGGAATGAAAGATGGATGAACTAGGAATTGGAATTGTCATCAGCTGATGTGAAGGATTGGGGAGGAGCTGGAGGTGAAACTGTGCAGATGCTCTAAAGAATGAAGTGGAGTGCCTGCAGCAAAAACTTGAATGCTCATGATGCACAACTGGACAAGATTTCTTTTCCCTTGACCCATTCTGTGTGTATTGCTTTGTTAGAAGCAGAAATAGTCTGTCCTTTCCAACCTTGGGCACTTCTTGGCATGGGGAGATATATTTCAGAACAATCAGAGATGACCTGATTAATTACATACTGCATTCATCTACAGATCCTGAACTCAGTTAGGGATACAAAGCAAATACTTCTAAGCAGCCTATGAACTTGGAGGGACTGATAAGAATCATAGAGACACAAACATGTTCCAGGAAAATCCCAGATATTTTTTGGTATTTTTTTTTTCATTCCAAATTAGTCCACCAAAGGCAAAATTTTACCAATCCCCAGTAAAATGAAAAATGGTTTTGCTGTACTATTTTCTTAGGCTTTGGGCATGTCATCTCTTAAAACCAAATTTCATCTATTTATATAAACCCCCAAATACAACACATTTTAGAGACAGTAATCTTGGACTACATAGCCAGGGCTTATCACTTAGAAAATGCTGGTATAGATTGTTAAACAGTGCTGAAATTGGAAATACATTCATTTGGATGCTTTCTCGTAAAAACTTTTAAATTCACTGATTCCATGCTTTTTACTGGGAAAATGTCTAGCAGATAAATCCAAGGCGCTCTAATTATCAGCTTGCTTAGTAACATTAATTCTTAGATAGAAGCAACAAAGGGAGAGCCACATTATTCTTGCCTGGGCAGTGGTGTGTTACTACATTTGTCACTTTATTTTTGTTAAGATGTCAGTTTATTCTCTGTGGTTTGTGACAGTACTGCTGATATCAGACTTCAAGAATGTGAAAGATGTGAATTGTAATAACAAGTTCTTTTTTTTTTAGGTAAAAAAACAACAAAGGTCTCTTCTGTATTCTCACTGTCTGCTAAAGATGCAGGAGGGCTTTTTAGTTGTCAAGCTCTCATCTATACAATTTCCATACTTCAGTCGTAGAAGTTGCTTATTATTGCAATATGATGATTCTTAGCATTTTACTTCTGTGAAAGCTCTTATTTCAGTTGAAAATGGACCATGAATTAAGAAGAGTGGCTTAACAGCAGCTGATTTAAGGTTGACATGAGGGAATTTCTGCTAACTCCCTTTATAATTCGTGGAAAATTTGGTAGGTAATGCAAAATAAAAGTGGATCGACGATGACTGTATCCTAGTAAGAAAACTGTGGTTGCATACTTATTTGCATGCCCTGTCATGGCAGAGAACTGCTTCTGTAGTAATGAACTGGTTGCATTCCACTGCACACCGCAGCAGTGTTTTGAGAGTGCTCATGCTTCTGCTATTGTGTAACCTGTCACAGATCAATGGCTGGCATCAGCAGAACTATAGTCATCTGCAAGACATCAAAGCAATGTGTAGCTTTGCTGGAACCTTACACTTGCTTACATTGTTTTTCTATTGCCATTAAAAATGATTTCTTTCTTATATCTTCTCGCAAGCATAGTGTCTAGTAAAAGATATTTAGGAACTAATCACTGGCATTTGCAAGATAAATTTTCTTGCTTTTATTACAGAAATTTCAGGGCAGACTGTTGGGAGACATTTAGATGTAGATTTCAAGAGATAAGTTCTACCTATAAATGCAAAAAAAAATCCCAAGACATGAAGGTTGATTGCAAATCCAATCTTCACCTCACTTCCTCTAGATAACAGAAGAGTTTGGATCCAGAACTGAAAAAATTATTGTAAGTATAAAAAATCTTCTAGGGTCACAGGGTGTCTTCCCAGACTAGATCTGCATCAGCAGTTTTTCATGTATTAACTGTGGCCAAAGATTATCTAGGAGTTAAAACATTCCCATGGATTAATGGCTTTATGGATTTTGACTATAAAAATATTTATACGCTACATAATTTTTACTTTTGCAGGAGGAAGAATTTCAAGTGAGTGTGGAAAACTACCTGGTTGCCAGAGAAGCTCAAAGGTCTGGACTGTGCCATTCCCTAGCACAGCTTGGCTCTTGATAATGACTGTGTTACAGCAATTTAGAAATGACTCATATTATGCAAATACAACCTCAATTTATTACTGTATGTATATTGTAGCATGAACAGATTGTCAGAAACTTATCTATGGCACAAGAAGCAATGGAGACGTATAAGATAATGTGAAAACCCCATTTTAAAGATCCTACCATTTAAAAGGCCTATAGGATAAGAGAAAGATGGCTGGAGAGGGAATTAGTGTTGTGTGTTGGTGGGTTTGTAAAGCAATAGGATGCTTCATCACAATCAGTCAGCAAAATATGGTCAATTAGAGTGAATAATACTTCATGTGCATTTCCCAATGTCATATCCCCTGCATACTCATATGAGTAGAATAATCTGATTCTGCTGCACTGACGATTTTTGAAAAGGTGGTGTGAATGCAGTAGAAGTTCAGCACAATCCAGGGCATTGATTATTCACTTGCTGCATTTGATCCTGGGCAGCAGCCAGCAATAGTAGATTCAGGATAAATGCCAAGGTATTCTCCTCTCTCTTCTGCACCCTGGCAAGAAAAGAATTGCCTCCATGTGAAAGGAAACATGTTGAATGGAGGCATTGAGATGTCTGCAAGAGTCTGAAAGAAGACTTAGCAGGACTTACATACAAAAGAGTGACGAGAGGTCTCAGCACTGGCCTAAATCTTTACCCATTTAAACTGAAATAAAACTTATTTTAACTTCAAGAAGATCTGCAGGCTGAGGCAGTGGCATATATTTACATGGTCCCTTCCTGGCAGGCACACCAGAGATGTGAAAGTGTCAGAAAGGGGAACTCTGTACCAGGACTTCTCCCAGTGTCAGTCTGGTGACTCGACTGTCCTCTGGCTGGACCTGTCCTCACTTTGCCAATGGAAGTGGCCTCCTAGGTGTACATCCTGATGCTCTATGCAGGAACAGGGTGCTTACCCCTCAGTTCACTTGCAGAAATGGGATCTTGGTAACTTTGGGGTAGAGAGTGACATAGCTGAAAGAGACAATGCAGAGACAGGAGTGTTAAGAGGGGAGCTGAGCCCCCTTCTCTTCAGTTTTCAGCACTATTTCTGTTTTGCCATTTCTTTTTTGTGTTCTTATACCTGTCGCTTTATTTTATTTTTCCCCACATTACTGTGAGAATAAAAGCAGTGAAAAACTAACATCCTACACTGCAAAACTAAAATCATTAGCACGATCTAGTAAGACCAGTTGGATAATGGGCAGTGCCCAGTACAGCATTACCAAGTGAAGAAAAAAAATCACATTTCTGTAGATAATATGTTTTAATACTTTATAGATGTCTTGCATAGAGCCTGGCTTTCTTTCAAGTCTCAATGTCTTCCACTTCAATTTTCATCTCCTGTGTGTCAATACAGATTTTTCTGCTTAAGCAAGGAGTCAGCTACTGCAAATGGAACTTTGCCATGGAAGGCAGTGATCCATTTATCATTCAGCTTTCCTATAGATGATTGGAAGTTATATCTAAAGTGTGATCCAGAGACCACTGGCAAGTTGTTCAAGAATTATAGTCTTTCCCTCTCTGAGGTCTGTTTCACTGAGACAGAGCAATGACCCGGCTAGCTGATGTATATCTAGCTCAACTGTGTGGGTTAGCAAATGTTTGGACTGCAGGATAGATACAACAGCCTTTCATGGTCACTTTTTCATGTCTAAGACTTATAGGATAAAACATACTCTCCTGTGACATAAAATCATGAAATATCCATGAAACATTCATGTCTACCATAAGCCTAGGGTGGGTGTGAGGCAGGCAGAGCAGCTGTGTCCTCACCAACCAGGACGTAGTCCCACAGCACCCAAACAAGGCCAGACCAAGTCTCCTGCTAGCAGCAAGGTTCAGCCAAGAGTTAAGTGATCACCAGCCAAATCCATAGTGACAAGTAAGGTCCAAAGCTGAGCCAGGAGGTCAAATCATCACCTCAGTGACAGGATCATTAACGTAAGTGCCTTGACACAGGCATGCCTACAAGAAGCTGAAACCAGAATCAAGCTCTGAAGCCTAAACACAGCCCCTGAGTCAAAGGAAAGTGACCCAAATGAAACTGGGTAATCCATGGTTCCATGATCTGTGAGTCAGCAGGGCTGCTGTGGTATTCTCATGGGGGGGATAAGGTAAGCCCGGTGGGCTGGCCAACAGTGCTGGACTGTGGAGAGAACCTGTAGGAATTTGTCTCAGCTCTCCCCAGTCCACCGCGGAGCAGAAACATGGCCATGGAGACAGCGTGGAGCTGCCTCATCTGCTGTGATGCTCAGAAGGACATGGCCTTGGTGCAGCCGTGCCGACACCACTTCTGCCTGGGCTGCATCCTGCGGTGGGCAAAATGGTCCTCAGATTGCCCTCTCTGCCACACCCCGATGGAGAAGGTCAGGTTCTCTGTGCGGGGAGAAGATGACTACCTAGAGCACGTCATCACGCCCCGCACACAGCCACCAGTGGCCAGAAGGGCACGCACAGCCCCCGGCCCCCTGGCCCAATACAGCCGCCATCAGCCCGCGGCGTCCCCTCCGTCCTCTCTGCAGGGGATGCTGTCCCCAGCTGAGCAGGGGGCTGTGGGGACAGAGGCCAGGGCTACCGTGGGCGGCCTGCGGCCCCATGTCTGGGGGGCACTTTTCCGCCAACACCGGC
>VZRW01007095.1:4823-18207 GCA_013398125.1 Aegotheles bennettii | reverse complement strand
GTTGTTCTTCCCCAGATGCAAAACTCTGCACTTGCTCTTGTTGAATTTCATTAAGTTTCTCCCCGCCCAACTCTCCAGCCTATCAAGGTCTCTTTGAATGGCAGCACAACCCTCTGGTGTGTCAGCCACTCCTCCCAGCTTAGTGTCATCAGCAAACTTGCTGAGGATACATTCTGTACCCTCATCCAGGTCGTTGATGAAGATATTGAACAACACCGGTCCCAGTACCGACCCCTGAGGGACTCCACTAGTCACAGACCTGCAACTAGATTCTGTCCCATTGACTACAACTCTCTGACTTCTTCCCTTTAACCAGTTCTTGATCCACCTCACTACCTGATCACCAAGCCCATACTTTATCATCTTATCTATGAGGATGCTGTGGGAGACAGTGTCAAATGCTTTACTGAAATCGAGATAAACCACATCTACCATTCATAACATAGCGTTCTCCTTCAGCTGTTATAGAATTCAGAGTGCTGTGAAAGCAAGGTAGACCTCAAAATTAGCTACATTCTTGTATAGATGGCATGATTACAACAGCTTCTGGGGCTTAAACTGACATTCTGTTTGTCGTAGGAGCAAATTATATAAATATAGCTCAGTTTCTGTGATTATTTCCTGTTACAGAAAAATCTAGGCTTGCTTTTAGAACACATTTGCAATAAATACTGGTATCCTTGACAACACCAGAATGCAATAAAGTGCTTTATAATGAGCTACTTTTAAAATTGTATTCCCTATCTTCTGTGATTGTATGATAATAAAATTGTACTGGGATAATTTTTGGAAAATATTTTAGGTGTTCCTTTATGCCAAATTTGTGCTGTCACTGTAAAGTTTAAAATTGCAAGACATATTGAAATGTCTTAACTTGTTACCAGGCATACAGCATGAAGTAGCTGAACCGTATAAAATCTCCTTTATTTTTTCCTGTATTTGGTTATCTTTTCTGTAATATAGTCAAAATGATGTCTTAACAGTCCTAATGTTAATTACGGTAATGTACATAAACATGACATGTATATACACTATGCCCAGCTTTTCCAAGTGTATTTCTTCCATACAGTTATATCTCCATTTAGACAGCACGAAAGCAGAGTTACTCAATCAGTATTGACACATGAGGTATACATAAATCCATTGTATGAGATACAATGAAATTGATACGTCATTCTTTTAATTTTCTTCAGTGTCAGCACTTCCAGGCTCAACAAATAAATAGCACTGAATAAGAGCATCTGATCTTCATTTTGCTATCTAAATGCCTGTGAAAGGGAAGTTGGCGTAAGCACTGCAGGTTCAGGGCATTAATGACAGCTGCAGTTTGAGCAGGAGCCACCAGTTATTCTGTTCTCATGCTTGTATTTATCTGGAGGGTGGAACAAAGGGTCAGCTCTCATAATTTTTCAGTTTCAGAATATTGTGTGGCTTACCTTCCAAGCATTTTGAGGCTCTGTCTTATGAAAAGCTGTCTGTCACATGGTAGCCTTGGATTTGTTCCATAAAAGCAGTGCATCACAGAATGCCAAGGTACTGAGAACATATCCAATGCTATATTCAGTTCTCCATGAAAAATGCTGGGAATAAACAAGTGCAACTTGCAAGTTAAAAAAAATAGTCAACCTGCCCCCAAAACCCAACAAAGATCAGGAACTTGAAGGTATAGTGTGAGAGCTCCAAGTAAGTGAATATGTGCTGGCATACAGATGATGTATGAAAATAAGAATGGCCATTGATGAAGAAGAGAAAATATCTGGCTTCTTATAAAAGGGCAATAATATTGAGATGAGAAGTATAAAGGAAAATTTGGCTAATTTCTCCTTCAGGTTCAGGGACCATTCAGACATTCCCTTGATGAATTCATGTTGTTTCATAGTTAGTATGAAAGCCATGAGCACTCATCTGTGCTGTAATTAGGAACAAAGTGTTTCCTGTCCATAGATTTGAGGGAACATAGATATATAGAGGACTGGACCCAGCCCTTTTCAGGTATTTCTAGCGCCTCTGTCATCTGAACATCCGCTGTGCTCCATTGCACAGCTTACACCATTTCTAGTTCCTGTAGGACATTACTTTCTGTTCACAATCACCAGAACAATGATGAAGATATCTAGTTATTAATTATACATTTTATGTTTTAACAGTTTCTGTTAAAACAATGGGAACTGAATTAACATTGTTGCTCAACTGATGGCACCAGAAAATGTTAAGCTTGAGTTTAAGATTGCCATTAACCACTGGCAATGTTATGTACATGTTTTACAATCTTCTTAGCAGTCCATAAGTCTGTGAATGGTCCATAACAGTACACTAAATAATATTTACATGATGTCTTTGAATAGGTCACAGTGCAGTCAGAAAATGATAAATGAAGAGATGTCTTTTATTCAGAATTTAGATCTCATGTGATCTAAAATACAGATAACTTTTGTTTTTGTTCATAAGTATATATTTTGGTCTCAAAGAGCAGATAGTTTTGTTTAAAATTAAAATGTTGCAAAAAATTATTGATAAATATTAAGGAGCTTTGGAAAATCCCCCTTTTATTTTTTTTTTTAATAAATAGAGGGCAAGTCAAATTTCAGTGCAAACAATGGCAGTAGGAAACAGTATAAATATTATTAATTGACTTCCTTGGGGAACATATTATATAATTATGGTGTTGATTCAAAGTTTATTGCCTGCCTCTTACTTCAGTATGCTTGTTAGAAAGTGACTAAATCAAATAAATCACCATTAAAGTCCTCAACTTCAGTAATATATATATATATATAAAGGAAGTGTCTGAGAAGATGTGATGAGTTTAGCCCTCAAGGGCTCACACAGTTAACATTAAAGCTAGAAGGTCTCTCAGACAAACAAGTTTTCTGCTTGATGAGTAACTCTCTAAAGGTGTCAGCTGTGATGCCAGTGTCACAGGCTGCCTGGCTTCATGGAGGTCTTTGAGGAGAGAGGAGATCTGCATTACTCAGCATACTCTGTCTCTTTGCCAGCTTGAAGCAGCCATGGAAGAAGGGAGAAGACTCCAAGAGTTTTTTCTGCAGCCAGTCTAGCACTACTTCTCAAGAAGGACTGATAAAGAATGTGTCACGTTTGTGTTCTCTATTAAAACAGTATGCTTCTCCCTTTAGTTGTATGGCAGAAACACACAGCAGCTAGAATTGTTGGTAGCAGCAGTGCATGCTGCAGCCTGTGCTACTGCTGTTTTGGACACAAATAAGCATAAAAATAAGCAATAGAACCAAATTTGGGTTTAATACACTCTGTATTTGCAAGATGGCACATTGACAAGGTAAGGTAACGTCACTGGACTCTGGATCAAGCTGTGATTTATACAATACTTCAAAAAGAGAGTATTTTTTGGAGGGTGACAAAAACCTCCATCCTTACTGTGTTCTGTGTGGCATTTACATTGCTATTTTGTATTTTTGTAAGAAAATCAGCTTTTGCCCTGTGAAATATTGCTAATGCCGCAAAAGTCATCATATTTTGCATTCAAAAATGTGTAATTTTTGATGTTTGCGAACTGAGAGAAAAGGTTGCTCCTTTTGATTTTTTTTTACACTCTATTTGTTTGCTACTTTTGTAAATACTTGCCCCTTTCCTTAAATGCTTTAGCTTTCTAGCTTTTGATATCAACCAACAACAGTTTTAAGAGACAAAAAAATTTAGTAAATAGTGTTCCTTCAAGACCAAATACCTGCTAAATACTGGGTACATTGGTTGATGGTTTTCAAATGTGGTAAGTGCAGAGCAGTGATTAAAGCATTAATTGAAGAGTTCTTAGAACCATAGCTTGCACTTTTATGGAGGCTAAATAACAATATTTGATCAAAGATTCACAATGTAGTATTGGTTTTCATGTAATTTTCGTAAAATATGCTTAATAACACTACTTCGTGCATGCTTAATAACATAGAAAATGACAGCTCAAATTTTTTTGTCTCGATAAGTATTTGCTGCAACAGCTAACATTTTTGTAAGTAAACCTTTGCTCAAAGGCCTTTTTTCCTCCTTTTCTGTTAAATACTGTTTTCTGACAAAGAAAGGATTAGTCCCATATCTAGCTTTTTCTGCTTGTCAAGGAACAAGCTGTAGTCCAAGTGAATACAAAAGAATATGAAAATTTAAAGTCTGGAAGACACAATATTTATAAACCTGACTTGAATAAAGTTTTGACTTTTGAAGAATTTAAAATCTTGCTGGGAATAAAACTACCTAAAATTTCCTTAAAGGCCAGAGCGAGGAAAAAGAATCTGGCTTACTTTGCTGGTGCTGGTTTAAATTAACATATACTGGACTTCATTAGGGAAATAACAGTTTAAAATGTGTGAAGGGCTCTTGCCTTGGTGAATTGTTGGTCTTCTGTGGTAAACTTTATCTTAATACAGAGATCAGGTGGCTTGTTTTTTTTTTTCTTCCTCTGAAGAGGAACAGAAACAAATTTATTAGTAGTAGAATAGGACTTCTATTTTCATTTGAAGGCAAGGGAAAGCTCTGCAGAGGTGCTTCCTATATGTAGAGAAAATTCTCTGGTGCTCTTATCATACCCTATTCTCAAACTTCAGCCACCAGATTCAGCTCTGAAACACAAGATCTCCTTTATAGTTTGAAAGAGGAAACAAATCAAACCTCAAGAACTGGCCCTACCTTTAAAAACAGTGTTTCTCCCACCAGAGACCTCTTTTCCTGTGTTCTGCAATCCTCATTGTTTATTACAGTAAGATTTTTTCCTAATTAACTTCACATCAGTTTGATGTGATTTATGTGCTTTTATGTCTCTGTATCTAAGTAAGCATAAAAAAATCAGCTGTCTATTATAACTTTCCAGAAATTTCTTTCTCATTTTTCCTCTGTATTCCTGCAGAAGGTCATGTCACTGGCTAAAGCCTCTGGATTTTAGAGCAGTAAAAATCTGGGTTTTTCAGATCCTAATCATGATGGTCAAACACAATTTCTCAGCATGTCTGCAGCTGCTGATACATAGATTCAAGACAAAAATCTCTATTGTCATTGGAAAACAAAAGAACATTAGAAGTTTATACCTATCAGAAAGTCTCTTTTGTCTACCTTGAACAACTGTCTCTTCAATTCTCATTAGCAGCTCAGCAGCAACAGCAAAAGGCAAAGAAGGATAAAGGAGGTCGGTTGACTGATTTGTCTAATTGACATTTTAACAACAGTTGTAAACAAGAACTTCGTATGTTAATAATGTCTTTGTAATGGCAAGTCCTTGCTGCAGACAAAGAACTGTGTCACTTATGTTTAGTTTACATGAAATTAATGGCACAGGAGGTTTTCATTCTGCAAATGTGACCTCTGTGATGATAGTCACAGTGCCATCGTTCAAGGCAGTTTTGTACTCCTAAGGACAGTATCACTCTTGTCAGCAGACCACAGTTTATTCTTGTGTTTAAAAAGTTCAGACAAAATTACTTCTTAACATCACATTTTCTTTTTGGTCTCTAACCAAAGATTTAACTATAATGGTTAATATGAACAAATTTACTTCTCTTTTATCTAGCAGGACAAGTGTAAAATACTACTACATCCAGATAGCAAGGGCATTAATTTCACTTCCACTGACCTTTGGTAAAGCAGAGTGACTTAAGTAACAGGTACAGTAAATTTTATGCTGAAGCACTGCAAAGTAGTGTCTATGTAAATCAGTGTGAGACTTGGCTGATTGTATACCAGATTTGCAGCTCTGTTGGTGTTAAAGAAGTACATGAGGTTCACTGTAGAACTATGTGCTTGAACAGAAGACCTTAGGCTAGCAGCTAAGGGAGCATAAGTGAAATAGGTCTTCCATACCCAAAAGATTGTTGAGAAATGCTGGTGTTCCTGCTCCTCTTCATTGTTTACAGAATAGCAAAATATTTTTGAGGTTTTAAAATTGAAGATCAAAATCACAGGCCAAATTAAGTCACACGAGTGGTTGTAGTGCACGTATAATCATGGAGCTCAATATCAGTGTAACTGCTTGTGATAATACTAAGAGCTCTTTCAAATTATTTCTTCAGAGATTTTTTTTTTACTCTTCATTCTTAACTGCAAAGCCTCCTCCAGGGTGTACAGCAAACAGGTCATTTGAATTGTCTTTTCACATAAGAGAAAACTCCCCTTTTAATCAGCCTGACTTACACAATTCTCATCTGTGTTAAGGAATTTAATTTAGTCTCATGTAAATAAGTGATTTCTATGCAACAGAGCTGATAAAGGACAAACTTGAATGGGAAAGAGGGGGGTTTATTAAGTTACAATTATTCATCCCTCACTTTAAGTAACCCATACTATCAAGCCTGAAGCTGATATGATTCCTTGTTAAATATTTATGATTGATTACATATCCTTGTGCCAAGAGGGTATTAGGACTTAAAGCTGGTATTTATGCATATATCACTGTGTATGAACATGCATATTCAAAATGCAAAACAAATATAACTCTTTATCTGTATAGGATATGGAAGACACTGCAATAACACAAATATACTTCTCTCTGCAGGCTCACAGGTAGGTTAACTAATACTGTACTTGCAAATAGTTTGTTCTAACATCTGTTGTGGCACTACACCTGGTAGTCACACATAGCTACTGTATGACTCTGAAAGTCTCTTAAAATACAAACCTGTCTCCAGGCAACACAAGTGACTACAGCAGAGCTCCAAAAATGTGTGTGGACACAGAACTGTTGTGTTCTCTTTGTCATTAGTTGTATGGTTTTGTAAATACCGAAGGGCAATTTCCTCTTTGTTTTATGTGACTCAGATTTCCATGCTCATGTTCATGGATCAGTCCACTCTGATGCAGAGGGCTGCTGTGTTTATCACTATAACTCTATGACACAACAGACGTCCTATTTTGGATGTCTCTCATTTCTCCTAGGGGCTCAGGGACCCACTACCGCATTTTCTCCTTCCCCTTTCTCTGCCAGGCTCAGTACTTTTCCTGTGGCTTTCTCCATGTCTGTCTGAGACAACTGGAAGAGATAATGGACTGTGAAAGCAGCTCCTGACAGTGGGTTGATAACTCTCAACTGTGTATTTTATTCTCTACTGATGCAATCATTGCTGCCACTAGGCTGTCAGATCGCCTAGACGAAACTACATCCTGCTTGGAAGGTAGCTGGTGTGAGCAGTAGAAAATGATGTTGGTTGTAAGTGGTAACATTCCAAAGAGCAGGCCAACACATTTTGTGGAATGTGCAGCTCCCCTTTGTTGGTAGCATAAAGTGTGAAGATCCCATTTAAAGGCATCCAGTGTGAAAGGACAGCCTGGACATCTCCATTACCAATAATACTATTCAATGTTAGCTTTTGAGCTGTCCCTCACTCTGGAGAAGCAGGTAGCTGTTACAATTCACCTATCCACTGTTTCTGGTTGGGATTACCATGTTTTACCCCAGTCAAATGTGAAGACAATAACACATAGAGACTCAGTCTGCAATAAAAGATGATTTTATTCCTGGCTCTTCTCTTGGACTAGCATGTTACAAGCATATATGGGCCATGTTCAAGTGTCTATGTTGGCTGCTAGTCAACTTCTGCTAGAAATTTGATTCTACTTTCCAAAGGAAGTAATGGCGCAAATCCTGCACCAGAAACTGAATCCCAGTCTATAAGTTACAACTTTTATTTTCCTTCACTCAGTCCACACAGAACACAAACTTTTCAATGAGGCTTGTGTGAGCTGGAGGCACAGTGTCCTCCAAGATCACCCATGAGTTCAACAATACCTTAGAGGAAGCCTGGCAAAACCAGTGTTTAGTGATCATTAGGAAGCATTGAACAATATTCCTGCCTATGGTGGTGTGCACAATTTGCACTCTCCCCTGTATTCCTGAAACCCTTACTCATCTCAGACTGGCTTTGGACAGAAAGGGAATAGTTCAGACAGTTTATGAGATGTAGGGGGCAGGAGGAGGCAAGACTGCTAACACTGCATTCATGAAGACAGTTTTGTTTTCATTTATGGTGACAAATGGTAGTGCCTAATCTGTTATTTAGAGTGGAAAAGGGAGATGCTGAAGGGCAAAAATTCTCAGTTATTAGGACATCTTCCTCCATTTACACAGCAAGGCTGGATGAAGGGAGAAAGGAAAGTGTAATCTATCTTTCATGGAAAGTGATGAATTTTTAACAAATTATTTTTGCTGAAGATGTACTTAGACTGTGGTGATTTAGGGCATCTAATCAGGTTCCCAGAGTATCCTCACATCTGTTTTGCCATATTTTTTTTCTTTTTATGATGTGAATTTTCTCATGACACAGTCTCTTGATGTGAAACTATAGAATAATTCCTATTGGAATGTTCATGGAGGTCTTTAAATCAGTGCTTGCTGGCTCTTGGACACTTTTTTAATAAAAAGAAAACAAAGATTTTAATAAAAAACTGTTTTTTCTGTTAAAATAGTGCTTAATAGAAAAGCATTTGAACAGAGTTACATGCAACTTGCTAGGCTTCGTCCTAAACAGTCCCTGTTAAAACATTGGCACTCTTGAGACATCCAGAGCAGTATGTGTCTATAAAAGAACTGTCTATAGCAATAGCATTTCTCGTCTCACTTGAAGAACTATGATGTAGATGAGAACATTTCCAGGGACTGCAGTGGGATTTGTCAGGGGCCTAACTAAGCTATGAAGTTTCCTTAACAATACTACCTATACATTGTAGCAGCAGGTTATTTTATATAAGTATAAATCACTGGCATTAATTTATTTGTCATCCTTTTTTAAAGTTGTTTTGTGCGTTTTTTAACTGGCTGAAGAAATTCTTCAGGTAGCCACATGTTTTTCCATTGTCTCCACAGATTCAGATATTGCATGCACAGCGCTCATTGCATAGCACTGTAAATATTTATGAAAATAGTTTATGCTGGGAAGAAAAATGCTTGTTTACATTGCACATGAGAGAATATTCTTAGTGGTAGCAGTCTTTGACAGAATTTCATTGTGAAATAAGTGAAATATTTTAGAGGCACTGAAGAACGTAACAGTTGGAGAATGTAATAGTAAACTGCTGGTAACCCTGGCTAATATCATGGTTACTGGAGATTAGAAGAGAGGAGTCCTTGAAAAAATTAAGAATTTTTTGGCTTGTAGCAAGAGATTAATAGTTTGAGATCTGAAATGTGACTCTAATCTACTACATCTTGATAGATCTTAAAATTGTTGTTACCATGCTGCAAACAGAGTTCAGGCTGAAAATACAATGCATTACATGTTATTTCTGGTTTTTAACCGTATCTGTTCTCATTTTGTGAGGTTAAAAGGTTATGAAACAAATTCCATTTTATATCCTAAGTTCTCAAATATGCATTTGCCACCAGAACAGGTCAGGAGATGTTCATCATGCTCAGACACAGTTGTGTTTGACTCATGCCCACACCTATGGAGGCTTCACTGACATTTCTGGAGTGCTGCAGGGGATGGAGAGATTAGCCTACATGGATCATTCGCTGCACGAAGCCTTGCTATTAATAACACCTTCATCCAAGATAGATGTCTGGTGTGTCTTACATACCCTTACCTACCAAACACATTCTACGAACAGATGCATTTACAAAATCCTGATAACGCTGAATGTTCAAACAGCTTAAGTCTCAATATATCCTTGCTTTTCTTCACCTCCTACCCTTCCCCTTCCCCTTCCCTTCCCCCTTCCTCTTCCCCTTCCCCTTTCTCTTCCTCTTTCTTTTCTACCTCCCTTTCCCCCTCCCATCATTACTTCACATTTCATTGTCATACTGAAATGTCAGTGGCCAAGATGAGCTATGAGCTCTAGCTTTGTTCCTAGACATTTTAGTTGCTGTATGCACAATTTTTTTTTCAGGTTGTTTATGTAATCCAAACTACACATTAATAGAGTTTATATAACCAAATTTAAGATATTAATTATTCACACCTTCTGACCAGTATGATTTCACCTAACATCTTGATCCTTCAGAGCTGTTGCAGGATTTACTACCTCATCACCACTCCGGTTTCCATGGGGCTCACCTGTGCCATGAGAGAGAAAACAAGGTTGTTCTGGTGAGGAATGCACTCTTATGCAAAACGCAGGACTAGAGGTAGATAAGCCTCAATTTATAAGGGACAAAGTCTCTCACATTTTAAAGCAATTTAGTAGCATAAATCCGGTTCTGAAATTATTTATTGTGGGGTTCTTCTCAGGTATCCTGAGCAGACTAAAAATTGGCTTTTTTTTTAATATATCAACTGAGTGCCCTGTAGGGTCAATGGAGAAGACCAGTCACTTTTGGAGGATGACTGATCCCATCCAGTGATAGGAGGAGGGATCTGCCACACTACAAACACTCTACAGGAATAAAATTTTACCGAAAGGCAAGAAGTCATTCCCATATTAAGGCTCACTTGAGTAACTGCTTTACTTCCTTTGTAATGCAGCTCTTACTCCTCACAAAAGTGACATGCAGTCTATTAGGACCTTGCTTCAACCAGTAAAAGCTTGAACACCTGTAGATCTTGGACAATATTTGCTTATATTCAGTCAGCAGCAAGTAGGTGTTTGTCTTTGTAAATGAGTGTCCTCATGGGTATCATACCCAGAAATAAGTATCTGGCCAGGATTCTGCTACTTGGAAATCTCTTTCTGCATCTCAGCAGTGGCCAAACCATGAGTCCCTGCTTGGACTGTGTAATGTGTGAATGTGGTTTGTCTTCTTAGCCTGTTATGCTTGACCCAGTTATTTGTGTAAAAAGAGGAAACTTTGATCATTGCTTGTTGGATTGTAAAGCAAACAAAAATGATGAAGCATGCAAGCTGACGAATGGCAGAGGTAAGTCAGACTAAAACTCATTAAATCTCACTTTAAAAGCAAAATAGATTTCCTTTCTCAGTCCCCACTCGTACACAGCCGGTCTCTGATTTTCTACATTATCTGATGTATCTAGGTTTTCCTGCATTTGCAAACTTATGCTGTCAGCTATTACCTGGGCCTGCAAGCTTCAAGATATTGTTGCTGAAACTGATATTTGATTGCTGAAATACAGTTTTCTGGCTCCCTTATTTAAGAACCTAATCAAGGATCAGGTTTTATAAAGGACGCTATATCCATGGATCTTATAACTAGAGGCTCAAAAGGACATTCCATGCACTATGTATACTGAAATGTGAAAATCAAATTCTCTGTAAAAGCTGTCCTAATATACTTTGTACTGAAGTAATTTACATTTTTTCTTGAATATGGGTTATAGACAAATGTCAATCTTTGTTTGAAAGTGTTTGAAAATGATTAAGAAGATTGAGTCCCTTTTGTTTGTGACACACTCATAAGTCATACAGCTGTTTGAGGAAAATCTGATGCCCTGTGTATTTATATACAATCATGCTCATGCCAGTCAGAAACCACATGTGGAAAGGATCAGTATTTGCTCCAATGAATGTATAAGCAAAACAAGCAAAAATTGCTTTCTAGGGAAAGTGAAAATACAGGTTTTGTTTTGTATCAGCCAAACAAAATACCCAGACAATTGGGGATTTGATAATAATGTTCATCACTCGCATCTTACTTTTTATGTGTCACAATGACAAACCTAAAATTTTTTCCCAGATGTTGTAAGTCATTGTTCAAAACAGGTTCATCTACAGATATAAGTATATTATAGAGTTGAATTCAGATGACACACAGTACATTTTCACTGTTAATATCTACTCCCAGCTGAACCTGGAGATTTTGCTAATCTTCAGCCTTTTAATTTAGTTGCTGAAATAGGTTTCTATGTGGTTTCTTTAATTTTCTTGAGTAGACAGTATAATGTAGATCACACACTAGTTTAATCTACTTTACTACTATGTAAAGCAACATACGAGGGAAATATAGTTTTATAAAATCCAGAACTCTATTACCCTCTGGTCTGACACTGGTGAGATAGCTTAAGGGTCTGTATTTCTCCTTCTGAGCTGACTTAAAGACTTTTCTGGCAATGAATGGGGGTGATCTCTCATAAAGTTTTTCCACTGATTGAGCACTATAAAGTTTCTCCTTCATTTGCACCTCTATTATCCTTTCTGCTTTGCTTTATAGTCTTCTTAAAGTGTATAAACTTGTACTGGAATTTAATATTTATAAAACTGAAATCTTGGCAGAGTGAGCACTGCCCATGGCATTGCATGAGTTGTCTGATAGACATCTCTTTTGCACTTTTCAGTCCTAACAGCAGTCAGTCATTTGTATCTCACTCATCTACAGTAGTGTACCGGTATAAGCTTTTTTATTCCTGCAGTGGACAGGTTATCCATTCATGACTCAGCTTGATTGAATTAAATGCTGCATAAACAAGAAGGAAAGATGTTCTTTTCTGCAAAATGTATTAAAAATATCTGAAGTGAGTGGTGGATTAGGATTAAGAAAGAAGTACACAGAAAATGAATTTTTTTTCCAAGATTTTCTGGTGCTTGTCAAGAATACATTCTGTGATCTCCCTATTCCGTTGTTCCTGTCAAGGGGGCTCTCTCTATGTCATGAGTAATCTATCAGACTATTTGCTTTATATATTATTCTATATGTGGCATGTTAACCTTGGCTGGCCACCAGCTACCCACCAAGGTGCTTTGTCACTCCCCTTAGTCAACAAGACAGGGAGAAAATACGATAAAAAGCTCGTGGTTCAGGGTAGGGGCAGGGGGATCATTCAGCAATTTTGTCACAGGCAAAACAGACTTGAGCTGACAAAATTGATTTATTACCAATCAAACAGAGTAGGATAATGAGAAATGAGAAATAAGAAAATCTTAAAACACTTCCTCTTATTCCTTCCTTTTTCCTGGGCTCAACTTCACTCCTGATTTCTCTGTCTCCTACACTCTGAGCAGGGTGTTATAGTTTGAAGTTTTGTCCATTTCGGGAATGAACGAGTTAAACGAGTTATTCCATATCAAGCCTTCTGTTGATAAACTGAAAAGTACTGAGCTAAGTTTTTTTTTCCTTCTCTCTGTTTGGGTTTTGGACTGCATTCCTGAGGGGGGCAGCGGCGGAGCAGAGCAAGGAGCTGCTGCTTCTATCAGTTTTTTTTTCTCTTCTTCGTTGGACTTTCTCTCGGAGGCAGCGGCAGAGGGCCACTTATCAGGTTTTTTTTTCCTTTCCTTCGCCTGTACAGAGAGACTGTTTTTTTCTTTCTCTCTCTTCCCCCGAGCTTCTCGGCAGACAAGACGAGAGGAGAACTCTCTCTCCCCTGGACTCCTGGTTTTGGGATTTTGTAAATATATTTATCTGAATTTCCTCCATTTCCCTTTGTACCTGTTCCCTTTTTTCCCTGTTTCATTAAATTTGTATGGTTTGTTTTTTCCTAAATCTCACAGCCGTGTGCATTGTTTATTTTCTTCCCCTTGGGGAGAAGTAAGCAATAAATTATTGTCTTGG
>VZRW01007083.1:4155-14269 GCA_013398125.1 Aegotheles bennettii | reverse complement strand
CCTGGCAGTGTTGAAGGCCAGGTTGGATGGGGCTTGGAGCAAGCTGGTGTGGTGGGAGGTGTCCCTGCCCATGGCAGGGGGTTGGGATTGGATGAGCTTTAAGGTCCCTTCCCACCCAAACCGTTCGATGATCTATGATCTCCGCAGCAGCAATTTGATTTCAGTGTCACTGGATGTGATATCACTGCCACATGTGCACCCTTGGTGCAACAGGGATGTGTTAGGCACGATGAATAAGCACCATTGAGTAGCTCATCTGGCATCACCCACTGTCCCACGTCCCTCAAGGGCCTTGTACACCAAGTGTTGTGACCATCCTTTGGCACCCGGTTGGGGGTTGGACTGGATGATCTTTCGAGGTCCCTTCCAACCCCTAGGATTCTGTGATTCTGTGATTCTGTTAATAACAGCAGGTAATAACACAGATCTGATAATAATGGCATGGAGCTGAGCACTAAAGCAGAAGCCAGCTGTGTTTGCCTGAGCGTGGCACGGCATTTCTGAGGCAGGAGGGTGTTTGGTGTAAATGTTGCGAGAATAATTCCTATTGTGTATGTCTGTGAATACAGATGTGATTTGGATGGCAGGCACAGGACGTTTAGAAATGGGGATCTCATTATCCTGGCAGTATTTCAGGACTATCAGAGGGAAGCTTAGGGTCTTCAATCAGTCAGCCTGTATTAGCATAACAGAGTTAATTGCAATAAAGTAAACGATGCTGATTGAAGAACATTTTTCTCCACGTAAGACCTGCTACCTACTATAGGCAAAAACTCCAGCAGGCCAAATTCTGCCTCTGATTTGCTCAGCCTTTCTCCTTCTCCCCAGGTCAAGGAGAGAAGAGGAGGGTTTGCCTCCTGCAAGGCTGGCCTTGAGCTGCATTCCTCTGCTTGACCTGGCAGCGGGAGGGACACGGGCTGCCCTCTGCACTTGCTTGGCCAGCTGCGCCTGTCGCTGGTGCCTGGTGAAGTGCAAACATCCCTGCACTGAGGCCAGAGGCTAAAGCTCTTCTGGCTAATGTGTCAAAACTCTGGCTGGAGGAAATAGGGGGCTTGGTCCTGCTCTTATAGGGCTGTGCCCAACGCCAGGGACAGCTTAGGTTAGCACCTTCATGGCTGAGGACCGTGCTCACACACGTGTTCCTTCACCGAGCTGTAGAGCTTATGAGGAGAGGCTGAGGGAGCTGGGGCTCTTTAGCTTGGAGAAGAGGAGACTGAGGGGTGACCTCATGAATGTTTATCAATATGAAAAGGGTGAGGGTCAGGAGGATGGAGCCAGGCTCTGCTCAGTGATGGCCAGGGACAGGACAAGGGGGAACGGGTGCAAGGTGGAATACAGGAGGTTCCGGGTGAACATAAGGAAGAACTTTGTCACTGTGAGAGTGACAGAGCCCTGGGCCAGGCTGCCCAGAGAGGCTGTGGAGTCTCCTTCTCTGGAGACATTCAAACCCTGACTGGATGCGTTCCTGTGTGCCCTGCTCTGGGTGGTCCTGCTCTGGCAGGGGGGTTGGACTGGGTGGTCTTCTGAGGTCCCTTCCAACCCCTGACATTCTGTGTGATTCTGTGTGTGAAATAGTGACATCTTGTAGGGCAACAGCAACCAGCTGCAAGGGCAAGGGCAGGGAACAGCCCTGGGACTGTGACTGAGACCAGGGACACTGCTGTCCCTGCCGACCTTCTCCACTCCAAAGCCACAATGTCACAGACTTAAATTTACAGCAAGTTCTGTTGAGTGGCTGTTACCCCAGAGCATTCTTGGTACAGCATCATTAGTGTTTATCCCCTTCAAAGACACATTGCTTCAGGCCATGTGCTGCGGTCAGGGCAGTACTGCTTATATCCCTGCCCAATATCCAAGGATCAAACAGTTCCTTCTAGATCATTCAAGATTTGGACCAGAACCATGCACGACGCTGTCTCTTCCATACGATCACAGTGTCACTACAGCGCTGGACCTCTTGGGGTTCCTTCACCTCCCATCTCACTATGGGTTGGATGCTCCAGGCCCTGACCTGCTTGGCATTGGCAAAAGAAGCCAAAGGCACGTCTATGTCTGCTGGAAAACATTGCCTCCTTCCCCTTGCACATGGCATGCACGGTTTGTTCCCTCACAAAGGCACTTCTCTGGCTTATTTTAAATCCCACTGATCCTGCGATGCCAACAGCTTTGTTATCTCCGTGCCCTGGGGGCTGTTCTGCAAAACGTGTGGCTGAGAGCAGCGAAGGGCTGTGGCTCAAACAGGTCACCAAACTCACTGCTGCAAAAATCCCCTTCCACACTAGGTACAAAGAAAACTGCACCTCTTCCTTGCCCTGGATAGGAAGCCTCGCTGTGTCGTTCCTTTTGCTGCCACTTGAAACCTTTCTTGGATCTTGTCTGAGATCCCTGTAATCCTCCTGATGCTCAGCCCACAGCCGTGCTCCAAGGCTGCAGCTCCCGTCACGCTGGTTGCCCTCCTCTGTGCCCCAGAGCTGCTGTTTGCCTTTGGAGAGATCAAAGACACCTCGAGATAAATCTCCCTATTTAACTGTAATTTGTCCTGAAGTTGTTGATCTGGGAAGATCGATGGGTTCACGTCTGGCCGGGCACTCCTGAGAGGTCTCCTAGTCACGGTGCTCCCTTTCAGCCGACTCACCCAGTTCAGTTTTAGCTCATCTCCTCAGAAGAAGCAGCCCACAGCTGTAATCTTTCTTCTGGCAGTGACCACACATTTTTCAGGGTTGGTCGGCTTCACCTTCAGTTCGAGTACAAGGGCTTCAGTCCTGGCTCTGTCACCCTGGGTCTGGCTGCCCTCGGCTATTTCTGGGCTCTCCCACAAACCTCCTATATAACCTTTGGAAAACAGCTTAGAATAGATCCCTTCCTCCTCCCTTGGGAGACCAGAGCCGCATGCGGGCATGGTGGCCATCTCCATGGAGAGCAGAGAGCAGACGGAACCAATTCTGCTGACTCCCAGTGTCTCCTTTCTGCCTCAGGAAATACCTCTTTCTGTTTGTTTGCTTCTAAATCATCTGAAAAGGAGCAATTGGAAAGAACTGCTTGTCTTCCCTGTGTGCCGCCAGCGTGTCTGGTTCATACAGGAATGGCCGGAGAGAGTCAGATGTGAAGTCCCATGCGTCTCCACCAGTGCATATGGAGCACAAAGTTGCTGCAGTGAGACCTTCCCAGCGCCGTGCTCGGTGCCATAGGGCTCCTCACACGTTCTCTTTGTGTTTAACAGCCCATGATTATTTTCAGCTAAAAATAACGTGCTCTAAGGCCCTGGAAGAATTAGCTGGCTCTCCTGTGCTGAGGAGAAGTGCTGACTTTCTGTGTCAGTTGAAAGTTATTCTCAGGAATGAATTAGCCCTTGCTCAGATGAACGTTCTGCAAGGGGCTCCTTGGCTCTGCCTGCCTTGCTCACAGCAGCTTCAGGAGCCAAACGCCGATCGACACCCAGGAGTCATCTGGGACAAGAAAACCCATCAGCATTGCCAAATTACCCACGAGCAGATCTCCAGCCCTGGCCCGCATAATCAGAGCTTCTGCAAAATGTGTTTGTTTTCCTTGTGCAAAAAACATGTGCTTAAAATCATAAGAGCGTGATGGTTTCAAATGCAGCCATCATTTCTGCTTATTAAATGCAACCATCATTTCTGCCTATTAAATAAATACTTGTTTGTTGGCAGGAAGATTTCTAATGGCTGCAGAAGCTACAGAAGGATATTCAGGCTGCCATCAGCAGCTTTGGTATGACCAGAAAAGCCCAGATGGGATCTTTAAACACCCAGACCACAAGTGTTTAATTCTGTGTCCATTTATATCAGAGTAAAAATACACAAACATAGGGAGCAGACTGACTTAAAAATTTCCATCAGATAAACAACAGCTTTGGCTAAGTATAGCTGACTGAATTCTACCTCCTGGAAAGCCTAAAGGTAGTTCTGGAGTTCAGGGGTGGTGTAAGGATGGAACAAGCCTTGCTCTGCAGAAAGAGGCAATGTCTGTTTGTAGTAAGACAGCCTGCTTCAACCTCAAAGTTTAGCTGGAATTTCTCAGGCCAAAATTACAGGGAAGCTAAAGCAAAGGTTTTATGGAAGGGACACGCTGCAACCTTATCATGGAAGAGGGAATATTTTACAGTTAACAAGATCCAAGTGTCACCTTTTTTTTAAATCTTAATCTTACCCAGCCCCATGATTTCCCAGAAATAGACTCACTCACCAGGCATGTCATGTTCATCTAGATTCAGCTGATGATATTTATACTTTCACATTGGATGGCATTAATTTTCCTATCCTGTTAATGCAGCATGTGATTATTAAACACCTTTACCACACGCACAGGCATATATTTTCTGTGTCAGAAAGGAAAGCAACTGGCATTTTAAATTACTGAATGATAATTGTAGGTGGCTGGTTTTCATAGAGATGAAGGAATTCCTTTCAGTATGATAAATGGTTATAAGACTCCCTTTTATACTAAATCAGTTCACGAGTGAATTTATTTGACAGCCACGGGTTGTGGGTCTATTGAAGAACATTTTTTCCCCCTCCAAGGCATATGTGTTAATGCAGTGAACGTGTGGAACATCATATTATGGAGTACAGGTATTGAAACCTCCCAGATGATGGTTTTCAGCATTAATGCCTTGTACAACTGCTGCTACGGATCAGATCTAGCCAGATTTCAATAAGGCTCATTTCACATCCACAGATAAAGAAGTGCAGTCAGTGCCTGAGCAAAAGGGGATCCAATAACAAGCGTTGGAGCAGAGTAAATTATTATCCTGGCATTTTAAGTACAAGGCTTTACAAAATCAATACGCAGCCATGCGCTGCTGATGTATCAAATGCAAAAGTGAATTCCAACACGGGAGATCTGCCAAAAAAAAAGAAGATTTTATCCTGACATGAGTGAAGGGAACGCAGACATTCAATCAGGGTAAAGAGAAAGCCAAAAGAAGAACTCCCGTCCTGCACAGCACTATTTCCCCACTTGGAAAAGCACTGACTTAAGAATGAGACCCTGCTGCTTATGAGACTCTTAAGCCTCGAGCCCCCAGAAGGGGGCTCACAGCCTTCAGCAGCAGACCCCACAACCCTCCAAAGAAAGCAAGAAATCCCTCGAGTTTGACCATGTTATCAAGCAGCACTCCCCCACATACAGCAAAGATTTGTTTCCTCCACCACGTCAATAACATCAAAGAAAAGCTTGCCTGGACTATTATTTTTGCCTGAGGAATTTAAGTAATACCCTCTCCTGTTTCGCTTCACAAGAAACTTTCCCTTCTCTGGCATGGGGGGTTGCACTGGTCCCTCTTTCATGGGCTGTTTCAGGACCTGACCCCCCACCCCCGGGATGGAGACCCCCTGCCCCCCCAGTGACCCGTCCCAGGGGGAAGGGGTGCTTCCCCACATCCCCTCGAGCCCCCCCAGGCTGCCACTGGGGGTCGGGGCCCCATGCTGCATCACCCATGGCTGCCAAGAAAGGTTTGGCTCTGACCCCCGGGTAACACAACGGACTGCAAACACCCAGGAACCTGAAGAGAGGTAAAACATCCCAAGCATTTTCTAGATTAATGCTTTCTGGTTTTTCTTTTGAGCTTGATCAGGTTTTTCATACACATATAAAGAAAATAAAATGGTTTTCATAGCTCTTCGCTCTCAGCACAAGACTCAAAAGGCAGTCCTGAAGCAGACACTGTAGCACCATTTCTCCCCCTTCCCTCCCTCTAGGCCCATGCCCCAGCACCGTTATCATACTGGGCAGCACTTTTCAACCCTTTCTAAAGAAAAGTAAATGAATTTACCTTAATGAATGGTAAATCCAACCTACGACTCCCTTTTCCTTTATGCAAGCTAAAAGTGACACAAACTGATTCGGGCAAGCAGAGAAAAGTTTTTCATTTGCCACCACAGACTTCAACGGGGAAGTTAAGGATTTTCTAGACAAAAGAGGAAGACCCAGCTAATTCCAGCTGAATGCCTCTTTCTGTTCATTTTCCTTTTGTGTCACAACTGCTAGCGGTGCTAAAAGAAAGACCCTGATGACCAACGGGCACGTTCATTCCCGTTATTGAAACCCATGCTCCAGGATCAGCTGAGCTCCGGGCAAAGCCTGGCTTTGGGTGGAGCAAAATATTTCTAAAAACATACATGGGTTATTTGGTTTGTTTGCAACCCAGGCTGCCTGGAAAACATTGAAACAGCTAAATAGGCAAGAGCAAAAACTAAACAAACTGAGTATGGAAAACAGACTTGCAGTCAGTTTGAGCATGAGAGTGGTATGGGCTGCCCTTGTTACCATAACCATGATGTGCTTTTGGCATGGCTGCAAGCTTTGGGGAGGACAGAACAAGCATCTGTTCTCATTTTAGCACTGAAGGGACCCAGGAGTTAACGCCTGATATTTGTGTCACCTCTTGTGTGAGGGCATTGGCAAGTACAATCATCTCCCTGGCTTCCTAATGCCTCCCCACCTCTCACACTTAGATGAGCAGAAAGTGAGGCTTCACAAAGCAGGGCAGAAAAGAGCTCGCAGGGAAGAGAAGTGAGCCAGCAGTGAGTTGATACCTCCCGTGGAAATAAACAGTGACAAATTTAACTAGTAAGAAAGTAAGAAAGATATTTTTAATGGAACTTAAAATTGCCTCCAAACTTCTTGGAGACCCTGAGAAATATCTGTAAAACACCCTCTTACACCCATCAGCAGACAGAAGTTAATGTGGCCTAGGTTCTTCTAATGGTTATGTGGGTGATCAATACTTTCTTAAAGAAAAAAAAAAATAGAAAATGCAGAAGGAATTTAAAAGCAGCAACATAAGAACAATTTACTGCTTCAGGATTGGGAGAAATGTTACCCGACAACATTTTATGGCCTGGATCTATTAGGAAGGCAGCTTGGTCATGAAGAAAATCTGTCTTAGATGACTGTTGTAATTTTAGAAAGCTGCTGACCAGCCGTGACTGTACATCTGCTGAATAAATTGGCAAGCTGCCCCCGTTTCCTGAATGATTTAACGAGATGTGGCTTTGAATGCAGTGTGGTACAGTTGGATTTGTTTCACGCCAACTCCTGACTCTGAATTTTTCTGAAGCTCTTTCAGAGCTTTTCCGTCCCTCCTTTCACGCGGGGATGGATGGCCCTGGTCGGGGGAGGTCACGCTATCAGCACTGTCACTGTAACATCCCTGTTGTCTTGGGCAAGAAGCTTCACTGTAAAGGCTTGCTGAAGGCTTGAACCTCTGGTCAGAAGCAGAATAGGAACAGAGAGCACAGGACTGAAGCATCCTGTCTCACCAAGCTCAGCAGAGGCAGGAAAACCACCTCGTTCCTCTCCCTGAGCTTGGTAAATTTATCTTGAGGTCAGGTAGGTCCTTGACTCCTAAGAGGGAAGGCTGTTCCCAAAGCTGTCCTTTCCAGATTAGAAACCTCCCAAGGTCCAGCTCACATTCACTGGTGTCCAGTTTGCACCCATCGGATGTCCTTTCGCAAGACATGCACCACGCCAGCAGTGCTTCTGTGCAGCTTCTGCTCTTGGGTGAACACGACTGTGGGTGACCACACTGTGTGCTGTCCCAGCTACAATCACAGCCTGTGCTGGGTAGTGTTAATCTTCCCCTGTCTCTACTGATAACGTCTCTTCTGACCTGACTTAAACTCCCGTTTGCCATTACGTGGCCGTGGCACGCGGAAGGCTCACAGCTGCCTGGAGATCAGCCGGTCTGTTCAAGCCTTTCTCTCCCTTTGTTATTTTGAGCCGATGAGTTTGCAGCAGAAATCCCTGTAATTTGCTACAAGAGCACAGCTATTCACTGTTAAATTTCAGCCCATCTCTGGCTGGTTGTTCTCTGTATTTGGCCACTGCCAAGCTTTGTGCTGTCAGCAAACTTCATTATCCTGGCCTTCCTTTGGCCATCCAAGCCCAAACCCAGTCTGACAGAACCACAAAAAAAAGGTTAGCACTGGAGTAATTATTACACTTGCCAATTCTGTCACAAGTCACTATTCTGAATAGTCCTTTGCCTGAGCATCTTACAATCATTCAGCTTTTTTTCCTGCCTTCTGTTTGGTGAAAATACAACCCAGACATTTACCATTTCCATACATAGAGCACACATCCACATTGGGTTGTTTCTCTCCTCCTCTTATTTATGTGGAAAAATAAACTGTTATTATTTATTTTTATTCTTGGAAAACCCAGTTTGGCTGAATTTTGAGGGTTTCTGAATTTATCTCTGCATTTTTCAAACTCCAAGCCGTTCCACGGTCTGAGTGTGTTTGCTGTGTGGGATCACAGTGCTCAAGAACTGGAAGGCCTTGACGTGCTCCAGAAAGACAAGCCGCATAATTATGGGGTTGTCAATGCTGATGGACTTGCCCACACAAGGTGGAGTCACACTGCAAGACCAGAAACTCTCCTTGCAAAGAGGTCAAACCACTTATGATCCTCAAAGGTTTCCGTATTTTCTGGGAGAACAAGCCGTGTGACACACAGCCGTGTTACGACGTGAATGCACTGATGGACAACGTCATGCCAGAAGGGAGAGCATGTTACAGCACTCAGGGTTTCCAAGAGCTCTGTGTTCCCCATACGTGACTGATACCCCAGGTGCTGGGTGGCTAATTGATAAAGCAGCATGGCGAAAGGCCATGAGAACAGATGCAAGCACAGCTACGGAGGTGTAGTCGTGCTCCGTGTTAATCGAGGTCAAGGATGGCCTTTCCCATCAGTAGGCAGGCGGTGGCTCCATCCTAAATTAGAAGCCATTTAAACAAATTAGCCAGGTGGAAAAGCAGGCCCAGGGAGCTTGGGAAAAGACTTTGACCCCAACTTCAAGGAGATCCCATAAAGCAGCTCTAAAGCAGCCACCCTTCGCAACGAGAGGAAGTGACCAAAAAGGTGATCTCCAGACCAAGCAGCCCAGTCCTTGACCTTCCACTGGCAACTGTTGATAAGTCGCAGTGCTGCAAGTCCCAAACTGGGATGACATGCAAGTCAGATAGCAACCAAAATTATCAGGAGGTGGTCCCTCTTGCTTCATTAGGGTAGAATAGATGAGATCTGAACTCAACCCTTTTGTGTGGAAAACAATAATTATCAGCACGTGCATCATTCCTTTTCCAGTTCTCCAGTTCCCAACCAAAATGTGGCATCAGCTAAGGAAAACTCCATGGCTTTCCACATGAGCGACAGATGTGTTTCTGCTCCATGCACAGAAGACAAAGGACTCCCCAAGAGAACGGAAAGTGCCTCTGAAGAGCCTACACTTCAAAAGGAAGCAGCAAGGATCTGGCAGTGCCCCCAGATTAAAGCGATTTTGTACTTAGGTCTCATGCCTCCAAAGTGAGCCCCACGCTGCTGACATGGCTTTGCACTGAAGAGCAGAGACGTGATGCCAACTGACAGAGGATCAACAGCCTGGGTTTCTGGATGCCACCATCTCACCCAGCAGTGGCAGAAACTCAGCTTTGCTTGCTGAGCAAAAACATAAGCTTTCTGCTCTGAGCTACCTCTGCTGAAGCTATGCAGACCTTATTCTGAAGATGACACCCACCGGTGAGGCCAAGGTATCCAAATTCCCGTGTTTCTTACTTCCCTGATACTTTGGGACTGTGAAGCTCAAAGGCTGACCACAAACTTCTCTTATTTCTACTAGAAAGCATGGCTGGCCATCAGATAATAAGGAATGGCTCCAGCCAAGAGGAGGAGATCCTTGCTTGAAGACCTGTGCCTTGAAAGTAAAGAAAATGAAAGGACAGATGGAATGAGAAAGAAAGCAGAACACAGAATTAGAGGCCAACACTTGCCTCCCAGGGCTGTGTAATTAATACCATTGGTTTTCAGTATGGAGAGCCGAAACCTAGAACCGCTCCTCACTCCTACAGCTGTAGGCAGTGAATTCTGTACTGTTTGAATTACCTGAATGCTCCTACTGGCAATGGGAGCCCTTCCTTCACTCCTGAGAAGGCCAGCTAATAGCATACACTCAGCTGGGGACATATTAACATGTGTTTCCTCTGCCCTTTGACTGCTAAAGAAATACGTTGCCATTAATGGTAGTTGCAGGCCATCAAAGCACTGAAGAACAGGAAGGCTTTATAAGAAAAAGGTGTTTTCAAAAGAGGTTATG
>VZRW01007066.1:429370-491786 GCA_013398125.1 Aegotheles bennettii | reverse complement strand
TTCTGTGATTCTGTGTAACTCCTGGAGGGCCGGGACCAAAGCTTTAATACTCAAGCCTTAAATGAAGAGTCTTTGATGGGTGGAAACAAGGCATTTTAAGGTACCCTTCTAAATCTGAACTGTCCTTACAGAATTAGCTTTGTGTTGCAAAGCAACCTGAAGGCAAGTACTAAAAATTTACTTCTTGCACTCTTCTTGGGAAAGATGGGCTCATCTTAAATATAATGGTCACAAATCTGATCTAGCCTCACTCTGTGGTTGTTGTGACAGATGAGCACTGCAAGGAAATAAAACCTCCTTCACCACAAAGATACCTATGATAAATGTAATTCTAATGCTCTACTTTTGACAGTTAATATCCTATTTCTGGTCTTACATGCATTGGTTTTATATCAGTGTGGTTCCATTTACATCAATGGTCTTAGTCATTGCTTTCCTAATGGGCACTGTATACACTTCAATGAAACAAGACACAAAGTAACAGGAATAATTGAAAAGATCCTTAGGCACTGGGATACCAGTGCCACCAATGTCAAACTTGAATGTGGGTATTTTACAGTAAGTCAGAGCTGAGGCACAAAAAAGCAGCACTGAGTGGAGAGGAGAGGCTGAAATATTAAGGGCAGAGGCATATAGATTCTACAAGGCCATGGACATTGCTGCTTTGCCTTACAGGAGAACCAGGAGAGCAGAGCATTTCCATGGACTACTCAGTGCACACCTGTGACATGAAGGATAAGCCAGTTCTCAGTAATAGGATGACTGTCTGGGAGCATATGACCCAACTCTGAGGGTTATTTTCTCCATGAACAAGAGATTGTTCTGGGCAATTACTTAAGCACAGCAGAATTTTTGCCCTTCTCTCTTTCCCCCAGTTTTGCCTAACAAACACCAGGAATCATGAAAATATAATGCCATCGTACTGGCTAGAAGCTACCTGGGGATACAGGTGAGGAAAGCCAATAGCTGCCTCCTAACAGCCCCACTCCACTGTCACACAGTCAATGGCCAGAAAGGCAGAGTCTGAAAGCCAGGCATTATCTTTTACTTCTGATTTTAGTCATTTTAAGCCACTGTCCACCCTTCAGAGCAGGGCTCCTTCTTGGTTTGTTTTTTATTCCCATGAATTAGATGTGAGATGGAGTGAAAATAGTTATGTTGAAACCAACGAGTTGTTCTTGCTTGATGGGTGTCACCAGAGCATCATGTGCTGTGCTAATTTCTCAGCTTCTCAGACATATTTGGACTGACAGTTGAAAGTGGGCTGCAGATTCCACTTAAAACATGTTTTTCATGCTGAGTAATGAGGGCAAAACACAAACCAATTCTGGCAGTTAAACTATGCACTTAAACCTTTCATAGTGTTGTCAAACACTATAATCCTTCAAAAATCTGAGTTTGAATAGCCTCAATATTTTATTTAATGAATTTTAAATCCTATAATTACCATAATTAAGACACTCCTTTTGGATCGTGTTAGTGTGCTGCTCAAAGAGAGAGAAAGCTGTAGGTGATTTTCACTACAGGTTTTCCCATATGCAAATGATATGTATAGCTCATTTTGAATTCTTCATGATGTCAGCTGGGGGAGCATTTTTTTAGAATGCATCAGGGAACTTTGGTGTGGAAAGTCTGCAACACCATCCAAGGAAAGACTTAGATGGAAAGGGCCTCATTATCTCCATACCTGACTCTTCCTGTGCTGGCAGTGCACTTAATAGAGATGTTTCTGCCCCTCATTTGATGAAACAGGATAACTGGAAAGAAGTCAAAGATTTTGGGGTGTTGTAAGACATACCTTGAGGACTGAAAACAAATGTTAGAGAGAGGTATGCATTGGCCACTGAGAAATAAGATGCAACTTACTGGATTCATACTGATAATTACTGATCTAAAAAGCTTCTAAATCAGTTTCAAGGTCAGGAAAGAAATCCATGGGAGGAGAAAGGAGAACCTTTAGGATGTTTTTGCATTTACTCCTCTAGCCCCTGTCATCCACTGTCCTGGTGCAGCACTGGAGCTACACAAGTTCCCACCAAGCCAGAAGTGGCCAGTGCCACAGTTGCAGCACAGGAACAGGAACTCCCTGGGCAACTTGGAGTAGCCCTGAGGTCTCCAGGGCTCCCCTCTCATGGCCTGCTTCACAGTTCTGGGCTGGAAACACCAGCCCATTCCACCTTTGTAGGGGTGTGTTTGTACCCTCTGGTCAGAACAGCCCAACTGAAAGCAGAAGCTCTGAAGTGACCTAGGTTCAGAGCCAAAAGGACTGGTCAAGTCACCACCACATAGGAGCACTGCCAGATACACAACATTCAAGGTTCTGAATGCCAACAATCAGCCTCTTGTCTTTCAGGGTGGGTGCTTAAAAGCAACCCTTCAACCCTTCACACACACACACACATCGTGGCCACATACTACTCCAAATGAAGGATAATGTGTTGAAAATGCATCAAAAAAATGTTGCCCTCTTCTGTATGGGGGAGTTTAAGTGAAAAGGATGCTGCAAGGCTGACTGAGGTGGCCTGTGCAACATGATCGTCATAGGAACAGGTATTACCATATCAAGGGCTAGAAAATTAGGGTTACTTGTGGCTTTGCAGCTACGAGCACTTAGCATTTAGCAATTTAAAAGGTTTCACAGCAAACAAATCAATATCTCAGAGAGAGTATTCTGCTTCACACTCAGATCTGCAATTCCCAGCGCTATCAAAGGCATCTCTGAGGACAGCACATGCAGCATGGTGCTCATTTGTCGTAATAGCTATATAGATGTAACTAGCTACTCCCCATGTAAATTAACACTAACACACTATAATAAACTTCTAGGCAGATTTAATTCAGAAGGCTGCAAGGTATGAAACAAGAATTTGATAAAGAAAAAATGTTTTTTCTTTAGTGGACCCTAGGAAATAAAGGATATTTATAATTTATGAAGAAGGTTATAGTCTAAATTAATAGTTGCAGACAGCAAGTCAGGATAATAGAAAAGAAGATTCTTTTGCAACAGGTGCCATTGAGTGCTTTAACTGGTATTCCTTCAGCATCTTGAAGAACTACAGGTGACATGAGTTGAGATTTCAGCCCATTTTCCAGCTGGTGGTTTACTAATCAAACAAAATATTGTTCAGCACCTTTTTCCTGGGGTGAAGATTTTCAGTGAAGCCCAGATGAGTAAGGTGCCAAACCTCTCAAAAATCCAGGAATTAGGTGCCCATCTAAGTCCCAAAGTATAGTTAAAACTTTATGCCCTAAATATTTATTCTTAACCCCGAACTGTTGAACTACACATTTTTATTTTTATTTTAGAATGGTAAACAACATAGAAATTAAAGAAGTGGGTACTTAAATCCTTTTGAGAAATATACTTGGGACAATAATTTTCAAAGGAATTCAGGAAAATTAAGATAGATACCCAGCAAGTAGGACAGAGAGGGTTGTTAAGGTAAGGTAGGTGTCTCAGACCTGTGGAGAAGAGTTTGTTAAGGTCCTTTCAAAATTCACAGATTTTGGTCATTTTGAGCAATTGGCTTTGGGCAGTCTGGCCCCTAGACTGAGACATGCAGAGCTATATTCTTGAGCTGAGCTTTAAATCTAATTGAAGATTTTTGTTCTTCATGTAAATTAATTTAAAAATCAGGACCAGAAAAGATGCATTTTCAGTTAACAGTTTGGCTCTTTTCATATGTGAAACCAAATTCAATCAATGAAAAATAAAATCAAGGTTATCTACTGATGAAAACTGGCAGTCTTACTGATGTAAGTGAAGTTAAGCCGATTCTCAACTAAATGAGCCTCTGACCTGAAAAGGGCAAAAGATGTTTTCATTTATCCCAAAGTAGAATTTTTAAAACATTGAACCATTTCATTCACCTTTGATTTTGTCCAGAAAATTTATCTTTTGTCTGTGATTAAAAACCTGTACTTCAGGGCATGTTTCCTACAATATATCTTATTTCTCAGGTGCTGGAGGCATGCCCTGGAGGGTGTTATTCCTTACTTAGTGTGTGTCAGACCACATTTGACACAGTCCATTACACTGACTCAAGATTTATCCTTCTGATAAAAAAGCAAAATATTCAGCAGGGCAAATAGACCTCAGACTAAAGTTTGATAGCTGTTCAGAATGAAAAATATCTGGTTTTTAAAACACTGCTAGTATTCACGAGCCCACAGGTCGTGCTTGTGGTGCCTGCACTAGCACTAAGATATCATTTGAAAAACCAAAGAAAGGCAAATGATTGTATTAGCTCTATTTCCAGGCCAGTTATAGAGGTACTGATTACTTACCATATCTACTACAGACAACAGAAACTTCACCTTGCAAATCAGATGCTCTAATTTAAGAGAAGTCTGTCTCCTTGGTTAAGAGATTACACTGTTGAAAGGAAGCTGCTGTTAGAAAAAATATTTCATCTTAAAGCAACACAGCCCAAAAGAATTTTGACACATAGCCTTAGGTTCCCAACTATAAATGAAATAAAGTGAATATCAATATCATGATCAATGTCAACTAAAAGATATTAGAAACTCAATGTTAAGAATAAACACAGAAATAAGGCTTTACCCAAATATTCCCAATATATTTTAAATTTCACTGAAAATGGAAATTTACATCTTTCTAAATTATCTTCTAAATTTATTACCTTTCTAGATTTAAAAACAGATCTACTGTCATATTCAAATAAACAATATCATTGTGCTAGCATTTGTGATAGAGGTCAAAGAAAATAAAAGAACACATTTTGTACCATATATCACATACCACTTGATTCCATGCAATTGTTTGCATTTGGTTACCCAATTTGCAATTAGTTACATAATTATTTGCATTATGTTAAAGAACTGAGCGTTTTAGGACAGATCTCAACTCAGATTTGTCTGAGCTGTGACTCCGTCTTTCTGCCATGTCATTGTTTTCTGTGATCAATTTACTTCATGTTTTATTTTTCTTTACTGTTAACAAATAATCCTTAACTCTTTAGATTTTTCTGTTTCTGGTCTTGTTACCAAATAAGAAAATCATTTAGCAAGTAGCGGTATGAATTCATGTAATTTCTTAGAAATTGCAGTCAGATCACTTCTAAATTTTATTTTTGACAATATCTTTTAGGCCTTTTATTGTAACACAATCTTTTCAACTCTAGAATGATTTTCATGGTCTTTTAAAAAAAAAATAAAATAAAATATGCCCGATTTTTTCAATACCTTCTTTAAAGTGAGGATCCTGGATCAAGATGTGGTGTTCCACTAGAACTAGTCTCATTGAAATCACACAGGGAAGCCAGCTCTCAAAGCCTAGTCACCATCTTTGGATCTCAGCTCTTGAGTCAGACTAACTCTGCCCTCTAATCTCAATAGCCCTGCCTGTCTAGGACACAGTCGCCTGTCCTATATCTTGCATTCCAGCTCCTAGTTTTGCTTTTGATTTTATTTAAAGGTCTTCTGTGTGAATCATTTTACCAAGTATTGCAGGGCAAACTACCAGGCTATGTTTCTCTGTCCTAATGAATTTCTTTCGCATTTTGTCAATTTTTTCATGATCCAAAAAAGTTTTCAACAATCATTCTGTATATACCCTGCCAAAATGTTAAAGCAAATAAAAGTTTCTTTCAGCTTTAGAGATTCAATCTAGTTGTTTCTCCTTTTCAATTGACACTTTTTGTGACCTGTTAGTTCACAGTCCATTTAGTTCACACTTTATCATTTCTATAGACTATTTGGTCTTTAATCAGACCATCATGCTTTACTAAATCAAATGCCTTTAAAAATCAGAGTATACTCATTTTAACAGAGCTTGATCACACATATGTATTTAAACTTGACAAAATGATACATCTCCTAGGACCTATTTCCACAAAACAATGTTGACTAACATTGATTATACTCCTTTCCTTTATTCATTCATTGATTGCATTCTACATCAGCATTTTCAGTGTTTTGCTGAGACTAATGCTAGGCTAAATATTCATCAGTGATCAAGATTCCCCACTTGCTTTTTTAAAAATATTGGCTCAAAATTAACATTTTTCTCATTTTCTGAAATTTCAATAGTATTTCAAGATTCATTAAAAAAGCATGTCTACAACCAGGGTTTCTTCAGCCAAATCTTCAAAACCTTTTCAGTCAAAATTACTAAGAGAAGCCATTCCTATCTCTGCTGTTCACTTGTTGTGGTGCAAAGTAACACATTTATTTTGAGTTTATATGTTTATGTTGCTCTCCTTTGTCTCATGCCTAATTTTTGTGTGTGCAATCACTCAAAAACAATGAATCTGCATCTAGATGTGTTTGTCTATCACTGAAGAGCATAAGTGCTGGTGTTAGCTTACACTTCCACACACTCCTGAAATATTAAAAATTATTGTCACCTAGGCAAATAATGGGAGTGTACAACTAAACTACTTATTATTCAGTTTTAATAGACTTTAGAGTCAAGGGGTAATGGCTTTAAATAAGGATAATATTAAAAGAAATGCCTGGGAAGGTAGCAAAATGTCACTAACTTATGAAAAAATATGCTAGACTTTTGGGTTTGGGTTATAAAATGAGGGGGAACTGGGACCTGGAGAGGAAATTTCCTGTGAGGATTGACCATGAAGATGAATCCTTTTGGTTATTATACTCTATTTATTCTGGTTTAACAGGTCTAACATCTTGATTATCAGCTTTGCACATTTTTTCCTTTATCTAAAGGCTCAAGGCAATGACAGCAAAACATTCTGTGTAGTTCTTAATAACACCGCATATCCAACCCTTAGCTACTTCAGCTGTACGAGAGGCAATCCAAAATAAACTGCAGTAGTGACTGATATTCTGTATGGGTTTGAATGGTCTGAGCTTAGCTACTGAAAATTGTTAATATCCCTCTGTGGTACCTGCCACCGAGGTCGTGCAGATAAGCAGACGTGCACAGGGCCTGTGTAGATTACAATATGCGTGGTTCCTCTCTGATTGTATGTGCATAGTTCCTCACTTTACCTCCTCCAGGTATAGGAGGCCCCCTACAGGGCCCCCAAAATATGTGTGAGTTATTAAATTACATCTATTGTGGGTCTTTGCCCCAACTCTCCCATTATCAGTTTTTCCAAAAGTTAGAATGAAATTAAGTATATCCTCCAGCTCCATGTACCTAAGGCAAGCCTGACAGAGTCCATTGCAGCCCTGTGGCAGCTGTCAGGTAAGGTGACCCTAAAAAACAGCTGATTCCCTTCCAAAGAGTGCTGTTGCCTTTCTATTGCTGTTGCACATAGGGGACTTCCAGGACTCACATGATCACTGTTATATAGTCCCGCGGCAATGAGACCTGCCAGAGTATACAAGCAATCAGGTAGTAGGTGATTGTTTATGATTCCATCACCCTTCTCACTTTCTCCCTGCCTTCATGTCACTCCTCATTGTATTTTTTCATTGTTTTCTACTTTCTGTCTCTGTAGTTCTTTCTGCCAGCCCAATTTAGCACCCACCCATTCTTTATGAGGCTGTCCTGGACAGAAAACATCTGCTTCGTACTGAGGATTTTCTCCATTGTGTCTAACACCTAGGAAAAAGGAGAAACTGTCCTTTTTAAAAGTAGAATTAAAAAAACCTGACCAAACACAGCACTTAGGCACAACCTGAACCATAAGCAAATCAATAGGACTTCTCATTTGTTCACATGTTTACAATTAAGCATATTCCTTATTGCTTCCCTGGATGGGAGCCAAAAGACAGCAGTAAATTGAGTTGAGATCCCAGAAATTACATTCCTTTTACTGAGGCAAGTTCATCCTTTGTATTAGAAGATGACACATTTTCTAGTGCAGCGAAAGACACATAATCAAGCCACTTACAATTGAGGGTCTTTTATTTCCATTTCTGCAGGTATGGTACTTTGCCCTACAATTAAATAAAGAAAAGGAAGAGAGAAATCCAAAAAAAGCAATGGCTTGGCGCCTTCACAGCAAAAAAAATCTTTACCACTGAACATGGTGGCTGAGCTCTCAAGTTACATAGCATCAAACAAAGGCTCTTTAAAAAAGATCTCAGCAGTATAAAGGCCTTAGCAATTCAAAGAGAAGAGGAGAGATGAGATTATAGGCAAAAATTAGGAGACAAACTGAGCTCTGATAAAAAACTCAAAATAAGAATAAGTAAGTATGGTTGTGATACAGTCCTAAGAGATAACAATTCTACTTTCTTCTTTGCTGCAATATATAAGCACCTTCCAGGAGCGTATTAGATAATATGAACAAAACCTTTCACTCGTCCCTTCAGCATCCTTCTCATTCGCTCCTTAAGGAAGAAACGTACATTTTAATGTTCAGTTTTGGCAAACTTTATAGACGTGTTGCTTCAGATTTCCAGCAGAAAGAAAGGAACAACTAGGTTGTGGTATCTTGTCATCCCACAAAGTGACAAAACTCTGCTTGGGTGCTGCGGGTCTCAGTCTCTGTTTTTGCCATGGTAATGCCATCCCATTCTGACCCAGGCTGCCCTTATGGAGGTGAAGCAGCAGGATGGCCGTTGACAGGGATTTCCACCACCCCAGCCTGAGCTAAACTTATAAAATATCTTCCCAGCTTGCACTCTAAACAGCAGAAAAGGAGCACGTGCCTGGGCAGACCTAAGCGGTTCTGCCTTTGTATTGAAGAAAGTCAGTTAAAAAGGGTGCCCAAGGGACAAATCTGAAGGTAATGCAGTATGTAACAGTCTTGATGTCAAGGGCAATGTCAGCTCTGGGTCAGTCAAGAGAAGTTCTATGAGAAAACCTTCAGATAAAAATTTCTTATTATATAATTTAAGATTTTACTTCAACTAATTTTTTTCCAGGATTAGAGCACAGAGGAAGAACACTGCTAGAAAAGAAATTTAAACATACAGATAGAATTGTGTTCATAGATCTAACCAGAAAAGTCTCAGAAATTATTATGCTTCAGCTTTGTTATTCCTCCCACTGCTGGCATGTTTTTCTTAGGGATGTCTCTCCAAATTGCCTACATCTTTTATCTCATAAGCAACACATTAATATTGCATCCTCTTCACTACCTTTCCTCCACAAGGAGACGATTTGCATTTTTGTTCTCAAAATTAATTTTCAATCTTCAGTTCTTGTTTTCCTGAGAAGCAGCCATCCAATTCCCAATATCCAAGAAATATTGATATTTCTTTCCCAAAATTATTTTTCTTTTCTTGCTGTGATTTTATACTCCTCTTGCAATCTTTATTATTTCAGTTTCTTCCTTCTCAGCAACTTTTTAGACATTCCTCCCAAATCTAGACATATATCTCTGATTGCCTTATCAAAATACTAACAAAATGCTTTCCAAGACCCTGGAAGACATTGTGTGTCCTGACACACTGATGTTTTATCAGACACCTACACAGTTAAAAATCCTATTTCCTACCAGATTCTGTATTTGGGGTAACTCTGATTGATAGATACTTTCCAAAGAGACTCATTCACCTTTTTGTTTGTTAATTTGTTGTAAATCCTAACAAAGAGAGGTCACACCTTCCTCCCTTCTCCCTTTATTCCCACCCGTACAATGCCCCCCAGTTATTTTATGTGCACGTATGTTGAGAAAAAGAGATGTACAAGGCAATACCTTTTTCTGTATTTCCTTGCCTAAGATCTCAGGACAAGCTAAATCCCTTTACATGAGTATTCCACACATATGGATTATCTCAACACATCTGTTATTCCAATACTGCAGGACTTCATGTTTGAATTCCTTGACTTCTTGATGCTCTAAATGCTTTTTGTGCTCTTAATATCACTTTTCAGTGGATGTAAAAAAATACGTCAGGAGACACTGTTCAAAAAGAAATCTATTTTGATCTTTTTTCATAAGCCATTGAGAAGAAATTATTTCTATACCAGATTTTTATTTTATATTCTATTTTCATATTAAGTGAAAAGTACTGCTGAATAATAGTACTTTTTTGGGCATTGTGGAGAAATACACAGAAAGCATTTATGTGGTTACACACATGCACAACTAAGAGTGTGGGCTATGCATTTTGCCCATATACAGCAACACTTAAATGCCTCTATCATTCTCTGGGGCTAGCAAGTAAATCCATGGATTTCATTATGTTACATGTGTAATAGCTGACAGCAGTGTCTGACTAGAGGCATTCAAGGGCTGGAGACTCTCACTCCCTGCTTTTTCTATCATCTCTCACAGATGCCAAATGCTGGGCCAGATCCTCAGCTGGACTCAGCACATGAGCCTCAGGTTCAGCATTTCAAAACATGACAGAAATGTTTTAAGTCAGATAAGCCTTTAATATTTGTTTGTTTGTTTGTCTATATGATGGAGTCCTCTGTGGCTCAAGTACATGAATAGACTCAGCTATGACCAAATCAATAAGAATGTCTTCAGCCCCATGTCCCAATTCTGTAAATAACTCACATCCAACTTGTTACCTTTTGCAGAGTAGTGACATTAAACCCTTTAAAGAAGTGATGAATTTGCAATCAAACCTAAAAGAAACAATCCAATACAGACTGAAATTTGAGCTCAGGACTACAGATGTTCATAGTAATCAGTTGCAGAACTGGATATTAATGTAAAATCATTTAACAAGGAACTACAATGGAAAACTTTTCTTCTTACCAGAAAATTAAGACCTTAGCCTTCTTGCTAGATATACTAAAGAATGGGGAAAGCCTTTTAATTCAACAAAAGGAAGATCGTGTCTGAAGAGTAACAACCTGGCAGGGCAGGACAGAGAACATGCCCAGAGTTTGGGAGAGGAGCCCAGTTAGGTTGTCCCAGGGTCAGAGAGTGGTCCCTGGACCATTCCACCCTTTACAAGAAGACTCATGACCAGCACCCACTGCAGCTGGTCCCAAGTAAAATAACCCCTTGGCAGGAAACACAGAACAAGAGGCAAGCAGAGCTCAACTGGTCTCCTCATTAACGGCAGAAAACGCCAGCTGAGTCTGCACTGCCAAGCAGAGCCCTGAGGTGCTCCTAAGGTGCCAAACTGTTTGCCTGGCCCCAGCACCAAACCAAACCCATTTGCTCCCTCAGATCATTGCCCAGAAAAAAAAAAAAATAGAAAACCAGGAAAAACCTCAATGGCTATATGGCGTATCTTCTCCTGTTGTAGGTCTTTGTCTCCCTTCTGTACTTCTCTCTGATATTTCTCTTTCACTCCACTGTTGTGAATGATATCTTTCCCTTACATCTGTAGTTGCTGGCAGAGTTGAGACCTGCCCGAGTTCATCCCTGATCTGAGTGCTCAGGGTGGGACCTCCTGTTGTTATCCAGTGCAAAGTCGGGTGAGCACAGGCAGCAGCTTTCACTTTGGCCTGTGACTCAGTGCGGTTTGTGATATGGCCTTGAAGAAGCTTTGCAAATGCTTTAGGCTCACTGAGCCTCTAAGCCGACCTAGAACAGTTGTGGTCTTCATGCAATGCCATTTTTCCACTAGTGAATCCCACCAGCTAGCTTTAGACATCTCTGTCTGATCAAAAATGTATCGATTTTATTTGAGTAATTATCCTCTCAGCTTTCAGTACTGGATATTTTAATGTTCAAGCACATTCAAATTCTTCAAATGCATTTAGAATTAAGTTATTTAGGTTAAGTAAGCTGAAGGAAAATAATTTAGGTATGTCTGGTTTGAATTTATAGTGGAGAAACTCTGTACTGTTAGACCTAGATGTTATCCCTGTACAGTGAATCATCAGAAGGACTATAGAAAATGTGCTTCTCTCCGTGTACAGGCTGTTGATGTTAAAGTAAAAGTTAATAAGAGTGCCTACATTGTTAGAAGTACTGTTCAGGTTCTTGTGGAGCTATGTTTTTTTAAAATGCTGAGCTCAAGAAGATGCTTTTCTCCATCTGGAGCTCTTAAAACCTAAAAATACAATACAATCACTTTTGTGGTTAGCCTATCATCATTATAACTGTAAAGAAGGACTTTCCTATATAAAATATATGTAAAAAGGACTTGAATTTTCCTGTCCCTTTCCACCACCGTGTCCTGCCCAAATAAACTTGATGACAGTATTTTAATCTTAGAAGGTACATGTACAATATAAAATTCCTCATAAAAATTCATTTAAATTCTAATCCAACAACAATTTGAATAGTTCTAGCAGCAGAACTAAACATGTGCTTCATTGATAGCTCAGGTTTCTAATGAAGAACTGTTGTTCATAATATCATAAATGCCAGTTTCTGTTGGTAATAAATAAGTATCCCCTGAACAGCCTCCAAACTGCACTTGGGTAACAGAGTTATTTCACACATACACCCAACTCTCAATTTAGGAAACTCACAAAGCTACATTCATGTTTTCACTTGACAGCAAATAGTATTTAAATATCTTGTCAAGATACCTTTCTACAAACATCCTTGATTACTAGTCAAATCTGCAGGTGAAAAACTTTGTTAAAGTGGTTGGTCTGGCAACATAATTTGGCACTCTATATCTATTAACTTCTGTTTCTGCTTTTGCACAAACAAGATTTGCCACAGATCACTGGTTCAAACAAGAAGTCTAAATGAAGTATCTCAAATTATGTTTGAATTGATTTACATCATGAATCAATGAACCAACAAATTTTCTTTTGTGCATATGTGTGTGCAGAACTAAAATACTTACAGGAGATACTGTCATCCTGGTAATTAAGGCCATCAGATGAGGAAGACCAATTTCCTCATTTGTTTTCCCTTCTCATTTTATAGGGGAAAGTGACAGCTGACATCCCTGCCTCTTTTCTTTCTTTTAAACATATCCAGGCAAAAAACACCCAACCTCACAAAATCTCCAAGTTAAATAGTTACATAGAAAAAACAAAATCCATACCAAGGAAAGGACAATATACAAAGATCTAGTTTCAGAATAGTGAATGCACCATTATAATATTTTTGGGGAGAAGCATGTTTCTGCTTACTCTTTTTAATGGCATAATTAGTTCTGTTACTGAAAGGAGCAGAGTGAATTTAGCAGATAGAAATATGTTGGGACATAGACAGAACTATATAAACCAAAAGTGCTGATGTGGTGCTTTGAAGCCTTCTTCTATGTAATTTTGCGAGTATCTGTACATGCCACATAACAGTCCAAATATTCCACTGGTGTTTCATAGAAAAGTTTGAACTCTGGTGCATAATAAAGAAAAACAGAGACAGGCAACTGTGAAGGTTTTTGTGCTTAGGAGAGTACTTGTACGTAAGCATGTGTGTGTTTGCCTGTATGTTTCTTTCTTTGGTAGAGATTATGAGCCATGTAGGAATAGAGTGCTTAATTGAAAAGATAACAAATGATGAAGCAGCTGTTAAGTATGGCACAAAAATTGCTCCAAGCAGTTAAGGCAGATCATCACGATGGAAATAGCTTTTTGACAAGCTTAGCATTCCTGTGACAATAATTAAGAATCAAGTTTCCACCAAAAGGCTTTATAGCCAGAAGGGGTTGTAAATCGATGGGCAACATTTTTATCTTGGAATGAAAATTAATTATTCAGTGTTGAACATGCTTTCTCACACTTAACTGCCTGTAATGTCTCCCTTATTCTCTATCTTAATTCAATTAATATACCATTGTTAAAGGGGTGTTTGTCGGTAGTCATTTACTTTTGTTAAAAATTACCATAAGGAAATACGACAAAATTGAATGGTTCTTAAAGTAAGCCATGGTTCAGATTTTTTTGGCAGAGGGTTGTTAGCTGTTAAGTACTCTCTGACAAGGGTGTGGATATGAGCATTTTGTATTGCACCCTTTGAGCTTGCATAAGCACATAAAGACATTGAATAATGTATGAAAAAGAAGTGTAGGATTTTCCAAAGTGCTCTACTTAGCCCTAACTCCTTTCTTCCATTTAAGCTAGTCAGAAAATACCCTGAATTTAATTGGAGCACTTTCAGGACACCAAAAACTTTTGAAAATCTCATGCTCATTGAGAAGAAATAAAAATGTTCTTGCCTTTTTGACTACTACATGAAAATGAAGGCATCTATCACAAAGCTGTCATGACACTTACAGGAAAATGATGCCTCTTTGGGGAATTATTCAGACTGCTTTGACAAGCTCTACCATCTGAAAATGGGGCTGGAAATGTCCTCTTGGCAAGAAACATTAGACAACATAAGCCTCCACAAGGGCAGCTCTTGTCTCACTATTGCCACTGGTATTTTCATCTTCTCCAGTAACAGAGCTGCTAAAAAAAAAAAAAAAAGAGTACTGGAATTGGTGTTTCATTTCATTCAGTACTCCAATATTCTTCCATTATTGCCTATATCTTCTGTGGCCCTGAGTGGTGCATCTTGATGTTCTGCTAAATCTTTCTTCATTTAAGATAATATTTCATAAAATTCCAAAGTTGCTTTCTTGAAGGAGCCTGATAATGGTTTCTCAGTGTAAGTTCATTTATAGTACTCACTCTCTGAAACAAAGGGTATGATCACCTAGCAGCTTAAGAACAAGTAATTAGCGAGAATAACAAAGGACTCAATTCTTTCAATCCTTTTTTATTATCTCGTGTTTTTTTCTGCTAGAGCCAAACACTGCTTAGAGAAGTCCTGGTGAGTCACAAAAAATGCCTTCTCTATATATTAGGGAATTAATTGTTTTGTAAAACCTTTTAACATTATATTAGCTTGAGTTTACACTGACTCTACTCACAGCATATGAAGCTATGGAAGACAAACAGCCCTGGATTCTTGTTCTTGTCCAAACAAATGCTCCTGCCTTGCTGCCTCCTGAAATGTCTCTTCCAGGAGGAGATTGCTTACTGGTCCAACAGAGAGAAGAGGTTCACATCCCTTCTCATTTCTGTAAGCTGGTTGGTAAGCCGAGCATCAACACCAGCCCCTGAGTTACTCCACTTTGCAATCAGTATGCTTTTAAAAGTCAAGAGAGTACATCCATGGCAAACTGATACAGTGGAAGCTGAGCAAAGCTACCATGCAGTGTTCTGAGAAGGTTACTGTTGAAATGAACTCCAAAAACGTTTTGTTTTCCATATTTCAACTGGTGAGTTTCAACCACCTTAGGAAACCAAAAGTGCTTCCTCCCTTTAGGCTGACTTACCTTATTTGCATATCAATATTTATGTACTCATCAAGCAGAGCTATCACTTGTAATTCAAGAGATCCCAAGTTCAGTAAATCAAAGACAAATATACCTACAGTTCACATTTTGTCTATGAGCACCGTATGGAGTAGGGGTCACAGTGAGGTTGAGAGGTTTCTGTGATAAGTTTTGTTCTTCATTTGAAGAAACTTATGGTACTATTGAAATAATAATGCCAGCTATCAATCCAGGAATGCATCTTTCTATGCTGCTTAAATTTTGAATTTAGAAATCCTTTTGTCCTTTTCTATCCTGTTTTCTACCTCACTGATCACCAGCATTTCTTCTAGATTGACTATTCTAAACAATTAGCTGAGAAGCATTCCTCACAAATACCTCACGGGCCCAACACCTTCATTCAATTAGGATATTGCTTCCTCTTCAATCAACATGACTTGTTTCTGTAGGACTACCCAAAAGGAAGATGCCCTCCAAGAGAAGTGAGGCTGCCAGAAGGCAGCCCTAAGATAATCCCCTTTTGTTAATCAGACACTTCCCCCATTTTGAAGAGACATAAATTGGGAAGAAAGCAAGGAGAACATGCGTGCAGATCAACACATGTTTTAAAACATAGGCAAAAACGTCAGGATTTGACTTAATGCTTAAGTTGTTGCAAACCTTTAACTTCCTTTGCCACTTCATGTACTTGTCAATACTGCAGATTAATGGTTTCTGCACTGACTCACTGGTTTTGTTCTCAGTGTCAGTCCAGAAATGAAAGAGAAATAAACCACCCAAAAAACCTCAGATAATTTCTGGTAGAAAAAAAGCCACAAACAAATGTAAAATTCAAAGAAAATGCATCTATTGTTAGTCCAGGCTATTAAAGCCTGCTACCATTCAGTCTGGTTGGAGGGAGCAGAAGACTTGCATGAATCACATATTAGGACAGTATGTTTAATACAGAGCCAGAGCAGAATGTTTCTGGCATATTTTAATAGATATAATAATGTTGCATCACAAATCTGTCCTTGAGTTTTTCTTTCAAGGGAACTGCCCTGGAGTTAGTTGCAAAAAACTCAGTGGTCTGGAAATTATGTAATTTAAACATGTTTACCTCAGTGCATGCCAGTGTTTGCAGCTGTCCAAGTGAGCAGAGCCTTGTCCTACTGAGGCTAATTCTCCTAAATTAAAAACTGCTTCTGTTCCATACAGCCCCACACGTTTAGCCTTTGCAGACCAAACTTGGGAATTTGGAACATTTTATAAATGCTTCCAAATAAAAAAAGGCAAAAATGTTCAACAGAAGAGTTCTTTACCAAAACTAAGTGTTTTAACTTAACATTATTTTCAGAAATGTAGTGCAATTTTCAGTGGGGAGAAGTGGAAGCTCTTAATCATCTTTCATTATTACAATATACCAAAATTAATAACATACTTGAAATATATATTTTAAAATAATTGAAACTAAATTCATATACTGTTGTTTAAATGGAACATTTCAGAGGCTTCAATTGTTCTGTTGATGTTTAACAGGTTGCTATGGCTATTAAAATTTTGTTTGGTTGGTTTGTTTAAAAGCTGAAAATTTTAAAAGATAATCGCATCAGAAATTCCAGATTTCCAACTGAAATCTGTGAATCTGCACACAAGTGAGTTAAAATATGTGTTCCTATACTTCAGACTGATACTGTAAAAATATGAAAGATAGACTGATCTTGATCCAAATTACACAGAAACTCGAAACAAGCCTGTCATTTAATCATTATTGTTGCCATTCTCCTACCAAAGGACTTTTCTTTTGTGCTACATTTGTGCAGTATGTGAAACTAGGGACACCATGTCCTAACTGTGGAAATGTACTGTGATATTTATATAAAACCACTAACTATCACCTGTTCCTGCTCACCTTTTACAATGAATGTTCACCAGTGGAGGTGAACTATTGGGTTTTTTGTGTATCATCAAGCACAAGGGTGCTAATGTGTAAAAAAATGGCATATTGCTGTGTATAAAAGCATTGACTGCAGTCAAGTAATATATTGATGGTGGGGTGGCAGTAATGGAAAGTTCCCCTGGACAATGTTTGGAGCTACATTTGTATTGTACAGACTCAGCTCCTCCCTGGCCTGACTCCGTGTGACGTCCTATGGAGGCAGTCTCATGACCTGGGCCTCTTTAAAATGAGGAAAACCTCCAAATCTCTAAGACTAAAAAATACATGGAGATGCTTTGCAAGGGGAGTTTATGAAGAGGCCACATTGATTTGAAAAAATAAAAAGGAGGGGATTCAAAAAAGATTTTTCACTCACGCTGATGAAACAAAAATCCATAAACGCAGCTTTTCCATATGACAAAGTGATATGCAATATTCACTGTGGTTTCACACAGTTGGGTCAATAAACTTCCATTAACTATGGACAAACTGTCAAAGTGACCTGTTGCCCTCATTTCTGCAGAATGACTTGGCCTTAGCTGTCCATATTAATATGAATTTTAACCCTTTGGTTTGGCATTTTAATTCTTCATCCATTAGTCTCACATTTCTATATTATCAGCTAGTACTATTGATTTTAAAGAATACATGCAGTCAATTTGCACACATGTATTTGCAAAGGTCAGCAGAGGACACTAACGTGATTTCTGCTAGAGGTCCAGACATTAGGCTTCACAATGATTTTTATTATCTTTCCTTCTGGCTAAGATTATTTTAATGCAAGTGGAAGTAGTACTTAACATAACTGAAGAATCACTAGATGTCCTTGAAATCTGATTTTTAAAGAGTTCATTACCCTTTAAAGGGTTGGGTTTTTTTCAAGACAAGTCTAAACAGAGGCAGTGCAATCCCAGAAATATCTATCTTCAGGCTGAGCTTCTCCTGATGTGATTGCCAGACATCTCAGCTGCCTGTGTTTTATTGGAAGGAAGAGACTGTTAAACGGCACACAGAAACAAGTGGAAGCAAAACAACAGTGTGAGCCTCAAACCTCACAGATTTCCATATACTTTCTGTTTAAAGCGTACAAATAGCTCCAACAACAAAACCAGAAGTTTTTACATGACTGAGGTAGCTTCTGCTCAGTCATTTTTTTCTTTTTTTTTCTTTTTTTCTCTTTTTTTTATTAAATGGAAGCTAGGCAGTGGACATGGATTTTACATTTGACTGAAATACCAAGGTCTAGAGTTGCATTGTTCCCAGGAAGGAAGTTTCACAACTAGGGTCTCTGGTTGTTAAGAAAACTTCACCCAAATCTTCATCCTTTTTTACCTTTTTGGTGGAAACTTTAATATTCCTAGTAGAAAACCTTTCTGCCTAAGACCTTGCCAATTAGGAATGAATTAATTTCTCGAATATTTAATAGCTCAGCTTCTAGAGACATCTCCCACTCACAGGGAGTATTTGGTGTAACATTTTTTGTTGTGTTATCTGAGATAGACTTTGATCTTTGAAAATTCCAGAGAAACCTCCTAAGGAGTGCCTACTACTGTTTTTTTCCTCCTACTAATTTTGTTCAGTGCTCATTTCCTCCTTGTTTTAGAATTTTTCTCTGTACTGTATCAGAACACATAATTCCTTGGTCACCAGTGGTGGCACATGTTATTTACAGATGTGAGGGACTTGCCTAGGGACTAGTCATCCAATCTACCTAAGCACCTTATTTCCACGGTCCAGCCTCATATGTAGGTCAGACAGAGAAATAACTTTTCCTTAAACTTCTTGCAGTTCCATCTCTATTTCCATTAAAAGCAGTAAGAAGCAGACACTGAGTGCAATATCAGAGTCTTTGATTCTGCCAATATTCCAGGCACCGCTGTATTTAAAGTGTTCTGCTGATCATGACAGTGGCAAAGTTGGCACAAAGCCACTAAGATGATGAATTTCTGAAGTGCCCCAAGAACGAGTCAAGGTCTCTCACATTTGTCTTTGCTCCATTCATAAATAGTCCACACCAGCCTGCAGGAGAAGCAAACCAGACAGAGCTGTCCTCCTGCTCTGTGTCTGGTTGCACATTTAACCATTTGTTTTTAGAAAAAGATGTAATAATTTTAATTTAGCCACTATGATTCAAAATGTAAGAGTAACACAGTACCACTCCAAATAGTGCTTGAATTTAATTTTGGATCAGGAGTCTACAATGTTTCTGTCTCTCTGTTGGAGTTTCTACCACAAACATATCCCTCTGCTCTATGTTACAGTCCTTACAGTATGGACTTACCTGGCATCTGCCATTTCTTACAATAAAATAGTAACTAAGTCTTTTCTGTAGGGAGAATAAAGTTTTTACTTAAATGGAAAATTAACAGACATTATACTTCAGAAGGTGCAGAGGCCAGATATTCACTGTGGGGCAAGTGAGCAACCTCAGTGAAGCTAAATCAGTTTATACTCTATAACAAATCATGCCAAAACTTCAAAGCAAAAAGAAGCCAAACATGTTTTTCCTTGAGCAGCCCTTTCATGGGCTTTTGCAAGTAAGATAAAGGTAGCACAGGAAGAGATAAAATAAATAGCATAATTCTGGGATCCGTTTTAAAAACACTTTTTCATGTGCCTAGATTTTCACAAGTGACTTTCATACCCTTTGAGGTCTTCTGAGCCACTGGTATGTGTAAGTTAAGCTCATACAGATGTATTTGCAAGGAGAGGCCATTTCTCAAGAACAAATCATCTTTTCTGCATCAGCAGGAAAGCGACTGATAGCCCTCCAGTGTGCTTTAGATTTCATACTCCGTTTGTAACAAGAGCTCCATAACACTCCCCATTACAACCCAAACAACAACACAATCATTTAGTTCTGCAATCTGAGAGGGACAACGGCTATTTCAACATTCCCAGGGGAGGTTCAAATGACTTATTGATCAATTGATTAATAAATGTCAGCGGTCAGAGGAGAGAGCAGCTCTGCTGCAAAAATAGCTGTCAAAGAACCCATAAGTGCATGAGCTATTAGGGGTGAAAAAATTAATCTGACAGAAAAATAGAGCAGTGATTGTTTTACATTAAATGTGAGAGAATGCATGATCTGTGTTTCCAAAACTTGTCAGATATAATAATGAGAAATAGAAACTTCATTTCTGGAATAAAGATGTTTATGCACATATTTTGATAGACCACATATGAAAGTTTGGAATTGATTAACTTTTCATAAAAAAGCTGCTTTGAGTTATTTCTACTGCAAGTTAGCAACTGGTCCTCTAATCATGCTTAAGAATCATTTTGTTTTTAGTGAATAAGGCTGAATACTTTTCCTAGTTAACTTTTAAATTGTTATTTTTGGCACAGATATGGTAAATTTAATCTGTGTGTTTCTTCAAGTTTGATTGCTGGTGCTTTCTCCTAAAGATTTAATTGAAATAATGCTGTGATATGTAACATGAGTTCCTGAAATACTTGCTGCTGTTTATTATTAGCTTTCATTTTCAGATAAGAAGCATCATTATTGTATTTAAGATTCATTTGACAGGAAGCATTCACATGTGTTGGAAAGGTTGTCTTTGTAGCAGTATTGCAGTAAGGGTATAAACGAGAGACTGGGAGACAGATGCTTATCTATATGAAAAATCATTACTTACCTGAGTTGCTTAACTATAGACAACTGAGCTATAAAAGTAAGTAAATCTATACTATCCCTTTATTTTCAGCAGAGTGTTTGTGTGGGTAATGACTGCTCACCTGAATTTGTGAGATTGTTCTTATGAATACATTAAAGATTATTTTCCTACCAGTCTCATGGATTGAAGCTTCGTTTGGAGAATTCCCTTCATTCCTTTCCTACACAGGAATCTACATTCTCAGTAGATTGGACAGACAGACCCAATGTGTTGAGAGAGGTATTACTGACTTCTAGAACAGATGGGGGATCACACCTGATTAAATGATTTATTCAGAGTCACATGGAAAATCTGTGAATCAGGATTTGAGGTGATTCTCCCCAGTTGCCAGTCACCTCATGTGACAAAATCATCTCACTGTTGTCACATCAGTTGTTGTGGTAAAGCACCTATTTCACCTATAAAAAAGGTGTAATCACACTTGAACTAGCACCATAGCAGAAACAAGATCTCTCTAATAACTTCCCGGATTTCTTACAAGTGCATAACCAGGATCCTAATTACAGTCATGTTAAGAAAAACAGAATTTTTATGTTGCAGGCTGAACAAAGTACCATAGGATTCCCTATCTAACTTATTAGATAATTTAGTTCTTCATCTGGCTTCTCTAGTTGAGAGCACATATACCTATACACATAAAGGGATAAAAGAATTTGGTGCCCAACTTTGTTTAAATACCTTGGTACATCTGAAATCTAGGCAGCATGTCCCAGACCACAGCTAAGCAACTTGATGCTTCATTGGACATACCCACATAATGTGAATGGTTTTCCTTTGTGTTCTACAGTAGTCCACGCATTTTAATAAAAATTGGTTCTGTTAATTCAATATTTTCTTGGAGATGGGCTTTAAAATGTCCTTGGCTCCTAAATAGACAAATGAAGTTTGGAGACAAGATGATCATCATCAGATTAATTTGTTGTCGCCCAAACCAGAAATATGCCTTCATTGCTGAGTTTGTGAAAGCTATTAAAAAAACAAAACAAAACAAACAAAAAACAAACAAACAAAACCAACCAACAGTCCTTTTAATTGGCCGCTGCAAGGTGAACAGATGTCCTGGTTTGATCACAGTGCCTTTTGTAGCAAATTCTCTCATTGATACAGTCTTAAGCAGAACATCCAGGAAACTGAAGTAAAGCATTTAATTTTTTTAGAAATGCAGTCGGTGTTCATTTGCAAACTCACGATTATTTTGCATAGTAGAAACACCATGCTCTATCGTATTTACTTCCATCTCAGGACAGGTAGAAAAATTAAGAATTATTCCTACTCTAGACAAATTCCTAGATGGAGAGAGGGAGGAGAAAGTGTGACAGCACAAAGCAGTGATATTTTATGACTAGATACATGATTGTATACTACCTAAGCTACAAAAAATTGTAAATTATATAATTGGTGATGACCTTCAAAGTTTTCTTACTTGCATTTCTGTTGTTTTGAATCAAAATTTTAATTAACCAATAATCTACATAAAAATTCAGAATATCTCTGTTGAATTGTTTCTTGTACAATTTAAAAACATTTAATATTTATTTTTCCTTTTTGTGTAAATTGAAATGTCAAAAGTTAAGTTTATGGTGATTTTTATTTTAAAAACAACAAGTAATGGTAATATTTTCATTTTCTTCTACCTGACATTCTCCTCCCACCACCCTAAAGGAAAGAAAATCTAAATCAGGTGAGTGATGAAGCTTGGCATAATTTCTCTCATACTGACTTCTAATTTCTTTATTAACAAATATGATTCCTCAGAGGTTGTATGGGGCTGGCCTGGGCTTACAGCTGAAGCCCTTGGAATGGTAGCTAGGCTCAGAAATCCTTGATTCCTCTCTTTCAACAACCTGAAGGCATTTCTTTGAAATATTACTTGATCTTGCACATGTATCAGACAAAACTTCTTCCCTAATCCTAGTCCTGGCATGAGAGCCCCATATCTCGAGAGCCACAGACTGGCCACTGCTGGCCTCGCAAGGGTAAGAATCTTCTCTCACTCAAGCTTCTCTGCAGCTGAAAGAGTAATACAGAACACAAAGAGGGTAAATATATTACAAAATCCTTTTTTTAATTATTATTCTTGAAAGATATATAAAGAATAAAAAAATGTACTAATTTCTTTTTCTATATTGAGTAGGAGTTCATGATAACCATATTGTTTCATAGCATCAAAATGGGCTGCATGTATCACTTCAAAAGCTGATTATTTATATATTACTGTTATTAATAATGAGGTCATTTAACAATCTGGGCATGTGTGTCTGTGAGAGGCTGTGCACAAAAACCTATTCCCAGTCTACAAGTCAAAAAACAATCACAAAAATTAAAACATGCCTATCACTGTTTTTTTTTAAATGTATATATAAAACAATGACATATAATCTGTGGAAGCAACTTTTTTAGATGAAACACTATGTTCTAGATTCCCCCAGTGGGGTAGATAAGCACAGCACCAGGGAAAAAGTCAGTTCGCTTGAATTAGTATCCATATGCAAAAAGATTGTAGAATAGTGTTGGGATTTTCAAAGCCAAACCAGTAATTGTAACAAAAGAAATGATCAAATAGTTCAGCATGGATAATGCTCATTACAAGCATTGGAGCTTTGTCCAAAATGTCTTCTAAGATATTTACTAAAGATTTTCAGTGAAAAATCTGAACCCTAAAAATGTTATGGTTAGAAGTAAAAGTCTGATCCAGTTGTCCTACTTCATCCTTTGGACCATTAAACTGCGCCATATGTTCCAGTATTCATAGCTAGGATTCTCCAGGAGGCACATATTATTGTTGCTCCTTCATCAATACATTTTAGAACAGGAAGATAATGAATAATAGAGCATTAAGAACTGCCTAGTCACAAATTAAGGTAGCACTATTTATATACTTTAGAGAAAGAATGTTTTCTGTATTTCAGTTTTCCCAATTCACTTGCCCAGCTTAGTTTCTGGGAAGGTGATGGTGCGTTTTTTCACATGTTCTCTGTTTGCTTATGATGTCTCAGATTAAAGTTCATACAACGCTGTGATTTGCCAACATTTTCATAAATTCATAATTTCACAGTCTAATCATAACCAATGAATAAATTGATCTGAAAAAAAAAATCTGAGCAAGTCAAAATGCTCATCTTGTTCTTTTTTATAATGGTTCTTTTAAAAGTAAATCCTAGTTATCTGTTTTATTATTTTACTCTAGCTATTTCTAAAGAAAAACCCTTTAATTACCTATCATCCAATGAACTCTCAGTCCTTTGTAAAGACTTCTCGGGAGATTTAGTGGCTAAAATGGTAAGAAATATTTTCAATTCTGAAATAAATCATACAGCATGTGTTGCTGTATTCAGTGTGTTTCTCTTTATGTGAACATGGTGCAAGGTTTTTTGGTATCTTTATATAAAATACCTGACTCTAAAAATATCATATAAATGGTTATATCCAGAGATGTAGATAAGTGCATTGAAGGGAAGAGCTTGGAACACCACTTATGATTAATGTCACCTATTTCAAGACTGTTTTTGTTTGCTTACAGCTTGAACAGGTTTCAGTGCCTAAAGCGAAGATTTTCCATGTCAGATGTCATCAGAAGCCTGAAAATTTTAAGAAAAAGAATGAAGCAAAGCAGTTCAGACATCTCTGATAGAGAGAATAATGGAACATACTTATCAGCAAAATGAGCATTTGTTCTTCTTCACTAAATTTGTGTGACCTTTTCTCTGAAGAGGTCTAATGCCTGTTTTGGAGCATGGTATTGAGATCTGGAGGATGGCTGTATATGTGCTAAAGTTCTTTTTTTTCCAAATATCAGAATATGATCATGTTATTTTCTTCCATAAGAAGATTTAAAACAGTTAAAATTAAAATAAATTTTAGACTAAAATAATACTCTAATGAGAATGGTTCATATACTCTTACTGTAAAGAGAATACTAAACAAGAACATCCTGCATCATGAAGTCTCATACCTGCTGCTAAAGGAAATTGCATAATGCAGATAACAGATGCAAGAAGTCCTACACTGAAATGAATCAGACTCTTGGCTGAGGCTCTTCTACTGGAGAGCAGCCCTAGCACATCACCCCTCCATGACTTAGAAACCTTTTGCTATTTCCAGTTTGAACTTACTAGCCCTCATTTTATACTTCTTGTGCCAAGACTGTTTTTCAGTTGTTCCTCTGACCCTTTTTGGCCATGTTTGCTCAGAACAAGCATGTCCTCTCTCAACCTTTGTTTCACGATGGGAAATAAGTGAAACATCTCTTCCATGATCACCTTGGTAGCCCTCTGTCAACATGAATCAGAGGAACACAAGTAACTGTGCAAATAAGCCAGATGAAGTATTCAAACTACCTTGCAGAAATGTTGTAAAATTTCCTTGTTTATGCTAGAAACACCTTTACTGAGGTCACATTTGTCCTTACTTTAGCCCATTATGTTGCTTTTTCATAGGTGATTCTCTAATCAACTAGTGGAGAAAAATCTTCCTCCACTTCTGCCATTTTGAGCTGATAAGTGCCTGTCTGATAGAAAAATCAACTTCATAAACCCTTAAGACAACATATTTTGTACTATTTAAGCTAATTTTTATTTCTACAGTTTTAATTGTTATTCCTTTCATCCTGTTCTCCTTCAGTTTTAACAGGAACTCCCAAATTTCGATTGCAAGCAACTTTCATTTAGTATCAGCAAAGTTAATTAAAATGCTTTAATCAATTAAAAATCAGGAAGAACATTTTAAGATCATTCTTTGAGAAAGACCAAGGCCTAAACAGGGCTCTCTGTAATCATCTTAGTTTTAGCAAGGTTTTCCCAACTTACTATTTTTTTTAATCTAGTGCCACTTGCCTCCAATTTAGATGCATAAGCATTGTATTAGTCTAGATAAAAATGAAGTTACCTGGTAATCTAGGTAACTAATCTTGTAAATTGGTGTTGTATTTAAATCACCTTCCATATGGCTTCCAATTTCTGTGATTCTTTAAAACGCTTTCCAAAATCTGTATGCTATTGTGATCATACAAAGATTTATATGTTTACTTTACATGTGTGTATTTCCAGTTATCCCATTTAATAGATCCTTCCTACCAGACGTGTAATTTAATATTCCAGTCCATTCTATATTCTGAATTTGAGATTGTTTCCTTATATATGGGTATATTTACTGAGGGGTTTTCATATCTCAAATAAAATAATTTCCACATCTATTCCTCCATTCTAGTTACCCATTAACCTCTCCCTTGTCCTTAGCCTTATCTTTATTAAAATCTGAGAAAGAATATCAATTTAATTCTCAGATCAACTTTGGTAAAGATGTTACTGATGTCTATAAGAAAATTTGGACAAAAATATATTCAATTCTGAAAGAAGTCGATCTGGCTCATTATTGTACATTGAAGTAATGTAAAAATATTTAGCCAGAGAGTTTCAACTGAGAAATATATTTGGGAGATTCATTTGAGTCCAAAAGTCCAAAACAGAACTTGAGAAGCAATAGAGGAAGTTGAAAAGAGAACTAGTATCAGGTTGGTCTGGATGTCATCAGTTTTGATTTTGGCATTAAGATTACTACCCACATCCAAAACCATCAACATTTGAAAGTATTATTCAGGTCAGACTGGTGGAGCATCTATTCCCCAGTAGGTGTAATTTCCATCAACTTCAACCAAGATCCTCTTCATCTCTGATTGCCCAATCATCACTTGGATCAAAATGGTTAAGTCACAGTCCTGTTGGTTCTCCAGATAATGGTGAATTGACCATTCCTTTCACTTTGCAAATAGAACAAGTGCAGTTTTCTGCACCACCTTTCACACTAAAGTATAAACTAACTGCTGGTATCACCAGTGACTCTTGTACTACCCTTCCTTTTGATGTATCCAGTCTTTCTGTAACACTGTACCAATTTAATCAGAGTTTATAAGAGCAGTCTCTGCAGTAAAAATATAATCCCTCACCCCTACTGTGAATCACAGCTGAAGGACTTGGAGCTGGAACTGCAGGGGAATTCAGCAGTCCCAAATGGATATAGGAAATGCTTATGAGAGACTTGAGCCTCTCTCCTACACTTAGGTGTCCATCTGTGGTCAGGGTTGGAAGACATAGGAATCAGATTATAAACTCATCTTGATAAAAAATAATATTTATTTATGTACAAATATGCTGGCACTGAAAGCAGGTATCCAGGGAGTGGAATGAGCCATTTTAACAAATTACTAATGTAAACTTGCATTCTGGTGCCCAGATGTCCATTCAAGGGCATGCTTAAATTTATTGGCTTTCACTAGTACAGAAAAGGCACAGGACCACTAGCTTTTAATTCATAGATTTACTAACGTTAAATTCTACAGAATACTTCACAAACATAATCTGCTGTGGCAGGTTATCTGAAGGAAGCTTTTCCCCTTTTAGTTTATTATAACAGAGACTTAAACTCCTCAGTTTCTAAATCCACTATGGAAAAAAACAATCACATTTCTTGACAGTCATCAAAACTATTCATATATGTTTGAGAAATATATGCCCTGTACCTCAGAGAGCCAGGAGAAGACACCCACTGCCTCTGCAGGATGCAGCTGAGCTGAGGCACTGATGTGCTCTGTGGCAGCCACATCAGAGACATCAGTTACCCAAGAAAGTCCACTGATCATGCTGGGACTGTGTGCACCAGCAGGGATGAAATCTCTTCCTCCTCAGTCCTCATGGAGCAACGTTTCCACAAAGATGTGAAGGCCTGAGAGGGCAGGTCTCCCAGGGGAAATCCAGAGGCCTCCTAATCTGATTTTGTCTGGGTTACATTATATATTCTAGCACAGAAGTTGTTGCAAACCGTTTGCACACCACATGCAGTTTGAGCCACAACCTGGTTGCCCTGATGTTATTTATCAGCAAAATTGTAAGTTATTACTGTGTCAGCAATAACAACATAAGACAGAAAAGTCTTTAATAATACATAGCAGTCATCCATAATTTAAATGAGGCCATCTACAAAATAATACTGCTAAGTCCCATATACAGCTGAATTGACAAGGAAGAGACCATAGTAACTCATTACAAATCTGCCAGGAATTCCTGGGTAAGTAACCAGTACAAATATCCACTAACACATCCAAAAAGCATAGCTGGCTCTAACCCGTCCTTTTGCTTGAGAGGAGGAGAGTGGCTCGTGCTCTAGAACATCCTTCACACCTTGAGAAAGCTATAAAGTTTCTCAAATTTTCGGCTGTATAAATAAAAGCAGAATTTGGTTTGCTGAGATTGCCTTCAAGTCTCAGCCCGTAAGAACAGACACATATCAATCATTGGAGAGCTAAGCCACAAGCTAAGATCATACTGGTTTTATATTTGTGGCTCAAGGATATAAATATCTTCAGTGTACAAATTAGAACATAACTGACTAAAGAGACCACTGAGACCTTTATGAACAATCATGGGAATAAACAGTCCCAGTGTATCGGTCACCTAATCAATGCCAATGTTTTACCTGTATGCATCACTGAAAAAAAGCTGTTTTAAGGAAGGTTGATATGGAGGACAGTACCTGGGCACATATTTTATGGAAAGACCCTGGAATCCAGAAGATGTTCAATGCCACTGGAGTTTACCATCACATTCTTTGCCATCAGAGTTGCAAAGTACCTTCAGGAAATTTGAAATATGTGCCACAGAAGAAAGGAAACTGGGACTAAGGAAAGAGTTTGGAGATGAGAATATGTCTTACAAACTGTCAGCTCAGACTAAATGGCCTCAAGACAATAACTGTGGGAATCCTGAAAGAATTATGTTTCCATAAAAATAATATACAACAGATTTATGTTACAACAAGTCATTTAGAAGTGTGACATACCTGTTTTGAAGAAAGGTATAAACAGGTTCTTCCTAGTCAACTTCCCATTTACTCAGTGTCCTGCAGAGGATTCATTTGGTAAATATATCCCTTCAAGTATTAGTTTCTGATTAAAGTCTCATACACAAGAAGAAAAGAAGTGATTTCTAATTCTGAAAATATTTGAAGTATCTGAAGTTTTTTGTAAAGGTACAATAATAACAGTCCATAAGCAACACATCATCATTTGTGACTAATCAGAAAATTCAGCTGGCACATAAATTGACAAGAAATGTCATCAATGTAAATTAACATTTTCAACTCATTAGAAAAGAGCACCAGCTTCATGTTACAACTGAAAGAATGGCTTCGTTTTGGAAAGTCATTCACTATCATGCTATAGACAATGACTCCTGTCAAAAGATTTAACAAAGTTCACAGGTCAATGCAGTGGGAGGATCTCTGCTGTCCTGACTCTTAGTAATAGTCTAATCATGCAGAAGAAGTTTTAAGTGTTGATAATTTAGTGAATGAAATTCATGCCTTTTGACCCTGAATGAAGAGGCAAGGGAGATTCATCTTGTCTTAAATTAAGTTTAAAGCCATTTTTAAACACCTTGTCTGAGCCAAGTGTCCCTGGATCACAGTATTTTTAATGCAGTTTTCAGGCTGTATCATAAATTAAATCTGCAGATACTGGGTGTTGGGAAAAAATTTTCATACAACAGCCGTGAAATTCTGATCCTGATGAAGCCGGTGGGAATGCTGCCATTTCTGCATCAGGGGCTGGATTTCAGCCATGTTGTTTAAGGACTCTGAGCGCTGTCTTGGCTATGCTACCCACATACTGTTCCCAGTGGGTTCACTGGCAGAAAAAAAAATGTTGAATATTGTAGCTGAAGAAAGGACAATATCACTGTCTGAGGATGTCTGACTTCAGTTATGAAATTTCTAAGATGTAGAAACCATTTCATTAGGTTAATCGATAGGTGGCACACAACCCATCAGCACTGAAACCAATGTCAGTTTGTGTTAAGATGTTACCTGAGGGTTTGATAGCACCCTGGGTTAGTAGTTAGCACAGCAGAAACCTGTAAATCTAATTTACTCTGTGAACTGCATAGATCAGTCAGACCCAGAAGCTGTTTCCCTAAAAATCTAGGGTAAAGATACCCTGAATGCTAGAGAGTGCCTATCTGAGATTTCTGTAAAGACAGTATAGTTAGTCGTCCATACACTTTCTTTTCTTTATTTAGTGAGATGAAGAAGTTATAATGTATGTATGTAAAGTCATAATCAAGACTTTTGCAAATTTCAGGCTACTTTGCTGTATGAGTCAATGCTGTGACCCCGAAACACCATAGGCAGGGCCATAGCAAGGGGGCAAGGGAGGAGGGGAATAGAGTCCCAGCTCTTCTGTCTTTAAGCCTGCAGGCAAGAGGAGACAACTAGAAGGCAACAGGAAACAGAATATCTCTCTAAGTCTCTCCTCATAGCTTAGATAAATATGGGACAGAAAAATTTCCCTTGTGACTGATCTTGTTTGGATCTTAGGGGTGCTTTTACTCTGTCAGTGTTTCTACACTAACTGGTGTGCTTCACCAGAGCTGCGTCTGCAGAAAAGGAGCTCTGCCAGGCCAGTGATTTTCTGTTCCTGCACAGTAAAGCATTCTTAGTGTACTTAAAATCTTACTCGTATGCTCATTTTAAACACCTTCCCAGTTTCAGTAGAACTATGTATCTATGCAAAATTAAATACTGATGTCAAGTGTTTGCAGAGAAGAGCTTAAAGGTAGGAGGAAAGCTTATAGTAGAAATAGATGTTACATAAATTGTTTATATTTAGCCTCTAGCTAGAGTAGTATGTCTTTATTGCCATTATTTTTTCATCTTAACTATACAACTGAAGATTTAGGATAGCTTACCTACTATTTATATTATTACACTACTCTGTGGTTCTGGGTATGGCCCAGGTTGGCCCTGATAGAAGTCACAGTCCTCCAGCTACCATCGACCTTCCAGCCATCACATACAGCACGCTGACAGTCTGTCTGTCCTGCCCATCATCACCCGCTGTGTCACCTGGCACAGCGAGCCTCCTGCCCCCAGATGTTGGAGAACGATGAGGTCTAGCTCATGCTATTCCCTCCCTGACACCAGCAGGCATCCCTGGGCCAAAGCTTGTTCACATGTTAGCTGTTAGCTCAGGCTGCTTATAAATAGCATGCTATTAGCTGTAAAGTTTTTCCTGGGCTAGGCGTTCTGCTTTCCACTTTGATATGAGCATATTTTTGTTTGGGGAGGCTTCCTCAAGTGCTTCTTGGGATCTACTGGCTGAGCCAAACTAAACCAAGCTCACGATGTGTGTGCATGCGTGCATGTGCAACAGGCAGCAGCAGTTTAAAGCCCCGGTTTGGCACACCCTGTTCAGATCATTTTCCCCTTGAAGTCTGCCTCCTCTTTGTAGCCTGTCCTCTTTATTTCTTGCACGGAAAAAAATTTCTTCCTGACTTGATTTCCTAATTAGAAGTGGCTGTTGGTTCCCCTCAGACTGTGTGTAACATGAAGGAAACTCTGAATGTGATGTCAAGGACAAAAAAAGACCAGACTTTTGTAGGTTTTCTGATATGTCAGTTTTTAAGAATGCTAACGCTGGGAAATCGTGCATTTGATTTAGTTTGGCTCAGCTGTTAGATCACAACATATACTTGAGGAACCTCCCCGACTGGAAGGGTCCATACTCTCAGCTCCCCAAGGCACATCTGTAAGGGGCAGGGTGTGCTCTGCAGCCCTGTCCTGAGTGCTGCTGGGGTCCACTTCCTTCTCCCCTTCCCCAAGCGATGCCTCCAGTGTAGCAGGGTAAGGAGCTCTGAGCAGCGTCCCTGGCTATGAGGAAGTCGTTGCCCTCAGGCAGCGTGTGGCTGACCCAGGTGCCTGTTCACATCAGCCCAAAGGTCTCCATGGGACCGTTTCCAAAACTGTTTCCAGTACAGGCTTTTCTGAGAGCAGACTGAGCTGCAGCAAATACCACATGCAAGCATTAGGCTCTGAAAACTTACAAATGTGAGACTTCTGCACTGAGGTTTCCCAGTGAAGGAATGACCTGTTTGGGGAGGACAGAATTTTGGTACAGCTGTTCCTCAGAGGCTAAAACAACTGGAGTGCCAAAAGCTGTCAGCAGGAAGCCATGGACAGAGGAACTCCACTCAATGTCGCCTGCCACACAGCCAGGAACCAGTGCTGCAGTGGAGACAGGGCTTTGGGAAGGCTTTTTTTGGGTTGTGCAAGCAGAGCAGGGTGCTGTGTCCTATGGAACAGTTAGTTCTTCTGGCTCATTAGGATTAAGATGCTTAACAAGACAGCACCTGTCCCCCTGGGAAGTGCCCTGCCTACCCCATAGTCCCATGGACAGAATGGCCTGCCCCACCCCCTGCTCTGCTTTACACCAGCATGCCTACCCTGGTAGCTGTGCCACAACAGAGACAGAAAAAAAGGCACCCCTCAGGTCCAAAGGCATGGGGAGAGCAGCTAGGCTCATCTGTGTTCCACACCATGCAGATATGAGTCACCAGTCATCCATCGCTTGCACTGGGGCAAACAGGAGAAGCATCCCTACACCATCTCTTAATTGAGAATAACCTCTCCCTCACTGGTGAGATGCTCCTTTTCCTGAGCATGTTAGGCTTCTGGCAAAGAGCTCCTCAGAAAAAGTTAAGAAAGATACCTTGGCCTTCAGGGTTCTCCTTGGGCTTCATCATTAGCCAGTGACAAGCCACTCATTAAGAAATATTCTGTATTTTTTCTGTAGGTTCCTGTCTCAACACTTGTAAGATTACAGCATGTGACAGAGCGGATGGGCGTTAGCCTTTTCAGCCTGACAGCTACGCGTAGATTGCTGCTTGAGCCACAGGGCATCTTCCGAAAAAAATCATCCTTGCAGAGCATGATAGATGGACAGAAACTTGAAACATCTGTGAAGGCTATAAAAATCCCACGTTAGAGGCCCATTCAGAGTGACGAAACACAGTGTCCGTGAGACAGTGATCTATAAGGGCTGCCCTCTACATGCTGCTCTGCTGCAGTGAGCTGGGGTTCAGCTGTCCCTCTCCACACTTACTTGTTTCTTTTCATTAGTGTGACTGAGACAAACCGGAAACTACAAGTGGAAGTTTATTCTGTCCTTTGCTGTAGCCCAGACAAATTCAAAATGCCAACTGATTTCAAAGGAGACTTTCCTTCTAGGGACTGGGTTTCCATATAATGTTTTTATTATTTTTAAAAAAATTTGGTCACAGCTGTGGGAGCTTAATAGATGTCTGCCATGTAGACTTCCACTGCCCTTCCATATTTTTAGCACTTTAAAATATGTTTGCCATCTGTTCCTGCCACAGCATTAAAAACAATCACAGTGACTCTTTACTCAGAGGCCTTAGGATGGAAGTTGAATGGAGCCCACTAGATCACAAGTGACATGATGCCAAGTACAGTGAATATAATGAGTGTGTGTTCAGATTTTTAGAGAGTGCTGTTTGTAAACCCCTTCCCACCAGTGCTAAGGGTCATGTATATATATGTGTCATTTCAAAAAAGTGCCTCTAAGAACCAGGCTCAGAATGCAAATAGTTGAAGCAACTGGTGAAAAGGCCTGAAGTTCAATGCTGTGTTTTAGTCTATTGCACACATCTCAGTTCCTAACCAGTCAACAGGCAAAAAGACGAAAAACAGATCAGAAACAGAGGACATGTATTATAGCAATGTAGAAATGAACTTGTATCCTGAGAGGAATTTTTCCTTCCCCCCAGCTCCGCAGAGGATAACAGCTGATAACTTGTTAGGTCTTTGCCAAAAGTGCTGCCCTGTGCTAATATTGATGAAGTGGCTTTCTGTCTCCTCCAAGTTAAATACCATGCTCCTGGCCAAAATATTTGTTATTATTCAAAGACTAGGTTCTCAGTTTCCTTTTGATTTTTAACATACAGGCAATCATCTGCTTCCATTTTTTAATTGCTCTCATTTCTCATTTTGTTGGAAAACTGGCTCTCAGCCGGATCTTTAAAGATCCGTCAATGATGACACACGAGTAACAGCAAAGTGAAAGCAGATGACCTCTTTCCATTATCTAAACAGTATTAGATGGTGAATGAATGCTATTTTCTTTGGGCTTTTTTGTTTTGTGTTGTTTTTTCTACTGCTAGGTGCAATTACATTTTCAGGTGGGTCAACATCATTGTACCAACTTGTTTAACACAGACACTAGCTTTAGTATTCAACCTTGTTGTCTTCCCAGAGTTACACACTGGAATTTCCATCCATTTTAGCTGCCCATATTTTTAAACATCCACCACTCCCTCTTGTAGGCTGGATGATGAAGCACGTAATCATACTGTTCAGTTCTGGGCACACTGCAAAGAGTTCTTCCCTAATTTGACATTAATGTGAATGTCAAGTGATTATGATCACAGCACTGAAGTTTCATTGTGGGAACTAGACAAAGATGAGAATCAGACTCAGAAACAAGGTATTTCAAGCCAAAAACTACCCTCCTCAGTTGGATTTACTGTTCCAAGAGGTGATAAGCTCATAAAGGTTCAGGGTCTGTGCAGCATTGTTCCTCATACTGTGCACAAATGTTTTATACAAACACATAGGAACCATGGGAGACAGAGACTTGTTATTTGTCTGACACTTTAATATCTACTCACACATATCTCACACCACAGAAACAGAGAAATACCACGTCCTACCATAGCAATGTATCTACCACAATACATGAAGTACTTGTGGCCCAACCCAATCTCTCTTAAGACCCACGTAAAATCCATTGTAAACAAGGCCATTAGGTTTTAGCACTGAGGAACAGGAGACTTGGATCTGACTCAAAGGCCAAGACCCTCAACTGGTATGAACAGAATATAGAATATTAACTAGTCCTCCAGATTTTAACAGAACTGCATAATTTCCAGCATTTTTTTCTCCAGTCCTGATTCTCTCAGGTGTTTTTTGAACCACACCTATTGCAATCACTCAGTATACAATATATCTTCTTCATTCCCATTACACATGATTTATATGACATTTTATCAATCATTTTGTATACACTGTGAAAAACACTCCCAAGGCCAGTTGCCCATGTTTGAAGCCTTACAAACACCCATCCCATGTTAGGAGATGTATTGACCATGACTCCACCTTTCAACTATCCCTTTCTGGACACTTAAACTACTCTGACACTGCACTAGAAGCATACAGGCCACAGATATGATTTTAAATGGCCTCTGGAAAGTTTCTTGATGAGAGACTTTTAATCTCAATGAGGTTTGAGGAATGTAAAAGTACTGAACTGCTGCTAAAAGCCACAGACCAAGAAACACATTCATCCTCCAAAATTCACTGGCATGGCGCAACATTGCATCACCCCTGACCACAGACTGCACTCTGTGCTATCACAGAGTCCTACCCACCCGGCAGTGCACACAAGTCATTCCACAAATAACTTTCCCATGTAATGCCTTTTTTTTAAGAAAAAAAAAAAAGGTATTCACAAAGTATTTCCTAATTTTCATCTTCATAGTTCCATGCTAAAAAAAAAAGTTTGGTAATGTTAACTTTCATGTCTGCCAGAAGTCACAAAGTCCTTTAATACATAGTCTGAGATTGTGGAAGTTGGCAGATGATCCTGAACAATTTTTTTTTCTGTATCCCTTGCAGAACTGAGGTTATTAGTTCTTACTCTTGCTCCACGTCGCTGCCCAGATCTTGCTCATCATAGATAAGCCAACCACTATACCCTTCTTATGAGAAAACCGAACAATTCCACTACCATAAGCCAGACTTATCTTCAGTAATGCAGTGATGTTTGTGAGATGGCTTAGAGCCTGTTTTGGGGGGGGAAGATAACTTTCCTAACATGCACAGTAACTCCATTTTGCTGAATGAACCAGCCATTTCTTTTCAATGGTTTTTAAAGTGGTCTTTTCTTGGTGGTCAACAGAGGGAAAGTATGAGTCCAAGTGTTATGGTTTGAGGGGACAGGCAAATTTTATGGTTTTGCTGCAAGGACCCAAAGAGGGGGGTGGAGTTTAACACCCTTTGTGAAAAGGGGTCTGGGGTGGGCAAAGCTGAGGGATCCGTATTCCCTCCCACTTCCTGCCAAAGCCTATAAAATCCAGGAGAACAGGAAGTTCCCCCCTTCTTCCTGCTCTCCTCTTCGCCACGTGGAGATGTCCCAGAGAGAGAAGGAACCCTGCCTTTGTGGCCAGCTTGCCACATGTTCTGCAGGATCCGAATCCATCGGGTGTTGGGAATTGCTCTGGACCCTTTTTCCTGCATCAGCTTTGCCCATGAGGAACTTTCAAGAACTTATATTGGCAATCATCATAATCGGGTTGTGTATATATGTATATATTTGTATATATTTTGTTCTTCTCCCACCTGTTACTCCCCCTCCCCATTTCATTAAATCTGTTACAGTTTGAACTTCCAACCTTTAAGCGTCTGTTCCTTATTCCTCTTCTACCTTCCCCTGAGGGAGTGGAGGGTAGTAACAAAGAGCAAATTTTGTTCTCTGGGTTGTGGGTCTCCCTGACCACTTAAACCTAGACACAAAGTAATGTGCAATCATATAATTATTTCAGTACTCTCTTGCATACGGGAGTTGTAGTTGTGTCACAAGATTTTGTAGAGACAGAAAAAAAAATTTTCTTGCAGTTGTCTGCTAGACATGATGTGTTTAGAACTGAGTGCTGAGTCTCTCGTACAAATAGGTGCTCTGGCAGACAAGTCCTTCTCTCTGCATGCTTTATTTGCCAACATGGACTCCCATTTGCAAGGGCACCCTTGTGTAAGGGGTTTTTTCTCTCAGACATTTACTATCAACCCCTCCAGATTTTTTGCTAGATTTGTTTTGCTTCTAAATATCACTTAATAGAAATGTAGACTTCTTTATTTGGGATAAAAGGGAAATAAACCTGAAATCAGAAATTGAGGGTAGTTTCACAGCTCTCCATGGTCTGTATGAATCCAAAAGACATTTGCCTGCAAAATATCACTACTTAATCCCCTCAATAAATTATATGTAGCCTGATTTATTCTTTCAGTATCAGGTAACTTGTTGAGTACTACTTTTAGCTGAAGCTCAAGTCTGGAGTCTCATCTGTCCAGGAAGACTTTCACATTTCTGCAATAACTTATGTCTTATTTAAATCAATGGTATCAAAATAGACGCTTTTTTGTCTGTGAGTATTCCTTGATAAATTTTATGGTTTTGCAGGGAATAATCTCTTGAAAATCTTTCCTGAACATTTTTGTTCTTTACAGAATGATGTAGCACACCTACAGGAAAAACTAATCTTTTTATTGGTATTTGAAGATCTGTTTCTTGTTGTTGTCGTTACTCTGTTAAAGTTTAGTAAAATGCATACTGGTAGCAATCACTTATTGCTGTAAAGTCACCCTCCTACCATTCATCCCCCCTTTAAAGAGCAGCAGTGAGAACAAAATCTGGTCTCTGTTATGGAGGTAAGTCTTTTACCCAAATAGCTCACCAAGCTGAAGCATCTGGTTGCTGCCTGCACTGAATTTCATTTTATAGGTCAGGTGCCTTATAATTAATAAATCAAATATTCACTGAATCTTTCAGTTGACTTTTCATCTTTCTCTGAAAATTAAGCTGTTTAATCCTGCAGTTCATTCAAGCCATTAAAATGGAGAACTTGCCATTTCTACTTCATAATCCAGTGGGTATATTCGGCCATGAATGGCAGCAAGGAGCAAGTGCTAGAAACAGACTTTCTGCACAAAGTCCACTGTTCATTTTCAGATGCAGTCTTCTACAGATGCTCCAGAAGCGGCTGCCCAGAGTCGCATCAGAGGCAGCAGATTTGCAAGCATGGTTGTCCAAAGACATCAAGAGACACCTTCCACTCCAGTTGCTACCAAAAACCCAACCTATTGCATGTATCAGTGTGCAAGTTCACCATTATCAAACAGTTTTTTGAACTATTCTCTCTTCCCTGCCTTATTCCTTGCTTCTACAGTCCAGATATAGAGCACTGTACTTTGCGATGTGCATGCAGATGCATGAGCATGACAAGAGGAAGATGAATAAAAAGCTGCTACCCCAAGGTACAGCTAGAGACAGGGGAGCGGAAACCTGTATTCCTTTCTGTGGCTTGGAAGGGCAGGGTTGTTAATGTTCTGAAGTGCATCGAGGACATCCACTTGTTCCTGTTACTATTGGGAATTGTTTATGTTTTCCCCTGGTTTTGTAAAGCACCTCTCACCACGACATCTTCCACATCTTTCTAGTTTTGGTACTTTCTCACCCCCAAAGTCAATGATAGAAATCCAGTCTATGATTACATGGATGCTGCCATTCCCAGCCCTCATGCCAGATTTCTTTGTAACTTCAAATAGGTCCTAATGGACGTAACACCTGTTTTCTCTTAGTGTGGGTGATGGCCTTTTTTTTGGAACAGAAATTAATCTAACCACAGATCTAAACCTGAGTTTGTGCTTAAATACTTTGCTAGACTAGGTTCTGCTTAACCCTTGCAGAAAATTCTGCTAAAAGGTAACAGTCAGCAACAATAAAATCCATTAATGTACTTTAATTAATTTTATAACTTTTTCTTTTAGAACAATTTCTGCTAAAACTGGTTGGTTTCATCTTCTTAGGCTTGACCAGGAAAGCAGTTTACATTTTTAGCTGATGTGATCAAATGCAAAAGCCATGCTTGTTAAAAATATTCCATGTATCAGTTATTATCTTTTCCTGTACCTCTGTCATATATTCCCATGGCCAGAACTCATCTAAATACTTGCCAGTTAGACTGGCTTTGAGCACCTATTCATACCAAGTTGCAAATACACAGCTCTGTGACCATGTTACCAACTGTGAAGCAGGAGCTAAACAAGACCTGAACAAAAATACAGTGCTAACTAATAGAGATCTGCTCCATAACAACACTCTACAACGATGCAAAATGTACAGCTACTACTAATAGCAACCAAGTGCAAGCAGATTCATCTGGGAGATGTGAATAAAGTCATACATTTAAACACTTTACCTCCACTGGGGGCCTTGAGACACTTAACCAAATAACGATATATGAAATTGTGAAAAGAGAACTTCAATGTATAATGTGCGACACTACTTCAATCATTTTAAAGAAACTTGTCCAAAAGGAGCCTTTGAAAGCTACTGTGTAACAGGGGGATGGGAAGAAAACGCCTGGAGACTGCAGATGGGAAATCTGACGCTCAGGTTTAAAAGTGAACCGTGTCCGGTGTCTATAATAGCTACAAATGAAGGCAATCAATACTATGTACAAAATACCACTGTAATGCTCTATAGTCTTAGATATCTCTAAATGAATACAGATGGCATGTCTTCATCTGAAGTACTTAATCAGATGGAATATAACATAGATTTTTGTCCCTAGCAAAGCTCAACTCAAAACAAGAACCCAAAATGGAATGAGCCAGAAGGTCATGTTAACCTTGTGGTTTTATAGCAAAGTGCAGTGGGAGACAAAAATGGCCCAATGTTTAGAAGTTTTGCACATGGGTAGAGCCAGAAAGTCTGGCTGCTATCTGTTATCCTAGCATTAGCAGGCAAAGGAAGAAGTGTTAATGGGGGTTTAAGGCAAAGATTGGTAACCTAATATTAGTGAACCAATCTGTCTGCCACTTTTGAGTTCATTAGTTTGATCAAGCTGTCAAAACTTTAGGAGACTGAACGATGGCAATACATCTAGGAATTCCAATTTAATAGCCATCACTATTTCTATCTGTGTACAGTCTACTCCAGCATTCTCCACCGATGTGGGACCATGGTAGTGTGTCAGATGCTGTATCATTTCATACACAGCCCGTGACAGGCTGTTGAATGCTCTGAAGATAGCAGGAAAAGGCTGATCAGTAGGTTGTATGGTACGTGGGGAAAATATTGAGAATTTAGATACATCTTCTGAAAACATCCGTAAGTTTTTCCAAATGAGTTGCCAGCCTTCGCCAGATGATATCTGTACCATCACCTTAGTTCTTGATGCTCAGTTCTGCCGTACGTATCAGACACTATTCCTGTCCCTAAGTAGGATCAAATAAGGGATTTCTGTAGAAAATCATCATTACTCTCCTGTGAAAATCAATCCCCTGCCCTCTGTACCTTAATGACCTTTGAAAATACTTTTTCCCTATTTTTTGTGGAAACCTATAGATGTCAACAAGCATTGCTGCTTCCACAGTGTCATTATCACTGCTATAATAAACAATCTTTATGGCCTTGAGCTAAATGTAATATTTCAAAGTTAAAGAGCCTCAATCGATACTTTCATTATCTGCACTATAAATTATCCATTAATGGAAGCTCATTAGGAAAGGCACTGTCTTTTTCTCCCTGCACCTCCGAGTGTTGCTTTGGGTTCACAGCTGGCATTGCAAGCTGTATGGCTTTATGGAGAGTGTTTTCCTTAGGAATGGCCAGGAAGCCTGCTGGTCCACAGCTTTGGAAAGTGAGAAGGAAATAAAGCAAGGGAGCAGCCGGAGCTCTTTTCCTCTTTCCTTTAGGCACCACGGGAAGATAAGAAATAAGTCACAGCAGACTACTCACCTGCTTTGCAAGTTTCTAGTAGGAATGAAGATGATCTGGACATTTCTCTTTGAAAAAGAGAGAGCACATTCTTTCTCCTTGTTCAGACAAGTACTTAACTCAGTTGCCCCTGAGAAGCAGAATTCAGAGCCTGAAATGCACAAAGTGGTCACCATGGCTAGAGTAAAATACCAGAGGATATTTAATTCTGATGATTTTACTGAATCCTTTCTCAGATCTTTGAGGTACCCACTAATTGCACCAGAAAAGCAAACAATAACCAAAGTTTGCAGATTCAAGTATTAGATGATGTTTTATGCACACTGAGCCAATTAAGATAATAGGGGAAGTAGATTGCCTAAATAAGCAATTTTCCTAACATGAAAAACCCCAATATTTCATCCACATCAAAAACCTAGCTGAATTAAAAAAAAAAAAAAGGGGGGGGGGAAGTTTACATTAAATTTTATTGGCATTAAACTAATTTATTTATAAAAGGAATAAATCCCAAATATAATTATGTCTGTTCAAACTACAGTATTGTAGGGAGCCTTTGCTTCCTGAAGCCCTTGTTGCTGGTATCCATTGGTTCATTAGAGAGTTCAAACCCTTCATATCTCTGACACATTCAAGAAAACTGGAAACTAGTAATGTCATGTAACCATAGAATCAGATATTTTTCATTGCCTCATCTGTGCTTGAACTCATCCTGCCTGACCATGTACCAGCTATATAGGAAAAAACATGTAAAAAGGAGAAAGTAGCAGACAACACAAAGCTAGGGAAGTGGCAGGAAAACTCACTTCAGCAAGTTATGTTGCTTGGTTAAGACACAATGATTAAATGTGGGAGCAAGTCTGCATTTTTTGCCATCCTTGTGCTGCCCAGACGGCATACCAATCTGCGAGTTCACAGTCTGTAAAAATGTTCCTAACAAGCATTCATATTTGGTCTGGGTCTTTTTCCAACTTGCTGTCCATGTATGTGCCTTTTACCATATTCCTGATGGAGAAGAAACCAGAGAGAATAGCTGTAATACAGCGTGAAAGGCCTCTCTGACTCCCAGAGCACCCCAAAGATAGGTTTCTGGGGCTGTTGAAAGGAGCAGCATGGCAATGGTCATTCCTCTGGAGCGGAGGCCCCTGCCCCTTTAGACCTGGCAAAGGCTCCAGGGATGGAGTCGTCTGAGCTTTCAGAAAGCCACAAGCTCCAAAAGACTTGGAGAAGCACATCAAAGTATTTATAACTGTTCACCATTTGACTGCAAGTCAAAAATGCGGCAGGTTTGTTTCAAGTGCACTCCTCAGAGGGAGAGAGGTGAAAGATGTTCCTACTGTCACCTCATGTTGGAGAGTCACCCCAAGGACAACCAGAGCTGAAGCTTTACAAATCTTCAGACTCTTGATGCAAAAAATAGTTGGTGTGGGATCACATTCTGATTACAAAGCCAAATTATCTTTTACATAACTAAAATTCTGGGTTGCCTTGTTTTTTTTCTCATAATATTAATAAAATACTTTATTTTCTTAAACTGCTGCATCATCGAAAGCAGCCCACCCTTTTCAAAAGTCTCATGGTTCTCAGCAAACCTTTCAGCCTGGATTTGATGCCAAATGGCCTGACTATATCTTGAGGCAGATTTCCTGACTATGACATGACAAATCTACAATTTGTTTTACGTCATCATAGCACTTACATTTATGCCCCTTGTGCCAAGCAAAGAAAGAAACAAAGGTTCCACAGATTTTAATTTGGATGTGGAGAATCAGCTGAGTCACCTTCTGAAATTGAGTTTCTAAGATAACAATTTCTTGATTTATGTCAGTGACATACCAAATTTTCAATCTCAGTTTTCTCAACTGAAACAAGTGTTTCTCAGGAAAAAAGTGCTAAAATATTTTTTTCTTTTTGCAGAAATCCAAGGTGAGCAGAAAAACACTTTTCTTGAAGTCATTCACCCCACACTTCCTCATTTTACTTCTATCAAAAATAAAAAGGAATTACAGATATCTCATTTATAGTGCAGAAAACTCACTTTTTTGAGGGAAAGTAAAGGGAATAATAATTCCATTTCAAACTCTTTAGTGCTTTCACCTAGAAATCATTGTATCATTGAACAGAATCTATTTTGGTCTTCTCTTTTTAACATCTTGATCTCACTCTCTAACTTCCAGGTTGCACTCATGTGCTCCTGTCTTTTCTTTCTCCAATGCAGCTCCATAACTGCACACTATATCCTGAACCATTCTTTGCAGAGGTGCCCATGGAGACACACAGCCAAGTATTGGAATGAACTGTTACCACATCCTACATGTGCAGGAGTGGTAACTCCTTTCAAAATACTCAAAACAATGTTGTGTGTATTTTTCATGGAAAATTTCACATCTCAACTTCCAGCAATGAGGCCAAATATAAGCTAATCTTTGAAGGGAAAGGTAACATGACTGTTCTGCAGTGTATGGCCTTTCCATTTCTGTTTTAGCAATTCCCTTTTAATAAACCTGTCAATATCAATGTATTTTAGACAGATAATTAATCCTCATTGTCAACTGGAAAATGCTTTGTTACCCCAAAAGGGTGAGTCCAACACTCTGTACCGTAGCTAATCTAAATGCATACTTCTTGACCAATATTAACCGAAACCAAGAATGAAAGCTATTAAAATGATGTTAAAGAAACCAAGGACCATATCAGACAGCTGATGTCATTAAATTAAGGGACAAACAAGCTGCAGCTTCTGAAAGCAACCAAAATATACAACACCCATTCTATTCTAGGTGCTCAAACTCGTCTTTCCTCCCTCTGACCTGTTTGTCATCACAGCCTTCAACTTAAGTTAGATCAAAGACAATTTGAAGTAAAAACAGTCACTTCATGGTACATTTGGGCCATTATTTTCCAGCCATAATACATATAAGGCATACTTCCCACCAGATAGTCAGACTGAAATCAGGAAGGTAGAATGTGCAGAGGTCCAAGCTCTTTAGAAGGCTTGTCTTCAGAGGACTTCCATGAGGTGTGTATTCATCCATGGACAGGAAGGTGAGGAGCTGAGCAATTTGTCCTCTTCCCCCACAGTGGGCAGCAAGTCAGCAGTGAAGCCAGAACTTGCCTTCAACCTCTCATCTCCAGAGCTCCTGCCAGTTAACAAAGTCAGACCTTTCTTCTCGGTGACACAGAAAGACTTCAAAGTATTCAGTGTTTATATTTACCGCAGTTAAAGAAAAACGAGTGGGAGGAAAACCCCTCAGCTTTGTTTCTTACATCCAAATTTGCTCTTTCATCCTGTGTCTATACCTCTACTACACACTTGGTGACAATGAGTTCAATACGGACTTTACGGGAACCTAAGGCAGTGAGGCCATAAATGCCCCTGGAGCAGTTTGGTTAAGTCAGGTTAGGAGCTAAGAGTGTTCAGCACCTTTACAGGGGGCTCAGCATGCTGCCAAATTTCACCTCATTTTTAATTTCCAAATTCAGCTATTTGAAATGATTCTTAGCAGCATCTGTGCTTCACATCACAGCTTCACTGTTGTTCTGCAGCTCAGAATATTTTGTATTCTGAGTATCTGTGTGCTGACCTGTTAGGTCCTTTTCTGCTTGGTTTTAGGTTTCCTTTCCTTGGTGGTGGTATTTCATCATTTTTCTCCTAAAATTTCCTTTGGTTCTGAATGGGCTTAAAGTTCACAGGGGTATCAGTATGATCAAAAGACGTGGGTCTAGCTATCATCTCTCCAGCAGCAATGTTTCCTTTGCAGTTGACCACTTAAACTGGATTTTCATTGCTCTACTCTGACTCCAGCCACTACACTGATTTCACTCACACTGTAGGAAATTCATATGTGCTTATGTCCAGCTATTTCAGAATCGATCTATACCTTGATGAGCAGAGACACTCTGGGGAAATAAATGCTGAGACTCACTATGAGTGCTTGTGGGAGCCAGGTTTTCTATTTGCATTCATAAATCTTCACTGGCATACAGAAACAAGGGCTCAGTATTACTCACCTGAGCAATTATCACTGATCAGTACAGCTGTCATGGAGAATTACTGTGCGTGCATGAACTGAATCCAATGCATGAACCAAAAATAGCAGATTTCTTACAACAAATATCACGGTCTCTTTCTAGGTATTCCTCTTAGAGGAAAAAGATGGTAAACTCTCTTAAGTTATTTGTGAGTTGTTCTCTATTACAATTGGAAGTACATCAAGAGGACATTGTGGTAAAAGCACATTACATCTTCATTCCATAATTCAAACCTGCAGAAGCAGAGACAGATGGGAAAAATTTTCTATCATGCAATGCTAAAGTGTATAAACTCAGTATTAATCACAATAAAAGAGAACACTGTAAAAAAGGAAAGCAGAAATGGCAGCTACAAGTTGCACCAACCCACAAACCTTGTCTATTTTATTACTTCCTTAGCATAACACAGTAAGAAATACATATTTCATTCACTGCTGCTACTGCTATTACAGTCATGGGAGGTCTTTCATTGAGAGAAGTTGATGAAGGTGGTAAAACATCAGTCTTGGTTGGCAAATGTGAGAAAAACTGACCTCTTATTGAACAACTCTGGTAATAGCTTGACTCACCTATCCCCAGTGAACCCCTAACACCAGGAAAAGCTGCTAGGTGCATAAGGACATGATAATTTGAGACACAAACTACAACTTCTCAGTTAGGAATAAACTATGTCACGTACCTTCATGCTGTTATCTTCTCCTTGACTCCAAGTGTGACATGGTGAGGAGCCAGAACAACATCAGCTGAAATGTGTGTCATGCAGACCATCAAAGCCTCTAGCTGTCTGGTAAATAATGAATTCCAGCAAAAGGTAGATGAGAGAGGATGGGGAACCCAAATGAAGAGTATTCTCCTGCATTCATGAAGAGCAAATGGGGGTTAAGACACAGCTTGGTACTCACTGGTCTTGTTTCAAATCTAAGTTTTGGCAAACATTTGCTTTGTTCTCCACTCCCCTACAGATTAAGGAAAACACACTATTTGTCTGACTTACTTAGATCAACAGTGATGAGCAGTAAAATCAGTTTTATACTGTGAGCACAGAACTACACAGTGGATCCCCTGGGCTGGCTAGAGCCTTTAGATATGCTATAATACAAATACATTGCTGTGGGTTTGTTTTGTTTGTGGTTTTTTATTTATTTAAAAAAAAAATGCAATCTCCTATATTTAACTGGGAAAAAAAAAAAGAAACAAAAACAAAACTTGGCAATAGTAGCTGTTGTTTGAAACACTTTCCATGAGCAATAGCAGGCTTGCAAACCATTTTGCATTTTTATTTTTTTTTTTAGTTATTGGTGTTCTTTTAATTGTACAAAGAACAAAATATTAAGAGAAAGACAGACAGTAGTAGTGCCTGCCACCAGGCTATCACTTCATTGACATCGCCACAGAAGACAAATTAACGAAACAAAACACACTTTATTGTGGAAGGTTGAGTTTTGAGTCAATTTTCCAGTTGAAACACTTGTATGGAAGCAACTACTGGCCTGCCATGGAGGGCACAGTCCAGTGCACACGGAGGGAGGGTGAGCTCAAGACAGGACTAACAGGGTTGCACTGAATAGACTGAGGGCAAAACTAGGGAATCCTGTAAACTGCACTCTGCTTTCAGCATCAGGATACAAAAGGACTTTGTCTGGGAAGCTAGACTGGAAGTTAATGTGGAGAGCATCTAAAGGCTTTAAGACACAGGGAGAGCAGAGAAACACGTAAATGAACATTTAGTCAGTGGATGAATACATGAACCAGGTCAGATAGAAAGAAAAAAAGAAATAGAAGGGCAAACAAGCATCTAAGTCATAGCAAGATCTCTAGAGAGTCTGCACGACCTCTGGAGCACCAGAGATTTTCCAGATCCCGTGTAAACTGAGATTTTCAGGATTTGTCTCATTAGCTACCACTGAGCTGTGACTATGAAAATAAGGCCAGAAGTGGTTCCAAGACTGACGATGCCATGCAGAGGAATATAACAAAATGGCACAAAAGGATCTTGATGCCATGCAAAAGTAAAAGGACTTCTAAAAGTTACCTGAATGGGATCTGTTTAGGACTAGGTTCCCTCCTTTATGCATCAAGAGGGAAAGAAAAAAATATGCATACAATTTCTCTGATGTCTTTAATGAGACATCAGGGCTTTAACCAGTGAATGGACAACACTGATGTGGCATCATGTTTCTCATTCAGCTTTAACATAAGACACATGCAAGTTATTTTTGTTTGCATTGGGCTGGCAGATGCATCCATTTGAAAAAATGTGCAATGGGAAGCTTGCTAGACAGTGACGCAAAATGATGTGCAGAGCCAAAGCAAACTTTGTATCTGTTTCTTTTCACAATGACATTAAATGAATTGGAAATAAATCCACTGAAGTGTCTAGAATTACACTCATGTAGAAAAAAACAAGCTCGAGTGAGACTCCCACATAGTATCTTTGCATTAGAAGGGAAGGTAAGAAGTCCTTGCTCTGCAGGTCTTCTCTTTTCCCTGCCTTATTAGGGGTTTTGGGTAGTGCTATGCCACTAAGCATGACAAAAGTGTATTCTTCAAAGGGAACTTCTTTTCCTCTCCTGCTTTTGAACACCTTGAATTTCATAGGAGGAGATGACAGGATTCATTACTGTCTTAGAATGGTTTTTACTCAAAGCCATGTACAGTAAAACAGCATAGAACATAGCCCTTAAACTTTCTGATGTTTATGGAACAAACCTAAAGAAGTAAAGAACCTTTAGACTCCTTGCTTTGTCACAAACTTTCTCCCTTAGCTATTTCAAAGTAACAACTACCAATATGATGCGTACATGAAGGACCCTCCAGTCGAGAGATGGACAGACCTCCACACTATAACTCATCCTTAACAGGGCTCTGCAGCAGCAAACTTCCCCCTATCCACAGTATGGCTTTGCTCACCTCTCAAAAATAAGAACTTCATACAGTCTTATGCTTCCTACCTTGGAAGGTTTCCTACAGAGGCCCCTGTCAGCAAAGGCCTTTATACATCACCAAAAAACACATAACAGCCTTTTACCCACCCTAAATCTTGGAACAAGTGTTTTTATTATATGGCTACTACAAATGCTACTCAGTCCCTAGAGATAGTTTAGGATTATTTAGATGTATAACCAATTTGTAAGGGCTTTGCCTTTCTTGTAGATACCTTGCAGCAATTATGGTTGCTTCTTCTTTTGGAAAGCCTGTGTAGAGGATCCATATGAAGCTTGATTTTGTGCAGTCTGTGGATTTTTCCTGCTATTGCCAATCAGAACACTGAGCCAGAGCTAAAGAAACATGAACAGAGCTGAGTATTTTTGTAAGAATAGTTGGATCAGTTCATGCACACTATGGATCTCCTGGATTAATCTGCTTCTTCAGGATGAAACTCACTTATAAAATCCATAAAAATCTTCTTGTAGACTTTTTCCAAGACAATTTCAGGCTGCAAATCTAAAAACACTTATTCATATATTTAACTTGATACACATGAACGGTTCTATTGATTTCTCTTTGTATTGAGTTCAGTGGAGTTACTCACATGTGTCAGGGTAAGCAAAAGCATAAGTGTTTGTGGGACAGTGATTTAATTGCTCTGATCTCAATTTTTTTAGCTATTCTTCATAAAGGATTGACTGCTAGAGGAATCCACCAAAGGAGATAACAAATTTTCCAGCTGTGGTATTTTCGAATTAAGTTTGCAATCGTCTCCTGGAAATACACTTTAACCAGACTGAGACACCTTAACTGCGAGGTAACTGAGTGAAATATAACAGCCTGTAACAGGCAGGAAATAAGACTAACAGAGTACTCTTTTTCATCTTAAACACGGTGATCCTGTGGAAAATATCTTTTATTATTATTATTATATATTATTAAATATCTTTCTCTAGCATCCTTTTCAATGTATATGCTATCTTTATGTTTTATACTTATATGTGCACATGTTTGCAATATATAGTGAAATATATGATGTGATAACACAAATATTTCCACGTAGTTATGTATCTACTCTGTATATTTGTTTTGGACTGAAGGTAAGAAACAGAATATTGCACATATTAGAGATTAATCTGGTAAATAAGTATTCTTTGATATTTTTTTCCTCTTTCAAAGCAATTACATATTTGCTGTCCCAAAATATTTACAATCCAGCACAAAGTTCTATCTTGCTCTCATTCCTTTTTAACATTTAATACCGCTGTTGGCCTTTCCTCCCCGCCTCAGTAGTTTGGACATTAAGAGGAAAGACTGAACACTGAATCTATTTCTCAGTGTACACCAGCCTACCCTCGTGCTGACCATGTTCAAGAAACTGCACTAGGAATTTTCTTTTTTCTGCTGAGAAGGAGAGGATGAAGGAGGAAAGAACGACCAATTATAAACTCTGTTGTCTTTAGATGAAAGAACCTTTTTGTGGTATTCTTCAATCTCTTGTTTGGGCTGTCAACAGCAATTTGATAAAGAATGTTCCTATGTCTGACCTGTTTTTTCAAGATGGTAACCTATATTGTGTATCATCTAAAGCCAGGGGATAATCATCCATTATACTCTGTACTGCTGTTCCTGCAAGCTGAGCATAGCCTTTAAAACCCAGATAAGTTGATTGATAGTTGTGTTGAGAAAGCTGCTACTAACGATATTTTAGTTAAAGGGGGAAAAAAATTAAAGTTTCTTTAATCTGATTCTCCCCCACCCCCAACACCACACTTCAGAGGCCAAAGCTCATGATAACTGTTTTGTGGTGAATGGTCAATTGTTACAAAATTCTAATTGGTTCTGGGTCAGTCCCTTTGAAATGGCTGCTGTGCTCTAGTAATTTTTTCAATTAATTCTTAACAACTGACAAAACTTTGGATCTTGTCAAAAATCGTTCAGATTTTTATAGTAGGTAAGAACATGGAACAAGATTAGCCTGGATTAAGTAAGATTCCTACATACATTATCATCAAGAGTATAATTATAGTTTAGCTCTCTTTTTTTCTTTGCACTCAAAATAATGATTAACTAGCTCAGCAGGGTTTTCTTTCCTGTAAGTACTTCCTGACTACTTTTAGAAGAATAAATTTTAGAAATGCGTATGTGTATTCCTTGGTTGATTTATGAATAAATCGGACAAATGCGAGGTTCAGCTAGGAATCTTGTCAGACATAGTTTCACAGAACTAGATTTTTGGATGTAGACAAGTCCTGTGCAGAACAGGATTTGTGTTAGTCAGTCTTATGCCTTCACTGACTTAAGTCAAGAATTGACCAAGGACCAGTTCTCCAGCAGTGTTACTTAGAGAAGCCTCAAGAATAACTGTTTTTCTACTGAGTTCAGACTTCAAAGAGGTGGAGCATGTTGAAGGACAAAGTCAAACCACATCTATTTTCAATCAGAATGTCCCCAGAGAGACAATTAAATTACCTTTAATGTCTCTTTTCTTCAGCAAAAGTTGGCTCTAAGTCTAGTGGCTGCTTATGTCAATTGTTTGCCTGTAAAACAAACAGATAGTATAACAACTCTCTGAATCTTTTGTATTGGCCCTTCCTTCAGCAGAAATCTTAGAAATATACAGACAGATATCAAAACACAAGAGACGTTAAATCAAGAGTTCATTAGTAAATCAGATTAGATTATAGAGCAGATATCTATAGCCCAAATAGACCAGATTATGTATGACTATTGTCAGAAATTTTCTAAGATATCATCAAAGCTTAATAATTTACACGGGATCTAGTTCCTAGCTTCATTTATTCATGAAGGCGGAAAAAATGAAGTTTGAGACCTCTGCAACTCTGGGCTCTGGTTCAAATCCTTCTGCCATAACTCAGGACTGGTTTAACTAAAGTTATCACAGCTTTGTAGCCTTGCACCTGATCCCAAGTGATCATCCACTACACCGAGAAGAGATCATCTTCAATCCACTTCACATGTTTTCAGACAGCTTGACCTGCTCCACACTTTCTGAACAAAGATCTATTCTGATGGTTGTTTAATTAACTCATTTTGATCATATTCATTTAAAACCAGAACCTTACTATTGATAATATTCAATATATAGGTTATAATGTAAATTAAACATATTTTAATCTAACAAGAAACAAAGGTTACTGATAATTCTGTAGTCTGGTAACATTCATTGAAACCTTATTCTCCAAATGTTATAACTGCCATGATCCCTTTCCCTACTTTGAGTTCTCTTTACATTCTTACAGAACCAATTAAAAATCTGATTTTCTTTATTATTCTTTATTATTTCTTCTATTGCCATTATTTATTATTTATTTATTATTTCCTTCATTCCTGGTGTAGTCACTACTATTGATAGTAACATTTCATGTCGTTGGTACATCTTATTTTGCTTTGTAGGCAAGTGGGGTCCTGATTCTAGAAGATTTTTCTCAGAATTACTCCAACAGGAGTTTTCCATCTGGAAAGCTTGCAGAATTAAACCCTTAATTATGAAAATAAACTGGTTTCCAGTGGCAATATGTTGTCCTCTCAGAATCTACAAATTGAATCTAGATGGTACTCAATCTGATGTTGATGGATTCCAAAACGTTTTGAAACAGGCTTCTGTCTCCTCCCTGGGATTGTGATAAATTCTGCTTGGTTCAGTTTCCATATTCCAAGTTCTCAAGAGTTTGTATTACCTCAACTATTTATAAAAAATATGTGTGTGTTACTTCTTCAACGGGGTTGCAGAAGTCCTGGAGAAAAGACATGACTTCTCACTCATTTCAGGGACTGATGAAGAAAATATGGTGAAACATGCACATTGTTAGACAGCTGCAGTCACACTTTAGACTTTTATTTCATGCTCCAAAGAGCGGTCATGGAAATCTGTCAAAGCGCACAAAGCTGGGCTATTCAGAGCTAATTCTTACTGGTCACTCCAAACTCCGTTTGTTACACTTCCACATGTAATGTTGCACCCCTCCTCAACTTTCTGCTTGTGAACTAATCCATGGAGTGCTTCCAAAATATAATTAAAATTATTACTCATTTCACCACATTGTCATTGGAAATACTGCTTGAACAGTCTGCATGCATTGACTTGTGCAATAGAACGGGACTGGAGGGGTTGGGAATTTGCAGATATCCAGGTATCTTCAGAGCTCAAAACATAGCTTTGGGTTGATTTGGCCTCGAACATGATAAGTCTTAAATCTAAGAACCAAACACAGCTTTGAATGGTGAAATAAGTTAAAAATATGCAAAATGGTCTGAATTTTAACACTCTCTAATCCTAATTGGTTTTTTTAATCTTTTAATGAAATAAATTTCCATCCCCACAAATACCGTGATTTTTAAAATGTTCCTATTCCAAATTAAGCTGTCAAAATTTGGGAAAAAAAAATCACAAATATTTTAAAATCAGTTTCTCTAATTTGTCAATATTTTATTTCTACTTCAGACATTTAAAAATTTATCTGGTTGATCTGTACTTATTTTTCCTCTATTAGGAAAAAAGCACCTTATTGCAAATCACAAAATTAGCCCTTCTCATTTTGAAAATGTGACATCTAAAAATTCTGATAATTTTGCAGTTTTTCCAGAATGTCTGAGAGCAAAGTATTTCACTTAACTACCCCCTTTCCCATAATGGGTTTTGGATGAATCAGCATTTACAATTAAAGAAATATTTTGCTGAAAAATTTCTTACCAGACCTCTAGCCAGTATTGCTGTCTGAGGGAAAATAATAAAACGAAAACATTAATTTAGTTAGATTTTAGTTATGGTAGCCATCAGGATTGTCTTTCACCTGTGGGAATATTAAATTTCTGTAGGCCTAGGGTCTCACCCTCACCACACCACAGATTAACCACATAAACCTGAACAGCTTGATTAGTTATCCCTCTTCTTTAATAGTCCCCTATTCAGTTTTTTCATCCTTGGGTCAATATGACCTACCAAATGCATAGGAAGGCAAGATATATTATTTAGGGCCAAATTAGACCACTGAGCCACTAAAGTGCCCTGGGTTTCCAGTAGGGACAATTAGATCTGCTGGTCAGAAGCAACAGTGGTGGGATGATACCAGCTCTGAAAACCTACTAGAGTGGTGAGCAGGTTATGCACTTCTCATTTGATAGCTCATTTCCTCCAAAACATTGATATAAGGAAATTGACACAGATCTGAATCCACACTACACCTTTCCTAGAGATTAGACAGCACTCATGGTACACATATTCCCCTCACATCTATCTTCCACCTTCTGCCCTAAGGAATTATGCTACTTTTCCAGTCATTCCCATCTGTTCACTCATAACAAAGATGCTCAGGCAAAATGCTCATGCATGTGTAACATGCAGATGTAATAGGGATTACATATGTCACCACAGAAATCTTCACCGATAAAAGGTGTTTCTGTTTTGCTTATGTCTATAAGGTGGCATCCAGGCTCTCCCTAGCTGGACTCTGTTCTCCAGCACACACACAGTGAGAAAGCTGGAGTAGTTTTCAACTTCGTGTTGACTCGGCAGAGTATCTCTAACCATACCACCAGCATCAACACTGATGTGTGACACACTTGTAATTGTCAGCCTTAGAATCACATACAAGATGGGTCCCATTTTGCTATGCTAGTAATAAATTTTATTTCTTCTTTACCATGTTCCCTTGGGTAAAATATTTAGGGCAATGAGGTCACTGATAAATGCTCTTGAGAGAGGTGTTGCTTACTTGAAAATAAGGGTAGGAGCCATAGATCTGCTTCTGTGAGCAAAATATGTGGTGTTATTGATATACTGTGGTTAGATTGCATAGTGGAAATGCAAGTGAGATAGATATATCGACAGACAGAGAGATAGGTGGATAGGTGAGTAGGTAAAAGGATTGATTCTATAAATAAAACTAAGCAACATATTAAAACATTGACTCTGAACAAAATTAATACAGAAAATTGTTATTTTATTGCAGTGTATTTTGTCACTGAAATATGAAGAAAACTTTCTTAAACCTTGATTGTAGGTTACCAGCTTAGGTACTACTTCACTGTACTATGAGCTTTTCTGATCTATGTATTTGGGAAGAAAATAAAGCAGAACATGCACAATACAGACTTCAGGAAAGGGTAAATTAAAGAAAAGCCACATCAGTGGTAGAAGGATTGGACAGGATCCCAGTTTGTAAACCTGGGGATGGAAGAGATTATACCGCAAGTCCCAAAGACACTATAAACCTCTTCAAAGTGGAGGTTCAAACAATGTAAAAGTGATCAAACCAAGGAATACAGCCTAAAACTACATGTTGAACAATCCAAACCATTCATTGCAGGGCGGGAGGGAATCTCATCAGACAGAGCAGTTAAGCATTGGAAGAGAAGTAATGGAGGTAATTGAGGCACCATCACCAGAACTATTCAATAATAGATTAGATAAGTAGTAGAAATAATGTAGGGAAATATCCTGCATGATGCAGGGAGCTGAACTAAATCACCCAGGAGGAGAATAATTGCAATTATAGATCTGTTCCACCACCACTAGAAAATGGTGGTGCCAGGTGCAATTATTAATTTTATTAAAAACTGAACTGTAATGTACATACTCTCAGACATAGCCAAAAGCTATATATATTCTACTTAGGAATGAGGCTCAATTCCATTTCACAGGCCTATATATCATTGTGTTAATTTTAATTTTGGCAAAGTTGAAATTGTCTGACACTGAAAAATGACTTGACCCACGAAGTCTGCTGAAGATAAGTCCCTGCTCTTCATTTGTTCTGGGAGAGTGTTGTGTTTGATTTGGGAATCTGACATTTCATTGTAGTTTTTTGTATGTTTATAAGAAAGACCTTGGAATAATCTGAGTATATAAAACAATCCAAGAATATAACCAGTATATTCCTCTGGGCCTTGTAGCAGAAAGCACAAACAGCAGTGGAAAATTAGTTCACGTAGCCTTTAGCAAGATGCAAGAGCTTCTCATTTTCTTTAGCCATTTCTAAGAGCCTGATGTATGACACATATCAGGTCTTGCTGCCAGTAAATTAAGCCATGATTTTCTTACCAGTTTTATTGAGAGCAACACCTAGATTCTCTTTCAGAAAAGGCCTAATCAAAAGAGACTCTTCCAAGACTCTTGATTTACTTTGCTATCATACTCCCATGGGTTTGCTAGAGGTGTTCCTCAACTTCCAAGCAGATCTGTGAGGGTTAGAGTAATCTAATCAAGTCTAACAATAGCGCTTCACCAAAACTTTCAGTTTCAGGTGCTTTCAGTTCATCAAGTGCAGTCCCCTACTATGGCCGTCACCATCCTAAATAGCCCCTTCATAACACGAAATGAGTGAATTCAACAGAAAACATGCAAATCCATTGATCCTGGCCTCTGACCGAGGGCAAAAGATTATTCAATAAAGGGGCAAGTAGACATATTAGGGACATTTCCCCATTGATTTAAATCAGAACCAATGACATGGCAAAGGGAGATGATGTCTTAGCTGTATCAACCATCTATTTCTGATAGTGATGCTTATAGATTCTTTGCCTTTTGAGACAGAAAATTGTTATACATGCAAATGACTGAGCGATCAAGTTTCATAGTAGTGGGATTTGTCTCAATAACTGAGTTGCTATTTTCAAACTATTTTGCATTTCTACATCAGGAAACTTCAAGAAAAAACCCCAAACTTTTAGGATAAAACTAATCTAGCAAAATAACACCATGGAAACATTAGGAAGCAGTTGTTACCTGATGTGTTTTAGTTCTGTGAGCTCCTTAATAGGAAGATATAACTTTATTTTCCAGGTCAATTTCATAGATTTCATTATTCTATCTGTAAAACCATAATGCTAAGTAGATTTTTTTTTATTTAGCTGCTATCTTTTCATCTATTTTTGCCTGGATCCCAGTTTGACAACTTTTACCACATGGTTATTAGAAGCTTGTTGACACTAAGATAGATAAACTAATGGTGTTCTCCTTATCCATTAAAAAGTCAGGCTTAGGAGTCTGGGGAAACAGACACATATGTGAAGTAATTATCTAATAATGGAAATTGAATGCATATATTTAGTTACAAATCCACAAATTACAAGCTCTTTTAAAAACACATGCATGTCCTACCACATAACATTTCCTACAGAGTAATTAGAGTTTTTTGAATCTATAATTTCAAATTAATGACTCTCTAAGCAAACATTGAAATTACACAACAATATACCATAGCAGCTCCCGATTGTTTCACTTGTATTGTATAAAAAGACAGAGAAATAGTTATGTTGCTGTATGTGTCAGAGAAGTTATCAAACAATCCTAGATGTACAAAATGTTAGACGTTGTTATAAATAAAACTTTTTTAACTATTTAGCATTTTTGGTGTCCTATTATTTGATAAAACATATACAAGTATGCCTGAAAATTCATGAGAATTGGTTATTTTACCCTGTTGGTAGCTAGGAATCAGTGTACAGATACTATAAATCTCAATGTGCATAGAAGAATATGGGGATGATCCGATATTTGTCTGTTCACACAAAGGATTCACTGCAGCTCAGTAACAGACTGAAAGATTCAGTAGAGATTGCAACCCTAAAGAAAGAACAAAAGACATCAGTCCATGGGTCTCAGCTATTTATTTGCAAAATAGATCTAAATTTTTCACTTATTTACAAAAATGAGAGATGGTAAATGTTTATGTTGTCAGAAGTAACTTAAAGAAGTATTTATTTCATACACGTGTATATTGAAATACATCTCCTAGAGGTCTGGAACTCAGAAAACATTATGGTTAACTGGTACTCACATGTCCATTCTGACCTGAATATTGCTGTTACTTTAAAAAGACATAATAATTACATATAGGCATTGGTTTTCAGCAAAATACACCATTCATGATGCTTAGAAAGAATTAGAGTTCACGCCAATCTTTCCAGTTGTCTTGGCTGTGTGGATAGTTTTGCTTTTCTCACTGGTGGTCACAAATAAAACTTTGAAATGTGCCTAGGCAAAATCTACAAGATGAACAGAGGTTCTTGTAGCTGTCCTATAGATGGCTGTTGAAAGAAATGGAGAACTGGATCTGACAGATTTGGGGAGGAGATCTAGAATGGAAGCTGATCCAGATTCAATCAACTGTTGATCTTCATCAATTGCTAGGATGTCATCTCTACTTGAGAAGAGCCATGCTGGTTCAATAATTTAAACCCAAGATAGAAGAAGACCATGAACTTCCCCAGTTGTTTTCTCATATGGGGGCATCCTTCATAAAGGTCATACTTCTGACCTCTGTAAATCTGAGCATGAGAGAAATGAAAAAATCAAAACTGAGGGAAAGTATCTGTTGCTTAATAAGGTGTTGTTCCTTCCCGTATAATGATTCATAAACACCTGATGAAAAAGGTCTGAGTAAACTAATATGGTTTCTGCTCCAACTGAACCAACTCAGGCATCACTGTCCCTAAGGACATCCATGACCAAAGTAGACTGTGGAGAATTCAAATCCAGACATGGTACAATGAGGTCTTCAGTCAAAGCTCTGTCACTGACCTTGTCCTCAAACCCACCCATTGATTCTGGTCTGACACAAGATCCTGGTAGATGCATGATTTTTATCGTGTATATTGGACTGCAGACTGCAGGTATGGCTCCTGGCCCTCTGGCCACATGCTTGCTTGTAAAAGCAGCCTGTGTTGTCTACTAGGTCCTAAAACTCTCATAGCTGAGCACAAAAATTTTACTTGGGAATCTGTTATCCACTGCCATGCCTCAGCCCTCTTTAGAGACATCTTCAGGCATGTCTGCATCTTCTTCTCCTGCTTTGTACCTTCTAGGTTACTGCAGATTTTCTGATCTTGCAGACTTTCTCTGCTTGTATATTCTCAATTGCTTTTTGTGCAAGTTGAACTTGATGATACAGCTGGTAATGTTTACTGTTTCCCACTGGACAATCCCTTACATTTAATTTTTCTTAGGATGTCTGGTAATGTTTGCTGGTGTCTGTTGGATTTTATATGAAGACCAGTACCAATGTAATTGATTTGTTGAGAGCAGAGAAGAGTCAGGTAAGATTACCCCCTCTGTGTACTGATGGTATTGCAATCACCTTTTCCCATTCCAGAACACATTCTCTTCTCTAGTGTTAACTTCTCTGAAAAAAAAGGCTTCCTGCTCTTAGGGGCAGATAATTTCCCAGGAACTACAACACAGAATGGAACCCAAGATAAATATTCCCTAATACTGTACTGCTTGGTGGCCTTTATTTTTAGTAATAGACAGTTTCCAGATTTTTATTTTCATCAATTTATTTATGATCTTTACTTTAAAGTGACAGGTGAACTGGTCAGCAACCACATCTCTTGATGTAATATCCTGTTCATCACTCTCAAGGGAAATGTAGATGCCTGGAGCAATGAGTTTCAACTTTTTCCAAGCCCCTCCTGTAAATCCGTACCTCATTTTTTCAATATGGTTACTATTTCATATCATAACTATAAGGATATTACTACTTCACATACTTTGAAAAGGAAAAAAACTTCAGGGCTCAATCTGACCAAGTCAGCTCTAAGTCAGACATATTCTAGAGGTCACATCCTTGTATTCTAATCATGTGTTTGTGAAGGAAAGCAGAATCAGACCTTGCCCAATTTTAACCTGCAAAATGAGCCCTCTACAGACATTCACATGATGAGGCAGAGGAGACAGACTGATAGCCTTTCAAGAAAAAAGTGCAGATGGATCTTGGTTGTTCAGAAGATGAACAGAAAGAACTTTTACCATGTATCCCTCCAAACTAATGTTTGCTTGCTCGTTATGATATTGGATGATCAGTGTTGTGCCTTTCCTGCAATGCTGCGATGAATTCTTACTTTCCTTAAATTTTATTATTTTTGCCTAGATTCAAACTAATTTCCCCTGGAGGTGAGGCTGTGGCTCTTGCTTCTCTGCCTAATTCCAGTAACTTAAACCTGTGGTGTTTCCTCACAGAACATGAAAGCTTGTTACATTTTGGGATAACGTTGCAAGCCTCCCTTTAGGCAGATGAAGCTCTACTTCTACTTATGAATGGACAGAAGGTGTAGTAAGTTCAATCCTTTTCTTAAAAATAGAAAGAAAAGGCAAGCTACCATTTCAGGTTAAGCAAATAAAATTTAAAAAAAACATAGCAAATCCAGGAGCAGGGGAGAAGAAGCTGGAGAATTTTCTGTACTCTAGATCAACCCCTGGCAAGGCCAAAGAGTTATGTTGGGTAAGTTTACAAATATGTAAAGGGTGAGTGTCAGGATGATGGAGCCAGGCTTTTGTCAGTAATGACTAATGATAGGACAAGGGGCAATGGTTTTAAACTGGAGCATAGGAGGTTCCATGTAAATATCAGGAAAAACTTTTTCACTGTGAGAGTGACAGAGCACTGGAACAGGCTGCCCAGAGAGGTTGTGGAGTCTCCTTCACTGGAGATATTCAAAACCCGCCTGGATGCGTTCCTGTGTGATGTACTCTAGGTGACCCTGCTCTGGCAGGGGGGGTGGACTAGATGATCTTTCGAGGTCCCTTCCAACCCCTTAGATTCTGTGATTCTGTGATTCTGAAGTTTACTCTCTATAGTCTGCACCATGCCTTCCTTTACCTTGTGGATGTAAGCACCAGCCTGATTAGGAAAAAAACAAAATAGCAGCAAGAGCCTGATCAACCTGCTGATCTGGAGACTACAGGAGGAAACCAGTCCCAGCAGAGTTTCACAAAACCTCCAAACAGAGCAGACAAGTAAGACTTACTGTCCAGCACAAATAATTGGATCTTCTAATTCTCAACATGGTCTTGAACAAGAACATCTGCCACATGCAGCCATGTGATTGATCATCCTAATCCCAAGGAATTTTACAACATCACAGGTGAGATGAAAATTAAGTTTCCTGTAGCTGCTACACTTAGGATCAGCCATGTGGGGCTTTTAGAAAGATATGGAGCTGCTTTATTAAGCCCCTTGTTTCATGCACTTTCATGAGCAGTCCATTTATGTATGTATCCAACTGCTTTTCAAATGTATTTTCCTGTTGAGAAAGTCTATGTTTTATTATGATCCTTCTTTTGGAAGGTCCAGAGGCCAAGTCTTAACCATATCTTTCTTTTCTACTCAATTTATAGAGTATTCTGGGGCAGGCTGTCACTACATATGTGCCATGCCTAACACAAGGGATCTCTCAGCACAGCTAGGGCTTCTAATTATTCTTCTAATTAAAAATTTTTAAAAAAATAAAAAATCATTTAAAAAAATTTGCAGCTGTATATGAGCTTTTAATTGAGAATTCCTTGATTATGGAAGCACATCATGTCTTCCACTAAATTCTTACCCAGCTTCACTATCTCTTTTTATCCTGTCAAACCTTAACAGCATGTTTTTTAAATCTTAGTTCCGGCAAAGAATCAGTTCTAGCACTGTTTGGATTTTGGTTTGTTTGTTGTTTGGTTTTGTTTGTTGTTTTTTGTTTGTTTGTTTTTTCTCAAACTATTTGCAGGTTCTTACAGAGGGTTTTTTGTTTAGTTCTGTTGCAGTTTGTTTCATTTTTAAAGTGTCCCATCAGTAAGTTAGCCAGTACTAATCTTCTCCTGTATAGTAGCTAGTAGCAGTCTCTTCAAGCAGTAAGAAACGATTTATAATTGCAAATGAAATTGTTTTAAGCGCTAAAAGAAATGTCAGTAATATTCAGTGTGATCAGCATTGACTGCTCAGCTGGGAACCCTGATACATCGTGAACTTGGTTTTCTTCAGAGAAAGTCCCCTTGCCACTGGCCGTGTTACACTGAGCAGCAACAAGTCTGGTTAATATTTTTGGCCAATGATCTCAATACCAACAGTTATATTTTGATGGGGGCACGAGTATTTCGGGGTGGTTATTTGCTCTCTCTAGCTACCCGGGTGTTTCAGGCACTCACCAATGGCAACATTAACCCCTAACGATAGCAGCTTTATAGTTGGTCGGCAAGAAATTGTAAAATCGGACTATACACTGGGACTACGGCATGCAGAAGATCTCTTTCTGTTGCTTTTATTGTAAAATAATTCGCTCCAGGTTTTAGGTCCGTGTTTTCCTTCAGTTGCCTCAGTAACTCCAGAAACAATTCGAACAGCAAACTGATTAATCAGAAGGAAAGAATAAGACTGAAAATGGTTTTATAAATGTGATGAGAAGTAGATTAATTGCCCAATAGCGTCTTCTTTTATAATTATCTTTCTCCACCGACACATCTGAGGCTGCAGTTATGTGGAAGGAAAGCTTCTTTAAATGAATTTTAGTTCCACATTAAATAAATAAAGGGACTTTAGTGTATAGCTGCTGCATTTGGTCAAATTTCCACTGCTAGGGATTTGGAAAAAGACGGATTTGCCTCTGTCAATACTGATTAATCTCCTTGCAGTATCGACATTGGAAATATTAGAAGTAAAAACCAAAGGGAGGTTCCAAAATAGGTCATCAGTTATGAAAAAAATAGGCACACAGGAACCATATCACATCATCCTCAGAAATAAAGACACCATCTCTTATACGTGTCTCCAAATATTTCTAGTCACGGAGTAACTCCCGGACTCAGAGGATCTTAATTTCTTGAACTATCTTTATAAAGTTAGATCAGAAAAGAGGATCGGTCGTGTGACCCAAACCGCTAATTCGCCGCCTGCGCCTTCCCGGGAGCTGCGGTTTGGGGAACCTGAGCTGCGGAGTGCAGTCGGCAGGTCCCCTTCAGCATGTCCACTTCATTATACTATCCTTGCAACAGCCTCGATAATGTGGCTTGGGGTTGTTTTTTTTTTCCAGAGCAAAGTCACCCTGTGCGACTCCTCTTGCTACTTGACACTAATTCGAGACGGTTTAGAAAGCGAGAGGAGAGGTTAAACAACGCTCCCAGATGATCGCAACCGTGAGAAAACTTCACAGAGCCGCTGCAGCCGCTTCCCAGCGCTCGGCTGGCGCAGGGACTGCCTTGGCACCGGGTCCCCGGCTGCATCACACCAGGCGACAGTCCCCGCAGCAGCACTTTCCCGGCTGGGAAGTAAATCACAACCTCGGCTTGGAGCCGCGGGGCTCCCGCTTGCGCCGGAGTCTCCCCCCGGGCCGGCCCACGCCTCTGCACGGGGGTTCGTTGCGCATCTCTATTAATTGCGCACAGAAAGACAAATGGAAGAAGAGTGGGGAAAGGAAAGAAAAACCGTTTTTATCTAGCCGAAACACCTATCGGTTTTTTTTCCTCTGGGAAACTGGACAAGTTGCCCGTTTTCGCACGCACGGGTGAATTTCGTAATGCCACAATTGTGCTTTTAACCTTTATTTTAAAAATAAAAACCATCGATGCACTCTAGTCAATACCTTTCGTTTGATACTGCCTAGTAGTAACTCTATTGAAAAGGCATGCATTTCAGCTTTCTGAAAAGGTTTATTTCCACCCTTTAATAAAGCGTGTGAACCTGGAAACCAAAGGACGACAAAGGCGTTTGGAAATCTATTTAAAAAAGAAAATAACACTTCTTTACTCTAGGCTAGCAGATAAAATTGTCCCACGAGATTTCGGGGGGCGGGGTTAACACAAGAAGTATGAGAGACAGTTTGTCTTGTTTCTGCAGAAACATCAGACGAGCCACAGTTTGACAAGCAGTTAGCACAAAAAACGTGAGAGAGAGCGTGGATTTTGCTTTTTCGGAGAGGGAGGAAAAAATCACAGAAGCCATAATTTAAGAACCAGATCTGAGGAGATGTGTCTATATTTTGATAATGTCAAAGACGGGGAGAAGTTAATGTGCGGGATATTACAGGTGAAGGGTTTGGGATAGAGGAGCACATCGCGGCCTTCGCTTTTAGCAAGCTGCGTTAGAAGGGACTCGGTTCGCAGTACAGCGACGGCCACGGCGCTGGGGCAGACGCGGGGACAGAGTTCCCGTGGGCTGCGGCAGAGCATCGGCTCCCCTGAAATACGGGCACGGGATAATTTGAGAGAGAGGGAGGGAGGCAGAACACATCCAGGTTTCTTTGGTGGCTCCGGGTTATCTCCTCCGTTCTGACCAGAGAAAAAGCGCTGCGGGTTGTCAGTGCGCTTTGGAGCTTTAACAACGTGTCGGCGGCCCACGAACACGGGTGGGGGGAGCCCAGGCAGCCCCTCCGTGCTCTGGGGGCGGCTGCCGTCGGCTGTGGGGAAGGCGGACACCCCACCGACACGGCGGGGGCATAAATAACATCAGGGTGGCCCCCGGCAAGAGGAAGGTCGGGAGCCGGGGGGAGAGGCTATACGTCCCCGTCAACCAGGCTGAAGTGTTTGCCCGGCCCGGGTAGGCAGAGGTAGGGGATGGCGCTGCCCGGGTAGAGCAGGGGGAAGGGCAGCGGCAGCAAGCAGCGGCCGAGCAGGGTGCTGTCCTTGTAAAAGGCCGGGAAGGAGAGAGCCGCGGAGGCGGC